>VXAY01006839.1:289848-327783 GCA_013399855.1 Oxyruncus cristatus | reverse complement strand
GGCCTTAAGCTGTGCCAGGGGAGGTTTAGATTGGATATTAGAAAGAAATGCTTTACAGAGAGAGTAATCAGCCATTGGAATGGGCTGCCCAGGGAAGTGGTGGATTCTCCATCCCTGGAGGTTTTCAAGATGAGGCTGGATGTGGCACTTAGTGCCATAGTCTAGTAACTGCCGTGGTGTTGGATCAAGGGTTGGACTTGATGATCTCAGAGGTCCTTTCCAACCCGTCTGATTCTATGATTCCATGATAACAGTAGCACATACCATGATTAAAACAAAAAGTTCAAAGTTGTCCCTGCTGGGACTGGCTGCAGAGGTGCCAGTATGAGCAAAATCCAGCTTTTAGCCTTTCTCATTGGCTGCTCCTGTTTGGCACCAAAACTAAGGAATGATGCTAAATATATGAAGTTATTATAAGCCTTTTATGCCAGAGCCCTTAGATTTCCTCTCATTTTTCCTCCCAGGCCATAAGTGAAGCCACCACTGTTTGCTATAAGCCGGGCATGATTCACACAAAGTGGTTTTCCACAGCAAATTTCAAGATGGTGTAAAAATGGTTCAGGGTCAAAGAGACCCTTCTGGAGCAAGAAGGATCAATGGCACACAGGTCAACAACGTTGAGCAGAGCTGAAGGCTGGTATTTCCTCTAATTAATAGTATGTATTTGAGAATATCATCACCCTTCACTAACCCAGAGCATGGAGTTGGAGAGCAGTTTCACCTGCTGAAGCTGGAACAGCCAACTTAGATGGACTGTGAAGTGTTTGGGCAGGTTTACTGCCACTGAACAGGAATTGCTCTGCATTGGGAACGCACCAGAGTAGTCCCTAAATCCAGTCTTCTCACAACTTAACCATAAATTGAGAGCAATTCCTTCCACGTGTGATTCCCAGACCTAAAGCTTTATTTTTGGAAAAGAAAGGAGCAACTGTATGTTCCCCTTCTTCATCTGGCAGTTCAGTGCTTTGTGGCAATCACGAAGGTATTCAGCTCATGTCTTCAGGGTCTTAAACCTGCAGATCTTGCTCTGCAGGAGATGACCTCGGCACCCAAGTTTTTGGGAAGGTGATGCTCTCATTCCCTCTCTTCCTGCCATACTATAGCCATGAGGCAAGGAGAAGTGAGCTGAGAATAAGCACCACTCTGCTGCTTAGTATTCTGGGCAGCAGCTTGGAAACAAAGAGAGCTTGGGTGCAGGACCCTGAGTTTGCAAAGAATTAGACACCTATAAGTGGGACCATCCAACCCACCACCAACATTTTAGCTACTAGCCTGGAAAAAAGATGTGGGGGGAAGGATGAGAATGATGTGTTGGGTTTGACTCATCCTGAGGAGACGTGGCCAGCCCAGCTCATCCTCTGGGTGTGCTATAACCATGATTTCTTGGGCAGGGGCAAATGCCACTCTTGCCCTAAGCTGTGCTCTGTGAACTCTGGGAAGGTGCACTGGTTTGAACCCTGTGCATGAGGCAAACCAGAGGACAGGGAATTTATGGACAAAGGATTAAGCAAGGACTGCAATGCCTGGCTGTCCAGACCACAGGCATGTGGCACTGCGAGTAGGATTTGGGGTGGTTGGCAAAGGCAGCCCAGGTTAGTCTCAGCAGCTGTGCCAGCTTAAACAGCTCCCACCTTCGTCTGGCTTCCATCAATCACCCCATCTGCTTTGGCAGGGCTTCCCAGAACACAGCACTAGTGAACAGAGCAGGTTAGACTTTGCTTCTAGGATTATGTTATAGCCTGGAGCAGTTCACTGGTCCAGTTGACCACACTGGTTTACCAAACAAGTGTCAGGCCCTGGGTCAGAAACAAGCAGGTAAAGGGAGGGGACATAGGGGACACTTTAAGTTACTATTACTCCTGAGGAAAGAAGGAGCAATGGATCTCCCTCTGGGATTGGGCAGCAACTGCTGAAGATGTGGGGATCCCTTCCTGGACTCAGTTGCTCTCAGTCTCTTCTGGGGCAATCCTGTCATTTTGAACTAAGGAATCAATAGCAGGCAGACACTCTTTAGGGTTGCTCAGTTAAGTTACTCACAATTAACATTTAAACCTTCCCTGTGACAATGCCACCGTGCCAGTCTTCCAGATGCACTTTTCCCTAAAATCCCACTAATTTGCCAGTATCATGCTGTTGATGAGTTGCTCGAAACAGAACACATGTCGCTAAGGGCCATAAACACAGAGCCTGTTACCTCCTTGTCTCAGAATCCAGTGCTTGAGGGCACTGAGCCTGCCATTTAATTAACAGCCATCAGAGATGGGAATTGCACGTACCACAGGAGCAGCCAGTGTAGAAACACCATCTGGGCAGAAGTGTCAGAAAAGGGGATCTCTCATCCCTGCAGCCTGGGTAGCACAGAGGGCTCTGGATTAGATCCCCATGGCTGTTTTAGCCAACACACTTGTAAATGCAAGGCTAATGCCAGGACACACAATATTTGTGGTTTAAGGCTACAGCACAGCTCTAGGTAAGCCACAAATGTTTGTGTCCCAGAGCAAGCATTTCCAGGGCATCCAGACAACCCAGGAGGATGACTTTGATTGAGCTGTCAGGCAGATGCACAGACTCCTGTCTAGACATCCAGAGCACATGTCAGGACAGGGCAGGTGGATGGGACACACGTATGAGGCCGTGGGTGGCAGCAGGAGGTTGGAGTGAGCAGTGTTCGACAGCAGAGCAGATGTCCCGGCTTTCCGCTCATCTAACCAGCCCCAGACAGCCTGACAGGGATTTATCTGGCACATGTCCTCCCCGGTCTTTCTTGAGGCCACATCCTGTCATAAACCCCTGTGAGGTTTGGTATTTGCTGTCGTGCTTAGGAGTGCAGCATCACAAACATGGGCACAACAGAACAAACGGATTTGAGCAGAGAAGATTATCTGAGGATAAACACAGCTTTTAAACATTTGCTTCCAAATTATAATGCATTTCCTTGAAGGAAAACCTACAGGCACTTAATTCACAAACACTGCAGCCTCAGCCCCCAGAGCTGGGGATTCACCTCTGTCTCTTTGGGAACTGAAGTGGAACAATAGACACAGGGAGCCAGGATATGGCAGGTTGGTTGTTCAACTCCACCCAACTCCCATGGGACAACAGTATTGGATTTCTCCCAGGATTTGAGGGGTTCCTTTTGTGTAATTTGTGCATTTGAGGGTCTTCAATCACAGAGAGAGAAACAAAGTAGCAGTTAGGCTTCAACACAAGAGCACCTTTCCATCCTTGCCCCAGAATTAAGTGGGGTAGATGACCCCAAGCAGTGCTAAAATCTCAGGCTGGGCAGATTTCAAACCACTGCTGAGCAGGATTCACCAGTCAAGACCCAACTTAGCAACAAAACTTTCCTGGATCCTTCCAGCAAACTATCAATACATGCAGCTGGACATCTGCCCAGACCACGGGGTTGTTCAAACAGCCTTGCTGCAGAAGTAAGTGCCCCAGAAGGAAGTCTCCAAGCTAAAGCTGGAGTCTCCCAACAGCTTTAATAATAAAATCTCTGCACCCAGTCATTAAAAAGAGGCAACACTGTCAGTGACTGAAGGAAATGGCAGGTCCCTCGCTAGTTAAAAAAGTAATTACATACCCTGTTTGGGAAAATGTTCCCCTGCCAATGGAAACATCATTTTTAATAATTTTTTAAGAGGCTGTTTTTCTAATAACCACTCTATAAAGCAAGCTGGGAATAAATACCCATTAAAACCAGATACTGAACTCAGTATTAAAGAAAAAAGCAAAGGCAACAAGGTTTAATTTGGTAAACTTTCTCTTTCACGTTCCCAGGCCCCACAGAGCTGCCTGGTTGCGCTGTGCTCTCTGAAATCCTTTCAGAAATTCCCCCCTCTCCACTAAAACCCAGTTGCAGACGAATTGGACATGCCAAACTCTCCAGTGATATAAAATCATGTGGCTTTTTGCCAATTACCTGGACCTTCAGCCTCAGTCCCCTTTTCACATTTTCTCCCAGCCCCCTCCTGTCACATTTTCATCTGAAAGGAACACAACACAGTCCTTACACACAGCCTGGGTAAAACAGGTGCCATCCATGCCAGCACTTGGGCAGAGCAGAAACATGACAGAACTGCAAAGAAGAAAAATGCCTAAAAAAAAAAAATCCCATGTTTCTGCACTCATATCAAGCAAATCTCTACATATAAGAACTAAAATACAGCCTGCACTTAAGAATTCTGTTTTTAAATAAAGATAATCAGGTCCAGACAGAGCAGAAGAAACCTCCACCTTGCCACATGGGCAGTGCTCTCCTGAGGCTGCTTCCTGCCCACATTCCTTGGGACACTGGCTCCAATTAGAGGCATGAGGAAGCCAAAGGGACAAGCTGGTTAAATGATATAAACTTATTTAGCTAGTATCAAAATAAACAGATTTTTTAAATATTTTTGTTCTGAAAATGCTTAAAGCAGACATTGTTTTTTCAAACCTTACCAAGGTTTTGAAGAAGGTTCCTCAAATCTTTAATGCAAATATCAACAGTACATTCTGACTGCCAGAAATGAAAAATGTTTTGAAAAACAATTTTGCTGGACGTTTAATGACATTAAAAAAAAAAGTTGTAATAAAAAAAATACTTCCACACAGGTACCCTCCTGTGGAAAATTTTGTTTTTAAAAAGCCCATTGATTTTCACACAGTTTTTTGGACTACTGCTAACAGGATGAAAGCTGCTCCTATTTATTTATCAACAGGACTTTGGAGGCAGAAGTTCTGGGGCCCGTGCAGGTGCACACATCTAAGTGCAGCCTCTCTCTTGCCTTAGCTCCATACAGCCTTGTCCAACTGCATCCTGATGCCAGTCAGATTTTTAACAGGGAAGAGAATTCCCTTGATGGAGTTATAAGGAGAAGGTCAGTGCCACACTAATCTAGCACAGCAAAGGAGGACCTGCGTTGGCTGCCAAAATAGTGTGGCCATACCTTGAGTTTCCTAATGTAAAATGCAACCTTTCAGTCAGGGTGCTGCAGCCATCAACAAAATAGTAGGGCCGTGGCCAGTCCTGCATTTCCATGGATGCAGAGCTCTGCACCTGGGGCTCGAAGAGGAGTCATGTCTCCTTTGAACTGTGATTACAGCTGTGCAAATAATCACATTTTGGTTCCCTGGCTGAACTTGAAAACATGCTATACTGTTACAGATCCATCCAAAATGATTTAAAAATTCTGAGCGCATCAAGAAATAGAGGTGATCTGTCCCCCACCTGGGGTCAAACGAAACACCGCATGTCCAGAAGGCAAAAGATAAAATATTATCTTAAATGTGAGTTTTCAAGCTGTGACACTTCCCTCTGCACACTACAGAAATGTATGCAACAGAAGTGAGACAGCTTCATTTCAGGGGCTTGCAAACAAACACTGCAAATACACAGCACCCTTCAGAAGGCACAAGGGGCTGTCACAGCATGGACAAGGCAGGCAGGCATAAGAAAGTGCCCACTTTGCTCAGGTGCCACATTCACACAGAGGATAAGGCATCTGTGTAAGAACAATGGTCCTTGAAGAAGTCACTTCTGGAACTGGAGTACATATCCCCTTTCAGGGAAGGGCAGAGCCAGACGGAGCTAGGAATCTCTTTTCAGAAAGGCAATGAAAACTGCTCAAATACACTTTATTCCCATCTGTAATCAGCTACTTCCACGTTTCTGCTACGTATTCCACGTGCCAATTCCCCCACCCCAGCTGAGGGCACAGGGGAATTGCAGCTCTTTCACTCACTGGGAGGAGTCAGCATATGTCAGCTGGTCCAGGGCCAAGGAAGATCCTGGCTGCAGGTAAACTTGCTTTCCCTTGGGAAGCCAACAGCTGCTGATGTCAGTGGCTCCTGCCCTTTTCTTCCAGAACAAACAGAGCTGGGATGAGGGCATGCAGAGGAACATGCCTATTGCCCTCCTCTCATCTGGATTCACACACGGACTCCTTGCTGCAGGCAAAGTCTGCAAAGTTGGTTCTTGACTAGAGTTGCATTTGGCTCCTCCTCTCCTTCCCGGGAAGGGTTTGCAAAAGAGACTTTTATAGATTCCCTGAAGTTTGTGGAAAGAGAAAGGCACACACAAGCCATGTGAACGCTAAAAAGCAAAATATTAGACCCTAGAAGGCCAAATTCAGCAAGTCCAACACTGCTATGCCAAAGGGGGGGGTGGTCCCAATCCTACAGGATTGCCAAACGCATTTGGAAAACAAAACTTGCTACTTCTGTCTTTGCCACTAGCAATGTAACAATCTGGTAAGTGATTTTGACTCATTAAAATTAGCTTTCTAAAACTGGCATTTATCCCCTCCCCGAAAGGTAGAAAAAGCCACCAACAGCATCACCATCACTTGCTCCACAACTGTACAGGAGACACCAGCTGGGACACACACGGAACAGGGCAGCCAGTGCCCTGCAAGGCCTCAGGGCTTGGAGCTCACTTTGGAGAAGCCCCTCTGTGCCAGAAGACCCCTACAGAAGTCAGTGGGAGCCCACCTGATTGAGATTTGGTGGCCTGATCTGGGCTTACATAGACGGGGTGGATGAAAGGTGACAGAAATGACACTGCATGACACAGCAAATGGCCCTTCCCATCCCCTGGGACCGCTACCCCAGCCGGCCTGGCAGAGCAGCTCCTGCTGGTATCACAGATATCAGTCTGCACGTAACTCCCCTTCAGACAGTTTGCATGTAAAGTGAAGCTGGCACACTTTGGCACATAAAACTGTATTTAATGAAGGACTGGTTTAAAAATGCTTGGTAGCTGCCAAGAATATTTCACCAAATCAGAACAGGCCGTCGGCCAGGCCTCGCTGTTCCAGATGCGTTAACGTGAGGCTCCTATTCCGAGAGGCCGGATGACTCAACCGGACAAACGCACTCCAGCCCCGGGCTCGGAGGGTGGAGGAAGCAGCCTGGTCTGACACCAAGGCACAGAGTCAGTGGGAGCCCGTGCATTGCCTTTGGTAGCCTTGGATCTGTGCCTGGAGTGTTTATATTCCCAGGACACATTTCCCTACCGATATCCTAGCACTGCAGAAGCAGCCTGGGACACATTCCCCAGTTCCCCCTCTGCCATCTCCTCACGTTTTAGTTTAATGAAGTCAAACCTCTCCTGTATTTTTCCATGTTCGTTCTGTTTCATAGCACAGAATAACTCACAAAATCACATCCAGTGTTCTTCAGTCCCTGCAGACTCAAGTCCAACAGTGAGAATGAGATAGTTTCGTTATTTGCCTTTTCTTTAAATCAAAGCTGCAAATATTATATTGGGAAGCACTTTCCCTCTATTAATAGTTTAATCAGATTTATATCATAATATCAGTTACAGCTAATTGATATTTACATGTCTTGTATATACAACAGAATGAAACAGTGACAATTTACAAGTCCGTAATAAAGGTCTTCTGTTTGGAAATTTGTGATTTAAGATTTAGATTGGCCTTCCAACTGCTGAATGGAGTTGAGGATTGAATAGAAATGGCCTTGTATTCAACAGCTTTAACAAGATATGAGAAAAGGGCCTGAGGTGAGGATGGTGGATTGGAGGAGGAATAGAAGCCACAAGGTGGGGGATCAGTCACAGCACAAAGGGGTCCTGAGTGTGTGAAAATTGCTTGCACCCAGTTCAAACTGGAACAGGTCCACTGTCCTCAGCTATCAGGTTGAGGATAAAGAGCCACGAAGACTTTATGAATGGAATGGATCAATCCATTCTGGTCTGACATGACTGTGCAGCAGTAAATCATTTTAGACAGCACGTCAGTCACTCTTTGAGCAGGAGTTCCCCTCCTGGCCAGCAGCCACTCCAAGGCCAAATCCTGCACTGCTGAAGGGGTGCAAGGCCCCTTAGCATTCCGTAGGTTCCCAGCCTTACAGCCCACATATTACAAACTGAGCGTACCATAATTACACCATGCTGCTGGAGTCTTCTTCGCTCCTTGTACTGATACTTCAGTCTAAGTTCCACTGCAATGCACACCCCCCAAAAAATGTAAGTGTGCCTGTGGTTCTTGGAAGCCTAAAGCTGAACTTCTTAATGGCATAACAAAAACAACTGCAAAGTTACTCAGTGCATCATCTCTGGCATTTATTAATATTAGATCACTCATGCTCACTGGCTACTTTTCTGAGTAGCCATCAGCAGAGATTTATTTCCTTCTAAATGATTTCTCCCTTCTTGAGTCAGAAGGGACCTATGTGAAAAAGTCATCCTTTGGAAAAATACAGTAAGAGAAAAATTCTGTCTTAAATTGCTCCTTTTCAACACAGTCTGCATTACAGTAGCTTTTAGCAGAGTAGCAGAATGGCTCAGACAGGGCTTCCTTTCTGTCACAGGAGAGAGTAAGGCAGAAAACTAAAACTTAATGTTTACATCCTTTTCTAGAGAGATGGTTGTTTTTCCTCTCCAGCCAAATATGTATGTCTGGCCTGTCTCCAATGCCACAGTGGTGCTGCTGTCACACTTTATCCTGTCTTCTGAAAAAAAGAAACACTTGATGCTTTTCCTAACATACCAAGCCAGACACTGTTTTCCAAGTCCACCACTTGGGCAGTTACTGCATACCCTCTTCAAACCCTGGAAGTGCAAGGACAGCATCTGAGCACTGTTGCTTCTTCTCGTGCTTCAAATGCCTTCAGCAGCAAAACTGCTGCAGGTTCATCTTCTGCAGCTCCTCCTGCTAAACAGGGCTCGTTTCTCTCAGGGCTGGGAACTTTGCTGATGAACTCAAGCAAAGGCCTTTCCTTTGACACCAGCAAGAGTTGGATCAGGCCTAAACCAGCTACAAACATGAGCTTTCTTTGCCTCCTACAAAACCTGTGAGCTTCTGTGCTTGGAATTTTGCACTTTTCAATCCAAGCTTGTCAGAGTCTATTTCTGGAAGCTTTCAAAACATTCCAGGGAGTGCCTTTCTTGGACTTGCAATTCTTCAACATATCTTTACATCCAGCCACTAGAGAAGTGAAGGCAATAAATAAATAAATCTGCAAAATTCTACCTTTCTTCAGCATGTCATCCATTTTTAAGTGGCTCAGACAGCAGAACATTATAACCACAACTATGCTGCACTTCTCGGAAATGAGATGTTGCTGTTCTGATTTTTATGAGGTTGACAGAGCCATTTTTAAGGAATTCCACCTTATAACAGCAGATCTGGGTTCACGTTCAAAGAACCATGCCTATGTATTTCTTTGGACCCTGGGAACGTGTCCTTAGCCTGGTCAGGTATTAAAAGGAACCTTTCCAAAGGCTTCATGGATTGAGTTAGGCAAAAATACTACACTAACATTGCTTTGGAACATCCTATTTCCTTCACACCAGTCCCAGAGGAACATTTATTTAGCCTATGCCATTGACAGTCCTGTGATTGAGGTTCATCACTAACAGCTTCCTTCTAAACTACCGGGGATTGCATGAACATAGTTAGGATATCACCATCCCCTTAACTTAAATTAACACCACAGATCCCAAATCCAGGGGTACTTCATTTCAAGTGCCCAAGTGAGTTTGGGCTGGTCTCCAAAGAGCTGATCCACAATGTTATGAATTTCCACAGAAGAAAAACAAACTGAAGCTATGGCTAATGCAACATTTTCCTAGGGAATTCCCTACGTCCTTTCCCCACCACCACAAAGGATGAATCATGTGTAAAATGAGACAATATCATACAGACACAGGAAGATTTTTTTGAAGATAAATGGAAGGGTCATAGAAATACCACTCAGATAAAATTAGTGTGTATCAGTCAGATATATTTACTTTTCACAAGCAGCCAATTTCACCTTACTGTCACATAAAAAGCCTGGCAAATTTCATGTGAAGAGTGGCCATGACTATCAAAGTAAATATTGGCGGAACATGTTCCTAAATTTAGCATTTACATTAAGTAGAGCTATTTCAAAGAGGGATTTTTCTCCACTTTAAATTAGGAATAAATCCTACCAGAAGTCCAAAAATCAGCTCTTCAAATACACTGAAACTGGGGCTCTCACATCTGCTGAAAGAACAGTCATGCAAGTGTAAGCAAGCCGGTGGATAAAAGGGGAGATATAACTGGATCCAGTGGTTAGATAGGAGAAGCAAAATGATACATCAGTTCAGACCAAGACTGGACACTGGATTACCAGAGAAATAAATAAAAAAAAAAATTAATTCCATAGTTTTTGTGAAGAACAGAGAGGAAGATACCAAGGAGCATCCTGGGCTTCTCACTGACAAAAAATAAAAGGAAACCTAAAACCTTTGGACTTGCCTCCCTGGCTTTGCCTCTAGACCTAAAGAGCAGAAGCTGAACATTCAAAAGGCAGTTGAAAGAAGTTGTCAGGCTGGAACTCACACTGAAAGGTAACTTTCAGGAACAGGAATGCAGAGTTGAGACAAAGATATGGCAAAACAGACTCTTGTACTTGCAGTAGAACACATGAAGGTAAGATCTGAGCTAGCAGGGTACACCACAGCCACCAAGGGTAGCAATTCCTTTCACAGAGTCATCATCCCTCCCTTTCCTTATAGCCCAGGAAAGGGTGGAAACACAACAAAACTGGGAAGGCACCTGTATTCAAAGGCGAGTTGTTTCCAGGTTTTTATGCTGCCCACTCTGAGGGGCTGCTATAGAGAAAGCACAACATCAACTCATTTTCAGGCATCTACTCAACTATCCCCATGTTGCTTGCTAGTTTCATGTGTTCATTTTCAATACTGTTGGTTAAACAGCAGGAGCTCCCAGTCCCTTTGGATCAGTGAGCCACAGTTTCCTGCTGTCCTAGGAACCTCTGTATACCTTTACCTTTGAGCTTTAAACAAAAAAGGACAGAAAGCTGACGTAAATCCTTAGAGGTGAAGCTAAACCATTCCTGACAAACAGATACTGTCTTTTCCCCTCATCAAGACCTCTAGGGCCAAACCTTCCCCAGTTTTCACAGCAGCAGGGGTCTGGATTCGCAGTTCGTAATTCCTACTTGTTCCTGAAGCAGGTTGCAGAACTCGGGGTACAGGATCTTGGTGCACATATTCAAGTCACAAGACTGTTAACTACAAGCAGCAGCCGAGTCAAACAACTTTGGGCGGCTACGGGTAGGGACAAAGTGTATCTATCAGTGCACACACACTGTTAATCAGGACATCCCAAATGATACATTGCCCTGAGGATGGATAAGGAGGGATTCGAGATCTCTTTTTTCATGGCTTGATTCACAGACCTGCAGAAACATTGTGTCCCTTCCATAGGAGGCCTATCTCTAAAGTGTTACACGTCAGGATATCTTGATAGGCAGGAGGGAATATTTTTGGGCAGGAATCATAATTCTTTCCTGACTGCTAACATCTGTTTGCTAAAGCCTACAGAACTTCCCTGGAGTTTTGAGGTTTAAAAACATTGCTTGAAGATGACATACTAAATATTATTAAAATATGCCTCATAATCCACACCCAAAACCCCCCAAAGAACATTTCATATTTTCAGACTTTGGTCAACAAAACTTTTTTGGACTGTTTTTAGTTCCTCAAATGATGGGTGTTTAATTAAAAATGAGTCCATGTACCAGAATTGAGAGGGAACTAGACAGTCATAAACCCACAAGACCAACTTTGAACTGGGCTATAACTGGAAAATAGTGGTTACATCCAACACCACCATCTTATTGGGAACAGGGATAATTTGCAAACACACTCCCAAGCCACCATGTATAGGTAAACAAATGGCAGACAGATATTTCCCATCTCAGACACCTGGGGAAGGTGCAGCATTACTCCAGGAAACTGTAATGACCCTTCAGAAGGGAGCCTAACTCCTGTCTGAGCACAGCTGTGGTTTGACTGCACACTGCTGACCCTCTGCAGCCATCACTCCTCTGCCTGGGGCGACACTCACTGATGCTGTTCTCCCACAGCCTCTGCCTGCATTACATTTGTAGGCTTTTTCTCATTCTTCCCTTTCCCCTAAAAGCAATCCTGTTCACATTTATGATTTGTGAAGCTTCTCATTTGCTTTGTGTCACTGAGTGACTTGCTCGGATAGACAGACTAGACATTTTTAAGATCCCAAGTAGAAATCCTCATGTCTAGAAACCCGAGAATGGGCAGAGTGTGGTGAAGAGACCTGCACCAAGTAGCTGGAGAAAGCTGCTCCTTCCTGCCAACATCACATAGCATAAAGAACTCGACACAGAGGGCTATCTAAATACAGGTGACTGGTTTTTGGAATATCCATAAGGACACGTATTTCTCCTTAAAATAACAGGAGTAAAATGCAAACAAGCATCTTGAACAATCTGGCCCCCAATGGCTTTTGAGAAGTCCAGCCCAGAATACCAGCTCCTCCAAGGAAAGCAATCCAAACGGTGGCTCATGGGATACAACGTCTCTTCAGTGAGTTCTGCAACCCTGCACCCAGCCTTTCTACTTCAGCCTACTGACTCCAGAAGTTTTTACATGTCTAGGAGGGCTTGGATCAGCCCATGGGGCCACCCAAGCCCAGTTGAACAGCTGCAGGCAGCTATGGGGGAAGCATGTGAGGACAGGCCTTTAGCAACACCTCCCACCATTCTCTGCTTCTGGCTATGTCCAGCTCAGACTTCTTGAGCCAGAGTCCACATGCTTCAACAGACCTTTGTGTTTAGCAATCCGCAATAAATCTTCCTTCTGGTAATTTCTCTAAGGTGTTTTTTTGTTTGTTTGGTTTTGGTTTGTTGTTGTTTTTGGTTGGTTGGTTTGGTGTTTTTTTTTGTTTTGTTTTGTTTTGGTTTTTTTTGTTTTTGTTTTTTTTTTATAAATTCAGTAGGAGCTTGGCAACTTTTGGCAATGACTTGCACACCTTATTCATGTGTCCTGTGACAAAGTACCTCCTCTCACTCATTTTGAGGATTCTAGCTAGTAATTGCATTTGATGCCTTTGATTTTTAAACCATGAGTGACTACACCTTCCCCACTGACCTTCTCCCTGCAGGTCATGCAGATAAAGAGAGTTCTTTCCTGTTCATCTGTTCCACACTAGAACAAATAACACTTCCACTCACCTCTTGTACAAAAGCCATTTGGCACCATTCACCTATTTTTGCCCTTCTCGGTATACTTTATTCTATTGTTTTTGAGTATCAAATACCACAAGGAGTCCTTACAGGAAGGATGTGCTGAGGACCTGTATGTTGCCACAAGTTTGGTTTATTCTTTTTCCTGTCCTGGTAGTTCTTAACATCATTTGATCTGCTCTTCACCTCACCTGAGTTGCTATTTTCATACAATCACCTATTACAGCTTTTGCTGAAAGAGCTGGGTTTCAAAACATCCCTACTCACCAGAAGTTAGAGTTGCACAGGGATGATGGGATTCCAGCCTGGTCACAGAGGGGATACAGCCACATTAATCAAGGTGGTATGGTACTCTGAAGTGACAGCTCTCTGAGCCCAGGAACCAGCAGAGCATCCCAGCACTGCTGTGAGGCAAACCCAACCTGTCACCTCAACACCTGGTTGTGTGTGTAGGTCTCACAATATGACACCATCCACCAGCAAAGGACAGAGCAGCACTTCATCCTTTAGGCAGGCAACAGGCAAACATCAGCTTGGCCATGATGTGTGTTTATATAGGTACATACAGAGAGAGATTTTTAATAAAGTCAGTTTGAACTTTATTTTTAGGCCAGCAGAAAGCCACAGCTGAGCAGGCCTGCTCTTGGGCAGTGATCCAGCTGTGCACATTTTCAGCATCTGGAATGCTAATGAGGCCAGCTCTATTTAAATGAGCTCCTCACCACTTTGCCTGTGCCAGGTTCCTGGAGCAGCAGCCAGCAAGCACTTAGTGTAACGCTCTTCATAAAAGATGAAAGGATGGCTCAAATACCTGTTAAAGCTTGAGTGAACCCCCTTTCTCCAACAAAATTCCATTTTTTGACAAGGTCAAAATCTATTTCTCATGTTTTTTCCCTTCGAATCTGTTGGAGTCTACCAAAACACATTGGATTCGTTCAAAGCAGGGGCTCCAGCTCTGATGCTCCTCCTACAACTGACTAGACAGACAAACAGCCCCCTTTAAAGACTGCCCAGCACACAGCCAGGTCTGGGGTGCCTCATCCCCTTGTCTCCCCATCAGTAATGAGAAATCCCTTTGCAAGAACAGCAGATGGAATGTGCCTTGCCTGGGCATACACAGAGTTTGTGGACAGGCTCCCCATCGTTGGACAGCACTGAGCCTGGGGCCCAGGTTACACAGTCACCTTCAGCCTTCATACTTCTAAACAAGCCACATTATCCCTAAGACATAAAAGTCTTCCAGCTACAAATAATTCTACTTCCCTTCTCCATACATCTCATACCTTTGATAGCTTTGCTTTTGTTCAGGTTTATGTCAAGACCTCATGTGGTGCAATATTTCTTACTTATAGACAAATGGACCATGATTTCCCCAAATATGCCAGCCCAGGATAGGCCAAGTGCACTTGCTGTAATTGAACTCTGAAAAGGGGGCAGAGAAAGGTTCTCTCTTTTCTGCCCCCATGGAAAAGAACATGTTTCTTCCACTAAGATACAGCAAAAGGTTGAGGCCATTTTCCTAATACTTTTCCTACCTCCATTTCCAAACAAATTGACTGTAATTCATGAAACCTCACCCCACCACCAAGACAGCCATCAAACATGATAAGTATTAATGTTTTTATATGAAATCTCAAAACTAGCTCTGTCTAGACAGGAAAGGATGAGTAATCAAGCCTGCCAATCAATCCAGCTGCACGGGTTTGGAAGGATATTTGTTTTAGTCAGCATTTCACTTCTCACTGGCAAGTTCTACCTTATGCTGATACTCCTATTATGCTTCAGCTTAGTTTTCTAACCCCAGGCTCACAAGGCCTCTAATGAGAGGGATCCCTTGGCTTCCAGCTTCGCACAGCTCCTGTTTCCCCTGGACTAGAGAACAGAGAAAACTTTTTTATATGTAGTTAAAATCCACTCTGGTGAGTTACCCGACCATATGCCCAACACAGGGGTCATCTCAGCAAAATCAATAAGGCATAAACCCAAGTGTGCATTTAAATACTTTCACTGCAAGTCTAAGACGGAACTAGGAAGGACACTTAAAAATAGTTACCCTTTAGCTCCCATCTGTGAGTGAAAAGATCAGTGGCAGGAAGCTGTGGTGGTAGAAGTCACTGGTGAGCTCAAAGGTGACTAAACTGGTCTGAGGAGTCAAACTCAGCAGCTTTGAATAAATGGCGATTAAAGGTCCCAGACTGAATATTGTCAGCTGAACTCAGGTCTTCCCAATTTAAAAAAAGAAAAATCCACTGACTTTTGTTGCACAGTATTTTAGTGCCTTCACTATGTTCTAATGTAAAAGCCAGACTTCAAATAGACAGGGCAAGAGAGTGAATTCTGTCAGAGGTGGCCACATTATATCAGGATTGTACAAGAGCTGTGCTGTTCCTTCTCCACTGCTTCGAATTCTTTAGGGCTTTCAGTGTGACTACTGCAACTATTAAAATACAACAGAGTAACAACTGAGCAAATGCCAGGAGCCAAATGAATGTAAGAGATGTGATGGGTTTTAATTTGTAAAGAAAACCAGAATTTTAGATAGCTAACAAATGCCTCAGACTGTTTACTGCTGCAGTCAGGAACCCTCTCCAGTGGGAATCCCATAGGAACAGATTCTACACATCTGAGATCAGCCAGTTCACTCACTACTATTAATTGTTCTTCTTTTTGGATGTAATATTGCCTGATTTTTCAAACCTCAGCACAAAATTAATATTCTCTGGAGGAGAGGGAACCTCCCTGCAGGCACAGCCAGGACTCGCTGCTCTGAAAGCAGGTGACCATGTTTCCAAGACTGCTAAAAGAGCTTCCCAGGTGAAAAAGATTCAGTTTCCAAGAGCTTTAGTTCCCAGAAAGGAAAGGGACCAGGGGGGGTGGCCTCTTGGTAGAACTGCTCAAGGATTTTGTTTCCGTATGAGAATTTGTGGGTTTTAGAAGTGTACCTATATAAGATTTTCAGAACTTTCATTATTTGTGAAACCTGATTATTCTGTATCTTCTGTATTGGACAACAGCCCGATTTCCCAAAGTTTCTCAACAGCAGAGCCTTTCCCTGAGAACTCATCCCAAGGCTCCCTCTTATGTGCTCAGCGCTCTACTCTGAGGTGTCAGTCACTCAGCCAGGGTGCAGACACAGCTCCTTTCCCCTCTCACCTCCACACTGCCTGGAGAGAACCAAGAACAGCCCCCAGGCAAACACACATTTCCCAACCCCCCTGTAGGTGAGTTTCAATCCACCATGGGATACTTTACCTCCCCATGTCAGTGGTGAAAAACTACACCTTTGTGCAGAAAACAACCAGCCAATAATCCCTGTTCTCTGTTTAGCTCCTTTGGATGAGTTCAGCTCATTAGAAGAGGGCTCTGACAAGCAAAGGAAATGGAAAAGGCCAGCTCAGTCTCTTATCTGAGACTCGCTTGTCTCAATCTGGGGTAAGTTTGAAACTGGGAAGTTTTTGGATAGCAGTTTGGATGGCTGTGTCAGCTATGGCAGGTTTAAGCTCAGCCCAAGTGGGATCCAAGACAAGAAGAGCAAGTAGAAGTGAGTGGTCAGACAAAAAGCTTTTTCTGGAGAGTTTCCAATACTGCCACCTATGCAAACCAAACTCTGGCACAAAATCTGGAAAAATAGTTGGCTTGGATTTGTCATGCGTTTCCCTAGTACTGTGGGAAGCCTGTAACCACAGCCAGTGCTACTATCTTCTCTGCTTTAAATATAATATTCAGCCCAGCTTAGTTTTGTCTACAGTGATAAATGACAGCCCAAAAATGTACATTTATACACCAATTCGAATCACAGAATGGTCTGGGTTGGAAGGGACCTTAAAGCTCATCTCATTCCAACGCACTGCCACAGACAGGGACACCTTCCACTAGACCAGGTTGCTCCAAGCCCTGCCCAACCTGGCTGCAGGGATGGGGCAGGAACTTCTCTGGGCAACCTGTGCCAGTGCAAGGAGAAAGTTAGATGTGAAGGATCTTAAGCCATACCATACCCATGCTGGCTAGACCGTGGCACCAACACTCAGCTGACATTGCCACCACAGCCAGCAGCTCCCAAGGCTAATGGAGTGATGACATCAGCCCTTCAGCCCCTCCTGTTGTCTTCCCAGATTAAGTCATTTTGACCATTGAGCATGATGTTCAAATGGTTGCATTTTCTTAAGAACCATTGCTACATCTAACACCGTTTCTTCTTATTGTCCCCCATATACACATCCCTCATGCAACCTCCTTTTGGCAGATCCTCTTCAAAAAGCAGTTGGCAATATGAAAACCAGCTTATTCCTCACCCAGAGAGTAGGTTTACTCAAACATCATAGCAAGCAGTATCTGGTTTGATTTTTGGCAGTTCCAGTGGATTCCTGAGCAGGGGCTGCCTCATGCAACATGTTCACGTGACACTGACATTGAGGGATGACTGATATCCTGCTGTCAGAAACAGATAGAGATGGTTTTGCTGCTTTGAACACCTTATGTGTTCTCTCCTGTGACTGTGAGCTTTGTTACTTTGGGACAAGAGCTATAAAAGTACAAGAGAGACATTTTCAAGGTAACTTAAAAGAGTTAAAAGGGCCCACACTGGGAATGGGATACAGAGCTCTTCTGGGCTGCTGAGCACACCGAGGTTTTTTTAAGTAGCAGAAACAAACATCTGCTTTTCCCCTGGGAACAGCAGCAGAACAGGTTGTCATATGAATAAGTAAATGACAGCATGGATGGATGTGAGAGGATATTTTAAAACAGGGCACTGAAGTGTTCAAGAACAGCATTAGAGATCAATATTGCTGTGCTGCCATTGTTGGTCCACCCTGTGGCCTGTAGATGAGCCGGGCAGGGGAGAACAGAAAACCATCCTCCCCTTAACCCTGGGTATAAGCATGATTAACATTATTTTATTGAGATTAGCATGAGAACTGTGGAAAATAAAAAAATGCCTAGAAGAGATGTACAACTTCCAGCCCTTAAACTGCACGTTTCAAAATACTTGTTTAAAATAGGCAGTTCCTACCCACACAAATCTACCTCGGGGTTCAGTGATTTGGGACATGGGAAGTTGGAGTCTTTCAGTGCAGTCCACTCTAACTTAGGGCATGTATCTAAGCGGATTGCGAGCGGATTGTTGAGAAAGCAAGATACTATTTATACAAAGAGGTTTGCTTGAACCACTCGCCAAGTTAAAGGTGAAGAACTGAATGTCATCTTACACTAACAGCACTTTGCAGGGCACTGGTACCATAAAAGGGATCTGTTCAGTAATCTTGCCCAAAATCATGCAGAAAGACTTAATACACCATTAAACCTCAAAAGGTTTAATTGGTTTCAACATGTGCATGAGAGTAATACATTGATAAATTCACACTTTTACCAAGAATTCCAATGCCCCACAAAAACGCACCCTAGAAGTGATTACAGATTACAAAATATTCCCCCCACCTTTTCAACAGCACAGCCAGAGTCAAAATTTCTATCCATTCTGTGTTTGGATAGGCAGAACAAGGCTCACTGGTAGGTTCTGGTGACTTTGTGCTGCTCTGGCACTGCAGAAGTGTTAACACAGCACCTCTTCATTAGTGGAGAAAACAGCCAAAACACACTACTAAAGTCCTTGCTAGGATTATATTAAAAAATACCAAGCCTTGCTGAATAATAAAAAATACTGTAATTAACAGAAAAAAAGCAATCACAAGTGAATGATCAGACAGGCAATCAAATCAACTACAAAACTGATCTACTCCTAAATGAATCAGCAATTATTTATCCATGACAGAAAAAATAATCAATTTCTGGAGGTGAGCAGTTGGACAGCTGTGATTTCTACTACAGCATCTGGCAAAAAGATTTTATTTGGTAAAGCATTATTTGATTTTGGGCCCTAAGTCTCACTTTTCTAGACTTAGATACTCAAAGTCAGTGGCAGATCCCTAAACACCTTAAAGATTCTGTGGCACAGGACCAAGCTAGGAGCTGCTCCAGGCACTTCAAGATGCAGGCTGACACTGATTTTAAAAAAAGGCAACTTTTTAATTTTATTTTTTAAAGAACCTCAGTGACTTAGTTGATTGAGTGATTCATAGTACCTCCAATGTATTTTAGTCTGTGTCTTACATGCATAAAGAACAGAACAATTAGTTTAGCTGATTCAGCTCATCAGCATTTTCTGCTTTCCTCCAAACATGATTTTTGAATTCCCCATTTGATCTAGATTAAGCTTCAGGGAACATGAGTTGTAATTGTAGCTAAAAATTTATTCTAAGTATGGTGTTGCCTCCTTTTCTAAATCAGGACAAACATGAGATAACAACAAATGATCAATTCCTGGCTAATGAGACCTTTCAGCTGGTCACAACCAATACCTCACAGCACTCCTTGTGTGTTATAGCAGATACAGACCATGAGTGGAAATAATATTTGTAAAAGCCAAAGAAAACCAAGACCATTTCTATTTACTGGCTCCTATTTAATTCTCCTGTCTGAGCAGGTTATTCATCTCCAGTGTTGCTGGTCATCAGGATTCCCAGATATTTTACAGCTCCTTAGTCCATAAAAAGCTCAGTGAGATGTGCAACAGGTCAAGGATTTATCAACCGCTTATAGGTTAACCTTTCATCAGCCTCTCACCTCCACAACTGTTTTTATATATATTACATATGTCTGTATGTTTAGCTTGCAGCAAAGATAGGTCATGCTTAGTAAAAGGTGCATTCTGCAGTAGTTTTTGCCAAGTCAATCATTACACAGAATTCCACCCAAGATGCAGTTCCCATACTGCTGTTTGCTTCAAAGAGGCTCTCAGTGAGGGGACACTCATCCTGATTGTAGGTGGTGACCCTTGTGCTTCACTGCCTGAGGCTTTTAGAATGTCTGGGCAGAGACCTGAGAGGTACAAAACCAGCACTGAGACTCCTTACGTTCTGCTAAAGCTCTTGTTAGACAATGTTGAAGGACAACACCGACTCCTGCCCTACACCTCTCAATTTAATGTCTCAAAATCTCCCAAGGCCCCTTGACACCTTCTGCAGGTTTCAGCATCCCTGGTCTTTAAAGACTGAGACACCAACTGTCCCCTACACACAAGGTCAGACAGGGAGTGGTGGCAGAGGATCTCCCCTTGGACCCCCACAAAGGGCCACATCCCTGTGTGCAGCACCGGGAGGAGATGCCTGGAGCCTCTGGGCTGAGAACGGGGCATTTCTTTCATAGAATCAACTATTCAGCCTGTGTATTTAAGGACTCGGTAAATAACCACGCAGGGGATGGTTTTTTCAAACATACTAATGATGTTTTCATCAAAAGACCCTTTTTACAGAAATAGACGAAGGAGAAAAAATATTTATCCAGAGTGTGTTTGAGGGAAGCTTCACTGGCTGGTGTTTTATGGTAAATGGTTACCGTGTCCTGGGGACAAACAGACCTGGCAGGCCAGACTTACTCCTGTCCTCGAGCTAGTACAGGTGCAAGAGGAATACCTCATACCTTGTCTGCTCAGACTCTGCTGAAGGAGAAGGGATTTTTCCATCCAGTCTGCTTAAGAACAGACCTTTAGCGCCCAGATACACCAGAGCACAACACTGTCCCCATTTTGGGAGAAGGTAGAGTCCCATCTCTTACTGAAAACTCCTAAAGAGATACTGGGGTGGTAAGTTCACCCCCACACCCTCCAGAACTTCTGAGCTGCTCAGCCAAAAAATATCCAGCTCCCCTTTTGGAAGAACATCTTCCAGACACATCTGCCCCTGGTATTTGGTTACATATTCAAGCCTCCAACACAAGTACCTCTTACCAACATAACCAAGAAAAGTTTCTAAAAAAGGAGGAAAATAAGGTTATTCTGAGCAGCAGTAAGCCATAATCTTTCTTCTCATCTCTAATTACTATTCCTATCTTTGGGCAGGAATTTTGGGTGGTCTCTCTTTCAGGAGTGCTTAAGAAAGATCCCTTTAGCTCTTCAGTCAGCTGCTCCCAATTCTGCCTGCAACAGCAGACACCGGGAAACAGCAGCAAAGGATGGATGCAGGGTTGGGTTAACACTCAGAAAACTGTTCCTACCAGTATCTTTCCCACAGTTCCTCAGACTGTTTGGAATATTATTATTCTGAAGTGACTCATATGATGGCGCATAGTCAGTAAGGCTGTGGCCTTTTGTACAGGGATACAAATCCGTGTTGTGCCTCTGTCCAAAGCAGGGAGAGATGCCACAACTGCTCCACATCCAATGAGCAACCGGAGACACGCTGCCAGCTGTGCAAAAAGGGACACTGGAACGGGCCAGCAACTCCCTTCTCAGGAAGACATGCAGTCAGCCAGCCTGGTACTTGCAACAGGGTCTGAAAGCTGCAGTAATGAAGGACTCTCTCCCCACTTCTCCATTGAAGTGGAGCAGTGAAGTGCTCTCCATTGAGCAACCATGTTTTTGGTTGCTCTCAATATCCACATTTTGAGCCCAAGGAAAGGGCAGTAAGATGGGCCTGGCACCACAGTTGGGCTGATCTCTGAGCTCAGTGCTCAGAGTTTGGTGAGCTACATGGCTTTACAGGGAAGGACCACAAATGTTTATATCCCACAGATGTCCCAGCACTGGTGGTTAAAGCTGCAAGCATGGCAGAGCTTCTCTGCTTTGCAAGTGTCCAACAGCAGCAAGATAACGTGCAAGCCCCTTCCAGCTGACCTTTTTGGAAGGATTTAGTCAAAGATCCCTCCAAATTGTCCATAACGGATTGATGCTTTTCCACCAAGATGCATCAGTGTCCTGAAATCACATACCAGTAGGAAAATAACACCAGGCAGTGGGCATCAGACTTCACCCTACTCATTCTTCTCTGGGATCTTTATTATATAAGTATATCGTAGCTGAGCTGAAGCTATTTCACAACGAGCACCCACTTGTTTCTTCAGCTCCCAGGCCAGGTTTAACCTCACCAAAGCTGAATGGGAAACCTCCAACTGCTTGATTTCATCCCGGAATCTGTACAAAGTTGGTTTATGCACTCAAAAGCTGCAGGGGGAGAAGACACATTCAGGTGACAAATTACTTATGATTCTTATATCTGGATTCTATGAAGATTGAAGGTTACTATTGACTTCCATACACTATAAAACCTGTTAAGGGAATTGGACACAAGGCAGCCTTCAGTCCCATACATACACTTTGCCATGCCTTTACAAACTTGCCTGGATTAATACATGAAGTGGAGTTAGCTTTCCTCTGGGAAACAACGCAAATCTGCTCAGAAAAGCATTTCTGAGAAATGTGGACAAACAGTGGGTCAAAGTCTCCACTGGCACAGCTCCACTGAAATCAAAGCAGCAGCAGATAATTCAGCCATACATTCTTAGAGCGTCACCACTCAAAAATCTCCCCCAGATGGGAACAAAAAAACAAACAAGAAATATTCTCATTAAGGAGAAATTAGAGAAATTTATTTAATCAGAGAGAGAAAAATTCAACTCCTACCTCTTTATATATCAAGAGGTTCCCAAACAACCATCACTTGACACTACAAAACCTCTAGACTTCAGAGGAACTAGGAAAGAAAAACAAACAGAAATCAAAAGGAGGTGCTGTTAAGGGGAAAACAATTTATTGTTTTCTTCAAAGCTAATATTTAGAAGACCAAAGTGATCATTGCTTCATTCAGCTTAGCAAATACACCAGATATATAAAAAAAAAAAAGCAATAAAGTTCCGTTAAAAATTGCTGAACACCCTCGAAGTAGCATTACTACACTTCAAGAACCAAAATGTTTAAAGTAGTGCTGCCAGTTAGAACACCACGATCTTTTAGTCAAAGTGCAGCAAACAACCCCATCAGTCCTGCTAATCACTTCTGACACCACCAAAAAGGGGGGCATCAATTCATCCCCCCTGCTCCAGCAGGGAAGGTGGTGGGTGTCATTCCCAGGCAGGGAAGCAGGACATTCCTGGCACCACCTGGCATTTCCAATAGTTGGCTCGTGGCTCAAATGACCGGTAGCGCAGTTTAATGACAGAAGTGCAGTTTAGCTACAAAGTCATGATTTACCTCCAAGGAGAAAGCACATAACAGTCAATGAGGGAACATTTCCAAGACCTGTGAACTGCTCACATATCTTAAAAGTCAACTGGAGTAGATGTTAACAGCACTTAGTAGAAGCCAACCTGCCACTTCCCTAATGAAAACGTAGGGATGAGAACAGAAAGTATTCCAGCACCATCTCCCTTCTTTGTCCACACAGGGCTTGTCCGCTCCCAAACCTGTGTCCACAAAACATCCAACACTGACAATATTAAAGAAAGTTATACCTCGCCCTTGGCGCACTGCTGAGAGATGCCAGTAGCAGTAAGAATTAGGATGCTTTAGTAAGTCTGAGTTGGTTAAAAGAAATATTGGACCTGCTAATTCCTATGTTTGCTGTCTCACCAGCATCCAGAATATTATCCCCCATGGTGCAATCCCCCAGATGGGCTCAAACTGTGCATTGATCCCACTTAAATAGCATCACACCCACACTTTGGGAGACATTTAACAGATACCTCTGTTTTGTCCGAAGCTTTAGGTGTGCTGAGGTATCTCGGTTTCCAAGCTGCACAGGCTTCTGGCTGCAGCCTCAGGGTTTTGCTGGAAGATCCATGGATTGTGACACCTCATTCTTCAAATGAGTGATCTCTTTCAAAGGAAAGGGCTCCAGACACAGATGCAACTGGAAACAGAATGTCATCCCAGGGAAGAGATGGAGGCTGGGAATACCCAAGCCAAAAGATTTGAGCTAATTTCAATCTCAGTTCTGAATCCTTTGCTGCCTTGCAAAGCTTTTGCAATAGTGACCTAAGTTCTTGGGACTAAAGGGGTTTTTTTTCTAGCAGTTTGTTTCAGTGTCTAAATTCAGTTCCAGTTAGGATATTACAGTTCTAAAAATCCCCCTTCCTTTGAGATACTACAAAGTGGTTGCTCAAAAAAAAAAAAAAAAAAAAAAAAAAAAAAAAAAAAAAAAGGCAGACCTCTAAAAATATGGGTTTCATCAGCTATGGTGGTATCTCAGCACTGCAAGAGAGAGGGACATTTGCCCTTCTGTGGCTCCAAGCACGACAAAGCAACTCTTGCTTCCTCCTCTGTATCTGACAGGACAGATCTCCCTTTCCTCCCTTGTTGCACAGAACTGCTGCCATAGGAAATAATCAGAAGTCTCACAGTGCTTATCAAGTTTATGTATAAAGGGATGATGGGATTCAGACAGTTCCCAACACCCCCTTCTCACTGTACTATCCTCAACCTTCCGATTTAATGAGCGTTTGTAACAACTCAATCAGCTCACACTGACACACATGGGCTGCCCCTCACTTTATTCAACAGATCCTCTGAGGCAGGAAGGAAGTTTAACATGGAAAAATATCCATTTGTCAGTCCTCGCATTTGTCAAGTGTTATGCGAGGTTTCATTATAAACTTTAGAGGTAATTAGAATTAGAGATTTGATTAATTTGTTAAGTATTAACTGTGTATGCAGTTCATACACTTCTCTTGAAAATTATTCCTAGTCTCTTGTTTTTCCACCAAGACATACTTGGGAAGGGCAAGTAGGGTGATCTATTCTTCTGGAATTATGAAGCAAGAGTGGCTTTATTTGTACCTTAGATGGAGGGAAGAGATATTAAAATAAACCAAAATATTCTAATGGGTTAAGATTTTTACTGCTAAGTATGTTTGCTCTCATCCCAGTTGTGGAAAACAACTTGCCTCTTCTAGCAAACAGTGAATTTCCAGCTATAGAAGCCAAAGAAAGTGGAATTCAAGACCCCACTCCCCAAAGCTGGTTTTGCTCCACATCTGTCCAGATTTCTTGAGGAAGCCTCTCACCCCACAAGCCCCACCTCTGCAATGTAGCCAGTACAACACAATGGCTTCCTTTTCCATTGCAAATTGGGAATACGCATATTAGGACAGAGGCTAAGCAGGATAGGATTAATTCCTTGATGCAGAGAGTTAAGCCCTTTTGATAAAACTATCACATATTTGTTCAGATTCAAAATATTCCCTGTTTTTTCTACCACATGAGACCATCACTTTCATCTGCTACAGCATCTTTTAGTCCCAAGGAACAGCCTTCTGTGTAAAGTACAGGCAGAAGTGAACACTTAAATGTATTCTCTCACTCTTCTCCTGGACAGCTGGGCTCTTTAATTGTTGTTTTGTTTTTACACAAAGTAAACCTTCCCTGAGAGATGTTTCCTTAAGTTCCACCCTGCTGAAGTTCTCTGTTCTGACACGTGGACTAGAGACACTCAGATCTCAAGTAAAATTTTATTCCAAACCCATCTTACCTGGCAATCAAAGTCTGCAGGTTTTAGCTGTTCGTGCACTTTCTCCATAGAAGGAGAATTCACCTCAACAACTGAAAAGCAGGAAGAGCTCAACCCCTAAGCCTCACCTTCAGGCTGGTGCTGCGGTCAGTGGATGTGGCATTTGACACTACCAAGAACTGCCAAACTCAACTCTGACCTCTTGGCCACATCTGATCTCAGCTGAAATCAACTATTGAGAGCTGATGCTAGTCTGGGAATTTGTCCCAAGAAAGTTGATGTGGCTTCAGAGACTCTAGCACTGGCACTCCAAAATATTGTTTCCTATTGATGGCTTTGTCTCTCACATATGAAGCAGGATCATATCCTGGGCACTCTGCAGTTTGGTATTTTTTGATAGTTCTTATCCGAGGGTTTTGCAAGCAGATGGGCCAGAGAGAAACACATTCCTGACAGTCAGATGAGATCATCCTGTATCATGTGTGAGGTCTCACCCTCCCAGATTCAGACAATACCCTATACATAGATTCTGAATGCACCCCATGTTATGTAAGTGTACTATCCCAACAGTTCCAAGAATTGTGGGAATCTGGAACATTTCCTCTTTGCTTGCACTCAGAGCATTTATATCTTGTTGAAAAAGGACATGGTGAGGAAAGACGAGACAAGGGGGTATGTAACAGCTGGATGGTATCCCTGCAAACCCAAACATTTAGGAACAACTTAATCTAAAACCAGAAAGTAAGTCCTGACTGTCAGTGCACTTAGAGGCACCCAAGGCAGAGCTGTCAGGATGGTACCAAGTCTCTGCCATCCTCATCCCTGTTTCATAGCTCCAATTCAACTTGCTTTCCAACACTCAGCTGCCTGTGCCAGGACGGTGTGGGAGGGGGCAAAACCAGCACTGTCCCAGGCAGTGGAGCAGGACTGAGCTGTTCAGCCCAGACACAGCTTCCCCTGCATGAAGTACAGCTCAGCAGTCACTCTGACAGCATTTACTGAGAAGGAACGCTGATTTCCTTCTTAATCCAGAGTTAAGCATCAAACAGGCATTTATTGGTGTGGAACTGCTGTAAATAAAGGCTACAGGCTTCAAATGTGGCATAATTTGTCTACCATAAGTGCTACAGAAAAAAGAGGCCTGCCTGTAATGTATTGGTTAAATACAACACAGATATTAATACAAGAAGTGCAATGCAGAAGAGGAGGAGTCAGGAGCCAGCACAGCTACCAGTGGCACTGGGAGTGCAGCAGCACATGCTTTTAGTACAGGGAAATAACCCAGTAGCTGCTCCAGGGTTATAGAACCATCCAACCATCTTTCTGCAAGTCTGATCCATAGTCCCTCCCTGACTACTGTATTAGGTGGATGCTCACTTGGACATGCCTGTACTAGTGACCACAGTATGGAATTGAACCTCATATTTAGAAGAGTAAACCAAGGGTTTTCCAAGAGCATTCAAAAATATTGAAGGCAGACTGGCATTGAGCATGAACAACTTCAACTGCCCCCAGGTGTGCGCAGAAGCATCCTCACACCTGAATATCCTGTAAATCTGCAAATCTGATCTTCAGCTTCAACTGCAGCTTTTTCTCAGCTTGAACAATTTACCAAAAGCTCTCCTTGGTGGGGAAGTCACAGGTATCCTGTGAGTAGGAGGTTACAGTTCATAGCTAAGTTACTCCACATATGTAATGTTCAAAAATCAGATCTGGAGTGATCGGATATCAGCGACATGATTATTGGACAATTATACAGAGTTTTCAAACTTATTTCTTTTGCAAGTGAAGCACCTGGTAAAGGAGACAGTGTATAATGTCTAAAGAGAAACATCTGGAAAGCAGGGAAGAAAAAGAAGCAGCTTAGAAGTGGGGCAAGGAGGGCTTTCTATATAAAATCAAAGTGTTCAAGAGAAAAATTGGCTGGCAGAAAGGAGAAATGCCTGGAAGGGATGAAACTACATGTGGATTTACCAGTGTCCTGAGAGTGGAGACTCCCTACTGGAAATTCACTGCTCATCTGTTAGAACAAGGGATTATTTGACCATAGCTGGATAGAAATCAAAATCCTCAGGAACATGGTCTAAAAAGCAAGACAAGTCCATGCTTCGTGGTTTTCTATGTTGCTCCTTATGCAATAACATTAGAAAGACTGGACCCACTGTGTCTCTGGACTACTCATTGAAAACAGACTATTCCATGAGTGTTTGGAGCCACAGAAATGTCTGAAACAGCTGGAATCATGTTCAGTGAGAAGTTATGGAATGAACACCCTGATACACAAAATGCAGAGCAGCATCCGTGTGAAATGCAGCAACAGCACAAGGACTCAGACAAGGTCACTCAGAGGCTCATAAAACAGGATAAGAGGGAAGATCTCAGGAGAGGTGCACAGGTCAAGGTGTAAGCCTGGAAGCACGGGAAAGTGGCAGGAGCTGGCTGGATTTGAGGAGACAGGTCTAGGAGAGGATAGAGGTAGTGAGGGGGCTTGCCTGACATCAGCAACTTTCTCACAGCTTCAGAGGATAGTAGGAGAAACCCGACATTTATATTTAAGTGTCTCCAGTCCTTTATGAGGATCACATTTTGTCAGAAAGAGGCAGTCAGAATTTATGTACTTTTCTTTATACCAAAACAATAGTGAAAGCCTTTACATAAGTGTTTAGATAAACATTTGTTAGTCTTACAGTCATAAGTGATGACTAAACCCAGATGAGAAGTTTTGGCAGAAAGCAGCAGCAAGGACCTAAGGAATGTTTTGCCAAAAAGACAATAATAAGCATTTTTGTTTGCTTTAGTTTAGTGGATAAGGCATCCAGGGATACTTGAAATCTTGACTCACATCCCTGCTCCGCTTTGCTGGGCCCATCATGCTGGGCTCACCTACAGGATGGTCAGTGCTGATATAGATGTTACGAGCTTCCAAAGCACAACCTTAACTGAGGTAGTTTGGGATAAACTTTTCATCAAAAAAGGTATGTTTGTAGGGAAGTTCTGTGCTGGGGAGGCTTTGCTCCAATAATACAGATTATCCTACTGAAAAAAAGAGTCTCCACAATGATGGTCACCCAGGAGCTAAAAAATACTTCTGTGGACAGTGGAAATCATCTAATCCAAGGAACCAGATTATCTTCCAGGTCATGCAAATAGAGATGTCCCCCTTTTCTGTTTCAAATAGTTGGTTGAAAGTAGGAAATGATGAATATCTAACACACAGAAGTAGCAAGAATGGCTGTGACCTGCATGGTTATGTTTGCTGTGCCTTGGAGTATGTTGTGCTGCAAGTCAGGACAGTTATTTTGATTTCTACTTTCCCAAGGTGTTCTTTCCTGGCAGGAAACTGATGATTTTTCAGATGGAGTTTCAGAGGTAAGAAGCTGAAAAAAAGTTCTTCAAATACTTGAGTTACAAAACTGCATCCTACATGATCTGAACAGAAGTCAGGTGAACCAAAATTCCAGATTTGGAACACATTGACACAAATCCACGGTGTCCATCACAGCACATGTGGGGGAAGAACATACTGCTGTTTCACTTTTTTTTTTTTACACATCCATCTCCATTAGCTACACTTAGATGTTCCAAATATTCTCCATCATAACATGTCACCATTCATGATACTCGCATCTGTTTAATGCACCTTCGTAAACTAATGTTACACTGATAACATGCCTTAAAACATGGCCTGCATTTTGGATGCAGCAGCACCCAGCATTAACTCTGTGTCTCTGCACAGGCCAGTTCTCACCTGCAGGTGTGGACGGCGAGAGGTGGAGAGGAAGATTTTTACTCTAAAGTCAAGCACCTTACTAGTAAAATTCAACCTACATGCCCTCTGCCTCCTGAGGGAGCTTCCTCTTGCTCCTGAGGATACCTGTACATTCCACAGCTGAACTCGCACACTTCCAGACTCAGCCAGATCCCATGAGCACACAGAGATGCACTCCATTAAACTGACATTTTTCCTTTCATCCTTTGTATATTTTCTCCAGTTGTCAGGGTTTTGTCTTTTCCATACCTTTGTTTGTAAGAAGTACAGGAATTTCAAAGCACCAGGTATTTCCACATGAAAAGCCCTCACTGTTAACTACTAGCATCCAACACTGAAGCACACAAAACCAATGAAAAAACACAGATAAACACCACATTCCCCCCAAGGCCTTACAAATGTATGGTTGAAAAACTGCAGCCAGCAATGTAACTAAAGACATTGGGGTGGGTGACTTATTTTAAATCTGAAATGCACAATAAAAAACTTTTGCTTATGTTTATTTATGATGACATTGATCAGACCAGCATTGGGGATGTGTATAAATACCACACTGTCGTAGCTAAAACAGCATTCAAGATCAAATAATAAATTTATGGGATTTATGGTTTTGAACGCATAGAGTTGATTTAAAGCCACCCAGCTCCACAGCCACACTATTTTCTGAGGCATGTATTAAGCTCTACAAACGCAATTTATCATTGCCATAAAGTGCATAGTCTTAATTATGCTCTGTCCAAAAAATGTTACTCCTGCTTTGTGAAATGTGTGTATTGCAAATGGAAAAGTCAAGAGAAAGGGTTTTATTTGGGCTTAATGTCGCTTTCTTCTGAATAGTTAAACTGACTGTATTCAGTTTGCTGTTTGTGTGTTTTTCTCTTAGCAACAGGGAGAAAACCAGCCTTTTAACTATAAGAAACTGTAACTGTAAGACCATAAAAATTGACATAGAAAATAGGATATTTGAAACCACCTATAACAAACGATTTACACTGTTTAAGCTACAAATTGAAGCTATTCTTTTATCTTTGAAGGAATGCAGTTGTGTAAATACAAATATTTAGTTTTGTATTTTATACAGAGACCTTCTTCCCAAGGAATTTGACATGAGGAACCCATTCAAATCCTAGAAAACCCAAGAGGCCTTCTATTCATCCTCAATTCAGTGAGATTATTCATTTGTTTAAAATTAGTCACCAGTTTATATATTTGCAGAATTGAGTCTGCATGAACGATCTCTTCTATACCACTGAAGTACAGACACCTTTGCAGAAAGACAAAGCAGTTCAGCAGATCTGCACCACAGACGGCAGCAAGAAATAAAGCCATCAGGTTTGGGGAAGAGACAAATGCAGAACAGAACAGACTAAGTTAAAACTTCATCAGGACTAGACTCTGCATTTATTTCTCTAAACAAAAAGCACACCACAAGGTGTTTAGCAATATATTCCTGAGTCAAAACTTTGCCTCTGCATCTCCTGAAAAATCCAGCCTGTGATGGAGATGGTTTATCTTAATTTAGCAAACCCCGGAGGAGAGAGCCACCGGTTTGCTGCCAGGAGCATCACCTGCAAGACATGAGATATTGCAAAGCTTGGAGGGGAACATACTCAAAGTTCCACAGCCTGGGGGCTGCAGAGTTTCCTAGTAACTGGTGGGGTAAGTTTTACTAAAGGAAAAGCATTAGCATACAGCTGACAAGAAAGAAAAACAAAAACAACAACCAAACCACCCTTAGAAGCTGTTATCACCCCGTAAATCTCAGGCTAGGAATGACTGCCATGCCCTGTTAGGCATGTCTCACACAGCTTAAGGTCTCCCAAATACCTCACCACAGATTGGTGTGATGAGCAGCTCCAAGCCAGTTCTGGTCTCTGCTTTACACAAAAAAAATTCCAAACAAATATTTGTTGTTAGTAAACCACTAAGAAAAACATGCACAGCTTTCCATCTTTCAGCATGGTTTGGAAATTAATGACCCGGGAGTTGGCAGCACACCTTCTCCTTCCTTGGGTTTGGAATAACTCAAGTAAAATATGACAGCAAAGCGCAAAACAGGGTTTAAACAAGAGAATTCCCTGAGCATTTGGGTCTTCAGCAAATTCCTTTTTCTTAATCTCCATTACTGTATAACCAGCTGCTGTTTGTGAGCTATCTGGGGGAGGAGGAAGCTCTTATCAGGTGGGGGAAATCAAGGGTCAGAACAAGAGCTGGGCATGGCTTAAGCCTCCCTCAGGTTTCCTTTCTTCCATCTCCATGCTAATCTAAGCCGGAATATCACCCACAGGTAAAGCCAAGCCCTCCCCATCCCCCCCCCTTGCAGTGAGGAGAACAAAAGGGGTAAAGATTATAATCTTGAAACAAGATGGGGGAAGCAGGTGGGTCTTGCTGCAGTGGTTTGGAGGGTCAGTATGGCTTTAGCAGGACTAATCACTGAGTGATTGAGGTGACAGCAGGGATGGTGCTACCCCTCCCCCCCTTTTCCTCTACAACACCAGGCAGAGTGGGCAGCACCAAGGTTCAGCAGGTTCTTAGAGCCTTGTAGTATCACCAGGATTGGGCTACTCTTAAATACCTCAACTGATCCACATTTCAGGCTCTAAGTTCTGCACACCTGCCACTAAACTGCCCGAGGCAAGTCTCCAGCATTTAAAAGCCAACCAGCAGGGGCTGTTTGTAGAGCCAGAAAGGCAGAGACCAGCAGGTGCATCTGTGCTGACCCACGCTTAGTAAGCCTGTGGTCAACTAGCTGCGCACACCACATCCTACTCACACTGACAACGGCTTGTCTGGGCCGATCCCAGAGGCTCTAGGAGCCCAATGCTAAGCTCAAGCTAATAACCCCGCAGCTTTTGACACTCAGCAAGTTACAACTGCATCTGACACCCCATAAGTTTCATCAGGACTCCCCATAAACCTACTGCACACTCTCTGAAGGCACAGTTGTGGCTTACCCACATGGCATTCCCACCAGGGCCACCACACAAGCCAACTTGGTGCACACAAAGATGCAAACACTGCTCCTGGGCAGCATCTTCTCAAAAAGGCACCTTTTCATGGGATTTGTGGAACACTAACTTCCTCCCACAGCACACGGCAGCAGTGTGTCCAAGCAGTTCTGAACTACACCAGCACTCTTGGTGGAACAATTACCATAGCAATGTGTTTCCTTTTGGCACACTCAATGTCTCTATTTCGAAGTGAAATTAGCTGCTTTCATTCTGGATTTTCATTTTAACACAAACTCTGTGTAGATTTGAGCTGTACACACTTATTGGAAGTGGCAGGCTCTGAATGACTGGCATGGCTCCAAGCTTGGGAAATAACTATGCTCCCTGCAGCCCTGCCACATCTAGGAGAGCTTGAAACCAAGTCTCACCAACTCCTATGACCTAAACCACACTCACACTGTTAGAGCAGCCCAAAGGAGTCAGTGGTATCTGTGAAGGTCGAGGGGACACCAGCAGACAGGATCAGCCAATCCGGTTCAAACCATTTAACTGGAGGGGTTTTGATCAACAAGCCAACTGCACCTTTTGTTTATATAAAATAACAACTGGATCCCTGTTCTGTCCTGCTGCCTGTGGCACACACTTGGAGCAGCTGCAGCAGCAGATTATAGTCCTTCTGGAAACCACATCTATCTCCTCCCCTCTGATGCAGCCTGGAAATGATTCCACCAAGGAAGAATTCAAGACAGAGGTGAAGAGGTGGCAGCATGAGAACAGGGTCTGTAGGCTTCAGCCACAATCTCTTTGGGGTCAGCTTTGTGAACTGAAGAACAGAGGTAATGTGATGGAAATTCTGAATGCCCTCTGAAAGCACCATCACCTGAGACAACGGAAAATGATACAAGACTGCCTCATGGGTGCTTGGGCTCTTGCCATTGCCAGCTTTGCCTGCAGCAGGACTGTATGTACAAAGTCAACAAGAATATAGCTGAATTAGTCCTTAGATTAGTCACAGTCTGAGGTCCTCACACGGTAAAGCCAAAAGCAGTTTAAGGAAAAGTCCTGAGCAGAAAGTATTATGCTTGGACAGACTGACAGAGCACCAGTGTAACCCTACAGCTGCTGATTAAACCTCTTCATCACAGAAATGGAAGCTGTAAGTACGTGCAGGAGCAGGCTTTTGAGCGTGAAACATGGAACTTGAAAAATAAACTGTTTACATATATATTAGATATCTGAAAGGGAACTGGCAGGATGGATCAGTGAGGTGGTTTGAAAAACACTTCCAGGAGTTGCCATTAACAAGGCTGACAACATTTTGGTTTCTGAAATGATTGCACAGAGAGCTTTGAAGAAACAAAGAACACTGTAAAAACACTTCACAGAGCAAAGTAAACACTCCACCCTAATAGGAAGTCTCTCCAGTCTCTCCCCCACTTCTGATCAGACATTTTAGTGTGTTTTCAAGCCTGAATTTCAGATCCAGCCTCAGAAGTCTCAGTCTGATGGCTATTGGACTGTGGTATTGGACAAAACCCCAGTACCACACAGTAAAGCACCTTATTCCAAGCAATGTCCTCACAAGAAAAATAAAATCAGTACTCTGGGTTTATGTTGGATTTCCTTTGTGACATATCTTGGTGTAGGGTACACAGGAAGACTAGAGCTAATTACAGCAACTTAAAAGCCATTAAGTACTCCAAACTGAAAACAAAGCTTCAAAAGTCAACATCAGCCTTCAAGTGATTTTAATCCTGTGGGGTGTGTGAGAAACTCACATCAAAACCATACAAGATCAGCTGCTTTTAGAGTCTGATGCAAAACACATCAGTTCTAGATCAACTAAATCATCCGGCCTCTTTGGATTACTCTTTATTTTGTATTATAAGGTATTTTTGCTTGATGTGACATCTGTTCCAAGATCCTCCTGGAATGCCACTGAAGGTTTTTCCCTTCATCCCATCAAACATTCCCTAGTGCTCTTTAACCCCTTTTGCACATTTCTGCCTAGGATTGTCCCTACCAGTTATTTCCACTGTCAGGCTTGAGCCAGGTCTTGTGGCTCACTGCATGTTCAAACCAAGAATGAACTGCTCTAGACTGAGAGGTGAGAATTTACAAGTACAATAGCAATAGGTATTCCCCCCCCCCCCCCCGAAATGATCAAGAGAATTAAATAGAGTTACTTCAGTGATAAGGAGCCACACGTTCATGACAGTCCTCAGATAACCCCTCACCTCAAATATTAGCCACATCCAGAGCAGAACATGAGCCAAACCATTTGGAGATTCAAACAGCACTGAATTGGAATGTTTTCTACATTTGCCTGCTCGGAATAGGCAAGATTACTTTTGCCTTGGGCAGTGTGAGAAAGTTCCTACTCAAAGCTTTTCTAAGGAAGGATAGAAGCAAAAAGCACCTTTACTCAAGAAATATTTGTTTCCAGAAGGTTACACCAATAGCCCTTAGAGACTATGAAAACCAGGATGAGTATTAGCTCTCCTAAAAGGAGGAGAAAACTCCAAATTTTCTGAAAAGGTCCATCTCAATCATTGTGCAGTTGTCTTTTGCACAATGAGTTACTGTACGTTCTCGGTAACCAGCTCCACACATGCTTGAAAATACAAACCTGAAAGCTTCAAAGACCTGAAAGAAACTTGGAAGAGGTGACTTTCCACTGTTTTAGCTATTGAACCAGTATGACTTGTCTGAACATTACCATAACAAACCACCACTACACCACTTTAAAATAATATTTATCTACTGAAGTCGCCTGTTGCAAAGTCATCATTTTTGAGCAGTTTAAAAAAAGCATTAAATTATAGCGTGAAAGTGCTTAAACACAGCTTTATTGGAGGGAATTTTCATGACAGTTTTGCTCTTTTATCAAGAGCTGGCAGACAGGGATTTAGCATGTTTTTATGATCCTGGCATGAAGTGGATTGCGGTTGATGTGACCATTTAAGGCCTGATCCAAACACTAACAAAGTTGGCCATTTACTGACACTTAAACATTTGCATCTCGTCCTGCAAGAGTGGTCCCAGCAGCACTGGTTTGTTTTGGTGACCCAAATGCCCAGAGCCAGCCAAGTGTTATTATTTTGGAGGTAGGGAAATGTTTTATTGCAGGCCTGGCATCAGCACCTACTCCACCCTCTTTGCTGGGAGTACAGGGTATAGCCAGGGAAAAAGGAGGTAGAAAACTGTTTCCAGGGACGTGTCACTAGGAGTGCCCCCAGATCTTGTTTTCTCAGCCCAAGCCCAACACAAAGCTCTATAACATAGGCAGGACACTGACTCAAAAAGCAAGATCTGAGGCCTGGTCTGTCACCTACTCTGTGATACAAGTCAAATTATCTTTTCTCCCTCTTCCTCAAAACATTTCTTATCTATTTCAAGCTCCTTCAGAGAAGCCAGGGAAGGATCCAGCTCATGGTTTATTCATATGACCCAGAGGTCCAGCATTCCTCCCACACTGTGCCTAAGATCAGCAAGATGTATTAGTGCTGCTTTCCAGTTATGTCTGCAAAGCCCAACATCATCAAGAAAGCAATACCCACCTCCTGCTCTAGGTGATAAGCTTTCCAGGTAATGAATAGTTCCCTCAATATGTGCCATTCCCTGTGCATCACTGAGCTCTGATATCCCCTTGACTTTCTGGGGACTATTGTGAAGAGCAAGAACAGTCCGAGAACTCCTTTGATTTGTTCTAGCAGCCACACTTCCTCGTCTGCTACCACCTCTTCTGTGATCAGTCTCACTTAAGGACATCATAACCCAGAGGGCAGAGACACTTCTATTAAACAACAAAACCCAACCAAGCCAACAAAAATCTCTTTTGCCTTTACAGAAAAACAAACAGATTGGAAAAAGTCACTACTATTGAGCAACTGTTCCTTGTCTGGGGTAGTTCTAAGATCCAGCCTGCTGCAAAAGCATCCTGCCTAAATAGCTTTTACTCCCTTAAAGCAATTGGTCATGATCTGGGCATCAGTAAAGGCCCTTGTTCCCCTAACTATGAAACCCTACAGCTGACCCCTTGGAGAAAGCTGTCCAAAGGGGAAGAAGACTTTCACTCAAGATGAGCAGAGACCAGGGTAGACAGCTGGCCAAGGAGACAGATACTTAAAATATTCTGTAGTATGCAAGGGAATTAACTCCTTAGTGTTGACTGGCAATACTTAGAGGGCAGCAGGAGGCTGGTTTGCAATGCCAGGCTTCCATCCCTCCTTCCATGCTCTGGTGATGAGACAGCAATCTGATTTTTTATTCAACACAGTTGAGATGTTTCTGCTTTGCTGTCCCCACTCATGGCACTCCAGAGCAGAGTCAGAGTCAGCTGCTCTGGGATGAAGAAATTGCCAGTACTTTCACCCTACAGCCGGAGAAGGAAGTACTAACAGCTTCAGCTAATGGCATTCCTAACAGGAGTGCTCCACAGACCAAAGTCAGCTTAATAAGTTAGAACAAGCTTTAAAAACTCTAATCAGTACATCACCATATCAGGTGTGGACCTGAGGCTCTCCAAAAGGAGCAGACTCCAGTTGCTCTTCCACCACCACCATCTTCTCTTGAGGTTCCGTGAACTACTCTCAGCATCACAGGATATAGTCATGGATCACAGGAATTAATTCATTGAAGTCATGTTCAAAACAAGGTTTGGCATTTACCCTACTCTGCCACTCAAAGTTTTCTTCCATACATTGAACATAGGCAGAACTCCCAGTTAGAGATCTGGGAACCTCTAAGTTAGTTTTCCAAATTAGAGAACTTTACTGTTTCAACAATTAAATTACCATCTCAGGAGAATGTCTGCTGGAGTCAAAAAAATCATCCTATTTCAATAAAATTGAGAAGACTTGCTCAATGTTTTGAAGCTTGATAATGCTGTAACTTAACACATTTCCAGTGAAATATTCTGACAGGAAATCCTTCATCTTCCTTTGTGCTCATAGGACAGAGCTACACCAATGCCAGCATTTTATCATAAGAGTTTTTGTTTGTTAGGACTAGAACAAGCTAAAGGTTCATTCACTTAAACAGTTCCCACTCAGCAAACCATTGGCACTATGCTCATGCATAGCAACAACTCCGGTAACCGATGCTGTTCCACATGGAGTCAGAGAATCTGTGGTAAAATTTATTTGCAAGGGAGCAAGAACAAAACCCACCCCCCGGGACAAGTCCTTCAAATACGTGTGTTCAAAGAAGTGATGGCAGATACCATTGTTATACTCTTGTATTTATCATTAAGTGCTTCCAAGAGGTAAATCTCAAACATATGCAAAGGAATTAATTGTACTGATAAATTTCCAGTGAGTGGAATTGATGTTGGTTCCAAAGGAGCAATCCAGTGCAGAAAAAGTAGTCTTGACATTTGTCATGGTTTAGCCCATCCCCCTCAGTTTTAGGGTAGAAGATGGTTAGTTCCAGGTGAAATTCCGGCTAGGTAGCCAATTAGAGACTTCTCTGACGTCTCTGCGAATCACATAATTTAACACAAACCGGAAAAGAAGGGTTGTTGTAGTTGTTGTGTGTGGCGCAGAAAGAAATTTGGAGCCATGATGTAAGTGAGGCGGCAGAGCCTCCCCTGAGTGGGGGGCCAGGCTCCCTCCGCCCCTGGCCTTGGGCCAGAGGCAGGCATGGCAATGAATCTTCTGGCCGAAGCATGTAGCAGAGTGGAGAAGAAACTCCAGAGGAAAACTGCTCGGCTGAGACAGAAGGAGTTCCAACCCTGAGAGGAGCGGCAGAGAGCAAGAGATAACGATGTAACTGCCAAGGTCAGTGGAAAGGAGAGAGTGCAGAGGTATGGGAGAGTCCTTCCCCTGCCTCTCTCCCTCCAGCAGGGGAAAAGACTTTAAAACTAACACCCCTGCCACCTGTGGAAATGATTTGGAGTGAAGAGACTTTCGTGTGGGTTCTCCCCCCGGAGGCC
>VXAY01006839.1:264271-289260 GCA_013399855.1 Oxyruncus cristatus | reverse complement strand
AGTTTGGAACTGTTACCTCAAAGACTTTTTTTTCCCCTCCCTTCTCTTTCTTCCTCTGGACTGTTTTTGAGGAAGAGGGGAGGGGTGGCATTTGTACATATATAAGTGTGTTATTATAAGAAAACCAGTTAGAGTTATATATATATATATGTAAGTATTTTCCCTTAGTTCTAGTTGTGTAGCAATAAATCTTAGTATTACCCCATTTCAAGGCAATCTGTTTTGTCTGTGCAAACTCTTCCTACCAATTAGCAAAATTTATGGGTTGATAACACTGTGCAAAAAGCACAGGGCCATCACAACATTCACATATTTCACTTATTTGCATAATCAGCAAATAAGCCAGAAAGAACAAAGCTAAAAACTAAAGGACTGGGCAGGAGAAGAGCAATACACAGATTTAGGGACAACACTATTAAGATTGGGATGACTCAAATAGTGGAAGGAAAATGAGGAATATTGGGCCACAGACTCCAGCCTTTTCTGCTTGTGCTGTTGATTTGGTATGAGGACAAAGCATTTCAGCCACTGTCTGGAAAATGAGAAATCCACTGCCAGAGGCAGCAGTAGGAAGCAGGGATAATGTGCTGGATGACTATGGCCCAATCTCCTAATTACCTACTAGCAGGGGGAATTTTACAATTTGCCATCACTGCAGAAACAGCACAAGCTTCAACTGGGTTATTTTAGTCAAGTACTGCCTGCACTCATCGTACTCCAAACTGACTCTCAGCACAGACTGGGCTTTCAGCTAATAAAAAAACCCCCCACAAATAGTTACTTCTATCAAATTTGTAACCTCCCCAAGATGGGAGCTAAACACAGCTTTCAGTAGCATGGAGTTGATAACCCACAGCAACATCCTCGAGTGGAGGGAAGGTGTTCATTTTACCCCAGGGGAGAACTGGAGGGTGAAGCCCACAGACCTTGCTGGTTGCAGGGCAAGAGTTTGGAATTGGCTGTGCTGTGATCAAAGTATCAACAGGACATTTCAGTTTGAGTGGATGAAACCAAACAGGACACTGGTTCACTTCTTGGACCCTCAACAGCCTTGCCGGAGCTGTACAAGTCAGGAGCAAAACAGGGGGAGGCCATAAGTCTCCAGGAGGGATCCTACACCTTTGTGATAAACAGGAGGTATCAGAATTGGTGACTCAGTTTAGCACTTGCCCAAAATCTATTGATTCTGGGATAAACTTCCCATCAGCTTGTATGACCACAGCCACAGGATGTAATGTAACACCAGGAAACAATCACTAACTTGGACAAGACTTCACACCACAGCTCCATGTTCACACATAGTCCAGATGGAGATTACCCAGTTCATCCCTCGCTCAAAACATGCCTTGTAGGCTGACAACAGATCTTAGAGGAGCAATGCTGCTCTTTCACCAGGACATGAGATGGAAGCACCAGACACATAAGGAAAGAATACATTGATACATTGCCTTCCTTTTTAAAGGAGAATGGCTGTTTCTGACATTTGGGCAACCAGCTTTTTGTTTCAAACGCATCAACAATTTGGCTGACAGATCCAAGTACCTAAAACCAAAGTAGCACCTGGCTTTCAAGAACAGGCACACAGAAGAAAATGCATTTTGTAAGGAACAACAGCACCAGAAAGTCTTCCTACTTACCTTGGTTGTTAAACTACCCAATCAAGAATAGAAATTGTTAAGGGTTTGGGGGGAATTAGTAGTACCAATACTATCTACATTTTAACAGGAGCATTCACAAATACTGCCCATCCCAGACCATTATCTTTATAATTTTACCACAACGAGTTTCTGACACAGTTAACAACAGGAATAAGAAGGAACAGTTGTTTCCATCAGGACCTATTCCCCAGGGACTAGGAGCAAGAGAAGTGGGTGGGTCTGTGGGGGGAAGACAGAGGCCATGAAAGGATTCCACCAGCCCTTAACTGCTTGCAGCTGCTATCTGTGCCACAGCTATAAACAAGCCAGCCTTTGTCTGGGGCTGCCTTTCTGTGCTTTGCTCAAGAAGGGAAATATCAGTCTGTCTAGACCTCCTTACAAAAGCACTTTCAATGCTTGCTGCAGTAATATTAACACTTCCCCAAATAAGAAAAACAAGACTTTTACCATTTGCATATAAGAACAAAGAAGTGGTTTTACAATTAAAAAACCCGCTAGAATTGGGATAACTGACAAAATAGAGCAAGCTCCTATTTATACTCTACACATTTTTAGCAAAAAAATTCATTTGTCATAAAGGCCACAAAACAAAGAAAAAATTGTCTTTTTAGCACAAAAAAAATATGAAACTTACTTCTTTTTGCTAATGAGAAGTTTTCAAACACTGCCTGAAGTCTATAGAGAGTGACTCCATTACCTTTACCAGGGACAAAGCAAGAAAAAACAGTATTTGTGATGCTCTTTCTCAAGAACATTTTGGGCAATGTCTCTGGTGACTCAGGATCTCCACGGTCAATCATTCCTCATCCATTTGCTCATTTCCCACACACGAGGACACGCTGTCTTCAGGCTTCTGTATCATGAATGACCCCAATTTCTTCACATGGCAATATAGACAAAAGATATATATATATACACAGACATGTTTCTGAATACCTGTATTTATAGCACTTTTTCACTCATTTGAACATCAGCACCAAGAATAGTTGTCTTAACTGTAAAACTCACTGAACCACACTGAAAAACCAAATCCACAAAGAAACAAACCCCAAAACTAGATGAATGATGGGCATTACCTGCTGAAGACAATGAGACTGGAGCCAACCACTTACTGATATCAAAGGTAAGGTTTTTTGCACAGGGGAGAATAAAGCTGGAAAACAAAACACGAAAAAACTCACTCTAAGTCTGTCACCTTCGTGTCTGGTCTTTCATGGGGTTTTCTAAGCAGTCTCACACTTTAGAGCAAATCAAAGCAAGGGGGGCAAAGGGAACACAAAGGTTTATTCCGGTCACCAGTGATTAGTAGGAGCAGAAAGCACAAGCAGCAAGAGGAGGCTGATTATTCCTCTTTTGAAACATTCTCCTGGGTGCAGGGGATATTTTGAAGAGTCAGCTTAGCTCTCTGTAATGCTTTTCAGTTTTTAGGGATAGTGGGGCATAATTATAATGGAGCAAAATAATCAGCATCTAACCCCCCCCCCACACACACACACAGACACAGCAGATTCTTCCCGTAGAAGATTCCTTTTTCAGGAAAAAAATAGCACAATATAACAAATTTTACACTTTTGAGCTTGGGGGAAGTGGGCTTCACATGAGCTTTCATGCAAAGCTAGGTCAAGCAATAGAAAACCAAGGAGAAGGAACAACACAGCACAACCCAGGAATACTTTTTTCCAAGCCAACACAGCTTTGCACCTACAGGAACAACACATAGGAGAGACTCCTCCTTGTAAAGTACCACTCATAGAGCTTCTGCTCTATTCAAAGGGTTCAAACAGCAATCACGTGCTGCATATCGTGGAATCCACTTGGTGTCATCCCTCCCGACCAATTCCTATCCCAGTAATGAGGTGCCTAATGAGTGAACGAGCATCACCTTTGTGCTGCAGCTGGTCACCAACACACGGCTGACAGGAACTGAGGTTATTTTATTTCTCCCTTCCTTTTCAAACAACTGAAAACACCCAGTGCATTCAAAGCTTAATTTCATTCAAATTTTATTCAGTACATGCTAAAATTAAGTATTTCAGAGGAAAGGATTCAGTCCCTGTTGCACTGCAGTCTCTTTGGCTGCGCTCTCTAAGCCCCATGCCATGCAAAGAGCTCTTCCTCACTGCTGTTTGTCCACTTAAATTATCCATGTGGGCTTGAGAAAAATCAACATTTTCCATGGAAATTCTGCTTTGACCAGAAGTTTTCAACCAGTTTTCCTTTACCCCAGAAATACTAGAGGCAAACAACCGTAACAAGAAAGGACTTTCCACTTCAAATCATGCTCCTCATCTAAGTCAACAATTATGTTTACCAAGGCACACTTAATTTTTAATCCTATTTATCCATTTATTTCTAATCCCACCCTTTAGAACTATCAGTGTTCCTCTTATTACTATTACCGCCCATTTGATTTTAATTATCACTCATTTACAGGGAGGGCGTGGCCAAATTAAATTGTAATTTGTGAACTGACAAGCCTCCTTTACAAAGCAAAGCAGCTGTACAGCTTTTTCACTATCTCCCCGCTAAGGAAACCTGGAAAAGAGAAACCCAACAAGGAAAATGTATTACAAAGAGCTTTATTAGTTCTCCTGCATGCTTGGAACCATCACCCTTTAAGCGGCATGTCCCGCTCCCAGGGAGGTGAAGGGCAGAATTGGTTGTGTTGCAGTGGAGCAGAGGTTGATCACACAGAAGGGAAGGGAACCACAGATGGTGTTTCCAGGTTACTGATCCAGGAGCATCCCGCATAATCTGCCACACAGATGTGTCCAGATGTGGGGCTGGCAGCCTCCTGCTCCAAGGCAGGCACATTTTACAGGGAGACAGCTCCCAGGCAGGGCAGGGGATGGCAGCAGATCCTCTGAGCTCAGGAACTCCAAGGACCGCTCTCTCCTCCATCAGTAGCTGTATCATCATCTTTCTTCAGGTAAAGCCTAAGTAGCTGCAAACTTTCCAGGGTCAATATATCGTGGAAGCGGTAGAGAGGGATTTTTGTTATTCCTCTGCAGACAAAAATAATGCTCTACCAAAATATGGTCCAAGAATGGCCAGAGGAAGGTCACACACAGGGCCCATCCTGTGCCTGCACGAGGAAAAGGGCTTTGGGAGGAAAACGCTTCCTGCTGTACAGATTGTTGCCAGAAGAACGTAGGAAATGCTCACCAGAGGGAGGGCTGAGGCCAGTGACTCATCTGGTGCAAGGCAAAATGACAGCTTCACAGTCACAGACCATTTGGGCTGGAAAGGAACTTTAAGATCATCAAGTCTCATGGCTGACCCAGCATGGCCTCGCCCACCACTTCACTGTCAGTTCAGTTGTGCTGATTTGCAGAAGCCGGTGCTTTGTGTCTAATGAAGCTGCACACACAAGTTTTCTCCATCAGCATTTGTCCTCACAGTCACCAAGACCTTGGCGTGTGTCCTCCTCCCCCTGTCCCCCTCAGCTTGGTTGGAGGGTATATGATATTAGTAACACTCCCCACCACCCCATGGAAGAGACATGAAGTTTATCTTGGAAATAGGCATTTACTCTCAGTTATAACCAAAACATCAGAGGCCCTGGTCAAACAAAGAGAAAATCTGGAGCCCAATTTGTCACATTTCTTGGGGGAGCATACACCCACCAGGTAATGAGCTGATCCACAATTTCTCACAGGCATCCTTGCCCATAAAACACAGAATGAAATGCCTACCAAAAAAAGTTACCATTTCTTGCTATTTTAATGGGTTTTTCAACATTTGGTTACTTTTCTAAACACTCCAGCTTCTGCATAACATGGTAAAACACTGGCCCTGTTATGAAATTCCTGATCCTTTTGTTAAGATACATCATAAAGTTTGAGTCTAATCTGACATCTTTAAAGACATCCAGGATTTCCTGAGCCAGCAATGTCACAAGAGTGGTATCAGACTCACAGGCCCATATGGATCAGAGGGGCCTTCTGGGAATCATCTGGTGCAACGTGCCTTCTCTTCAGGGGAGGGACAGCTCTGATCAGAATCTTCAAGGCCTTGCCTAGGGAAGGTTTAATATTTCTAAAGCCACTTCAGCTATTTCAGGAAGCACAAAGACATTTCAGAGTTAATCCAGGGAGGCAGCAGAGTTAATGGAAAAGTATAGGGAAATGGATTGAATTATATATAAGAAGTATATTTTTTTCCTATCAACTCTCTCCAGAATAATGACCATGAAATTGTTTCCTGAGAGTTTATGGATTCATTGAGTTCCTGTGGCACATCACCTCTGGATGTCCATATTGCTATAATCCAGGATTCTCCAAAGACCTCTTCTGTGCTGTCAACACCTTTAATTTTACCGTTAATCTCAATTTATTTGGCATTTTCTTAACAGCTCAGCTCCTAAAGACACAGAGCTGTAGAACAATGTTGACTTTCATGGTAAAAAAACCCCTGCTAGATTGTGGAGGAAAGCAGAACAGAGAACCTTAGAAATTCAAAGGCCACAAGTCAAAAGCTGCCCCAATTAATTTCACTGGTTCAACATGCAGTGAAAGCTGGTTTGCTACCGAGCCACATCGGATATGTGGATTCTCAATCATTTCCCCATTAGTGCAGCTTTCATAACATCTCTCCTGGGCACATTCAGCGCTACTCATGCCTGAGCTCACACTTCAATCCTTCCTTTCAGTCACAAGATCTCTCTCTCTCTCCTACTCAACAATTTACTGCTGACACTTACAGCGACAGAATTATCTTTGACATTTCTGCCCTTCTGGTGAAGTTGGTTGACATCAGACAGCGGGTTCTGAAAGGAGGGGAGAGAAGGGTGACCCTGTAAGGAAACAAAGCGTAGGCAGCACAGCTAAAACCACCTCACAGTTTGTAATCCAACCTGCATTTTTCTGGGGATGTGACTCCCTCTTCAAATGCCTGTGCTTGCAACGTGGAAAGACTCAAAGAGAGACTGAAGCTGAGAGCAGAATTTATCACAAGGAGGCTCAAATGGGAAATGTGTTATGTTTCAGCATTATTGTATAGGTGTTTTATCCTAGGGAGTGGAAGGGATGGAAAACATCGGCCACTGATTTAATACATTAAATACAGGCACGCTCTAAAAGCAGATCACCCCATGTATTACCGAATTAAAAAGTAAATATTGCAATGATTTATATACTGGTTTCCTGTTGCTCAAGAGACACTTGTGATGAGGTCTCCAAGGAAGCGGCGTTTCACAAGCAGCCATCTAATTCTAGCTGCTGTGTCATGTTTTAAACAATACTTGTTTCAGAGTGCTGGGCTCACCACCCGTTTGTCTCAACAAAACTCCCTGCAAATCTTTACTCTTTTTCTCTCTGCTACCAATTCTGCCCTTCGTGTCTGAATGATGTTTCTCTACAAAAAATGAGAAAACCAATCTTTTCTCTGATCCCTTTACTCTCTTTCTAATAAAACCCTACTTGCTTCTGTTAATCACTAGCTATCTAATTAAGCACTGTCTTTAACGTCCTGTGGTTGGAAAGCAAGATATTATTGCCTGTTTTTATTCCCTTCCACTATGGAAAGTATTTAGCTTTTGTCCTTATCTTGACCCCACCTTTTGCAATAATTTTTGCAATGTAAAAGACAGATTCTCAAATCCTTGTTCTCAGAAACTTGTAAGGGCTCCAAATCCATGAACAGAACAATCTCTTTATGCAAGAAATGGAGTAAATCTCCCCCGTTTTCAGATGCATTGACTGGTTTTATACCTCTAACCATTTATCCAGCATTTAATCCAATTAAGAATCACTCCCTGGATTTTGAAGATCTCCCTCATTCTACTGCTCTGATCTCATGTTATCTTGGTCCACCAGAGACTCATCTTATTACGTTCATTTGTCTTTCTGCTCTGCTTAATTCACCCCAGTGGAGGATTGTTGTTTCATTTGTGTGGGTCCATCTCTTCAGGATTCCTTCTCCTGTTATTGAATCACTTCCTCTACAACAAACTCTATTTTTAAATTGGGCTGTATAAGAACTGATAGTAAAGCATTTTACAACGTTCTCTTTAAAAGACCCAGAGGGGAAAAACTGTTGTATGACAGTATTTCTGAGTGCAAGTTGCTTGTCAGCAAGGGCTTCATTTAGACATCAGGTTAACGAAACCACCCAACTTCATAAAGTCAGTTTTTGAGGCATTAAGTAGATCTCTGGTGGTCAAGAGCAGCTGAATGTATTCCAGCCTTAGAATACTGAGTAGGCTGTTTAAATGGCCTCTGAACTGCTAAATTACATGGCATTGTTTTTCCTGAATGATTTAAACACTCCAACACCCACAAAGAACTTCCAAAACAGCTGAGCAAATGCTTTCAGAGGGTGTCACACTTTTTCCTTTCCATATTTGAGACACACTCTTTTCCATCAATATACTGTTGTAAATAAAAATGGTCAGACAGATGTTTGCAGAAAACAAAGGGAAGGGGTCACACAGCCCATCAAGGCAAAATCAGCCTGTTTTGAGCAGGAGAAATGGCTCCCAGTTTCTCTTACAAAATAAATGCAGACTGATGTGTCTTTATGTCAGTGAGCACAACCCATGTTTGCTGCACCGTCTTCTGAGCAGGGTGAAGAGCAATGAGCCATCACCCAGAGAAGGGGGGGTACAGAGAAAAGAATAACACTAGGGTAGAAAGGCCAGAAATCCTTCTGAAAACAAAGCACATCATTAGAGGAGAAAAAATTTCTATGAAACACACATTCTGTACTATCTGAGAAAGCAACGTCTGCTCTTATATTAAGTTAGCACCATGAGGCCTAGAACAATGATTGAGAATGTTAATGCAGATGTTTTGTAAAGCAAACTGAGACACTCCTTGCCTTGAAGCATTCGCTGCTTCAGTGTGGAAGGCAAGAGGCAAAGAAAATCCAGGCCCTACTGAGATGTAGCAGATGGAACAAGATCAGCACTGATTTCCTGACACCAGGTAAATGTTCAGTGCAACAACTCCCTGGTCTATTATTTTCCCACTGGAAGAGTGGATCTCTGTCATTTAAGAAGTGGTTTTATTTTAAAACTATTCTTAATTCAAAATCTGAAGTGCTATTTTTTAAAGCCTTCAGTCCAGTCTCCCACCAGTGATGCCTTTGTATCATTAAGGACAGTAAGAAAAGCAGCAGGGAAGAAGGGAGGAGAGGCTATCCCAGGATACAGGACAGGCCTGATAAAGCTGCATTCCTGGGGCCACAGGGAATAAGGTCTTCCACAGGGAATAAGGTCCATGGGTCAGGACAAGATTGCCAGCTGGGATGTCCTAAGATGGGAATCAGTGTCACGCCTTGGTCATGCCACAACAGTCGCAGTTCCCAGCTGTCTTTCATCACCATTTACAGCCTGACAACGAGGCAGACCTTTCCATACCTGCATGTTCCTGGAAACACTTGGTGTTTCTGCAGCACTGGAAACAAGGCTGTGGAGGAGAGAGAGCACATTTTGGAAAAAAGTCTTTTAGTCTTCATCAACTCCAACTGGTGCCCACCAGAAGAGATCTGTGAAAGGAAACTGGCATCAGCTGAACTGGACACTGAACACCCGACTTTGAAGAAATAGAAATTACAGGAATTTTGATACTCACCTGGCAAGCAGAAAAATAACCCCTCTTTGTACCTACATGCAGCAACAATGCCCCCCTCTAACAACCAGGGCCAACACCGAGCTGTGTCAACATATGACTCAGAAGAGGAGGAGGAGAAGATGGAAAAACAGGCCAAAGAAAGGCAAGACTGCTGGAAGAAAAGCAAACAAAAAGCAGCAGTCAAAGCAGCTGTTCTGAGGTGAGAGTGGGCAACTCGGAAATATGTGGGATTGCAGGGAAACTCACCTTTCATGCTTCCTAATGCTCACAACAAGCCCTGCTCACATTCTCTGATGGGGCAGGAGAATGAAAAACGTACTGTGGGATAATTAAGCAAACATGGGATGATTAAGAGGGTAAAGTTGCTCTCCCTTCGATCCAAACCACCATTCCCACCACCCCAGCTCAGAGCACATTCCATCCTTATTTTTCAAGTCAGCCCACTCCTGAACTGCCAGCTGCTTCCCTAAGCAGGGACTAGAGCACGTTCTGCAAGTGGGACAGAAGTCCAACCAGGCAGGAAATGCATCAGGAGCTGATGAACCCCACACAGGTAGGGGTTTCAAGGGAAGCAGCTCCATCCCATGTTACCACTCCTAATTAATAGAGCAGGGCAAAAAATGCTGGAGAGGTTCATGTTTCTGCCACTCTAAAGATCCTGAAAAAATAAACACAGTTGCTTTTATTTGATGGGCTCCCCAGGACTGTAACACAGAAGCAGCATTTAAGAGATTCAGGGACTTACCTGTGCAGAAAGGTGACGTGAGCCCTAACTCATTAGAATTTTTTGTGTGTCTCTGAGGTTTAGCACAGAGCTGTGTTTGAGGTAATAAACCAGCAATCTGACTTTCCCATCACAGCAGACTTGCATCCAAGGCATGTTGAAAACCCTGCATTTTCAGCATTTATTTTCATTCCGAATTAAACAGGAATATTCCTTTTCAAGATTCTGATCAAAACGGAGGCAATCTGACTTTCATACCAGGTTTTAAATGAAAATTTTATTGTAATTTTGAAACTAGCAAAATTTTTCTGCAATTTTGGGGGTATTTGATACTATTAAAATGCTGGATCTGATTGTTTATGAACCTTGTAGACATTTTGCTGACATTTCCAAAGTTCTGACTTTGAGGACACAGTACCTTCCAACAGAACAATGTTCCATGAGGGCATTTGAGTCCCACAGATTCTCACCCAGGAGTGCACTCAACAGCCAAGTGCACTTGGGTCATGAAGGAATTAGAAGTAATAGCTATTAAATTAAACAAAAACCAAAGATATGGATTCCCAAGGGGCATCCAAGACATTGCCCAGCACTTTTGATGCCACCTAATGGCAAGGGCACAGGAGGTCCAACAAGGAGGCAGAAAATGCCAGTGGAAGGGGGTCCTCCTGTTTCCCACAGGAGGCATCGCTCTACATCATTGTTAAAAACCCTGTTGCACTTGTCACAAGTGTAGGAGTGAAAGCCCACAGCCCTGGCTCAGGTTCAAGTGGAGTTTTCTCATGCTTATAATTTCACTTGTGGTTCAAACCAGAAATGGTTGCTGTTTCCCTCTTGTTCCTGTAAATGCTGCTGTGCATTCCTCCTAATCGTGGCTACTTTCTCCTGAGTAGTTATTTCCCTTGACTAAGTGTTTCCACTGATTAATTACTCTTAGTGAATAAGTAAAAGCACTTCAGGATCTTACAGGATGGAGCTGTGGAGCACATCTCCCATCCCAACTGCGGAACAGCTGGAATAGCTGTACCCTTGGCCTCTCTCCTGACCCTTTCAGGTCCAGGCTCTTTCAGAGCTGCCTGTGGTAAGAACAAAGCTCTGTAAGAGACGCTTATGAATATTGAGGTCCTCAACACAAGCGTTTCTGAGGATTTCCACCCACACTGTGTCAGGGAAGGTGGCTCCTCTGGAATCAATTAGATTACTCCCAACTGCACCAGCTAAAGATCTACTCGGGTAATTCTCATTCCCCTCTCTCTCCCCAGCTCTGCAGCAAGAGGATTTTCATGCCTCCACAAACATCCTTGATCAGGCCCTCTGTGAGGCACATCTACAAGTGCTTTGCCCTGCTTTGTCCACACAACATGCTGGCTGTTGTAATGTCAAGGTATTTGCATTACCAGGAAAGCCTTGGGTGTGAAAGGAAATTTTAATTTCCTCCTCAGCTGAGCACTTTACAATATGTGTTTTAATAAAACAGAGAGAGTCAAATTATTGCTTGTAAATGCCAACGCGCAAGAGGATTAATTAGGGCAGCAGCAGTTGGGCTGTGCAGCCTCTCTTGAGGGGTTTCACATGCTCAAGACAGCCAGAGCATGGAATCCCTGAACAAAGTCTCCCAAAATTGCAAGCTTATACATTCAATCTCTATGCAAAAAAAATGCTGCTTTTGAAATCAGACTCATGAGGCACCAAGGGCCAAGTTTATCTCTGTTCCGACAGTATCATCCATCAGCCCTGAAGTCACTGGCAATCCTGATATCAGGGAGGTGTGACTGCCAGTGTGTCTGTAACCTGGAGGAGATTACACAATATTTTTTATAGCTCCCAGAGGGAATAAATCTTGAGAGGTATTAGGCAAGATGGCATAATAGTCCTGCTAATCTGCTCCTCCAGAGATTGGGTTTAGGCCAGCATGTAATGGTTTAGTAAAAAAAAAAAAAAAGGCAAACAAAAAAAACCCCCAAAATGTAGAGGACAATCATCTGCTGTAAGCTTAGATCCAATAAATACCCTGGATGTTTAATTGTGCATCGTTTTACACTCTGTAATCCCTCCGCCGACACCTCTGTGCCGCTCAAAGGGCTGCCAGTCAGCTTAAGCTTTGGCAAATCCTTCAGCCGGCTGGAGGAGTGAGACGGGCGTCCTCTGGCTCTCAGAGCTCAGCATGAACTCCGGCACATCCACCAGGATAGAAAGTCAGGACACAGGATCGGGAGGAAGTGCGGAACGACAGGATAGGCAGGATGAGCGTGGCTCCAGAAGGGAACAGCAGTGAGCAGGATCTCGTGCTCGCAGGCGGCTGGGGCGGGTCAGAGGATGGAGGATGCATCCCCGGAGCCAGTTTCCATGAAGATGCCGTGGGGTTTCTAGAGGCTAAACGTGCTCATCAGAAAAAGCACCACCATATGGGAATACCAAGTGAAGGGAAAAAACACTCTTGACTCATGCAAGTGAGAAAACAATTCCCACCCCTACCTGCCTGGCGGCAATGGATTTCTGGGAGTCTGCTATTCCAGGCTGTGCCAGCAACACGAGCCTGTGAAGCTCTTCCAGTGTGATTCAGCCCAGTTTGCTTTCAAAAGCCCCACATACACAAACACGCGCACAGGAGGCACGTAAACTGCAGTGCTGGGAGCAGAGTTGCTGAGTTTGTGCAGTTCAGCCAGAGAGAAGGGAATTCTTGTTGAAACTTGCTCTGTCTGTCACTCTGCATGTAAACTTCCCATATTTCTTGGGATGCTACGTCCACAGCAAGTCATCAGAATGCATGGGAAAGAAGAGAGACAGTTGCACATAATCCAGTTTCCATCCTCCTTTGCTGCTGCACATCATTAGCACATTGAACGCAACTGCTGGCGCTCAATTATAAAGACTATTAATAAATCACTTCTTTGATCTCTTTCAAAAATCAAAAGAAAGAAGAGATAAGATAGGATAAGGATTGCATTACATATGATAATGTTTAGAATTTTTTCTGTCCTGAATGTTCTTTTTTCAGGGACTGACGCTAAACTAAAAATCCAAATTATTCCAGTTAAAACATGGTTCCCTGGTACAGGAAATAGAACATAACTAGGGCATTTGTGTGTGGCCATAAGTCATTAAACTTAAAAAAAAAAATCAGTGAAAGTGTTGGAATCCAAAATGACCTTGACATCACCTCTGAAATCAATAACTTGCCATCTGATGAGACAAGTGGAGATTGCTCAGTGATAAAGGGAGCTTATGTGGTTCAGCAGCAGAACTCAGGCAAAGAATTAAGGGATAAGAAAAACCTCAGACTAAAAAAAAAAAAAAAAAGTGCGATGATGGTGCCAGAAATGATAATTCTCATTTTGGGCTGCAGGAAGGGAGAAAAACAGCAGAATGGTATAGGCAAGACTCAGAGGATGATTCCCATCCTCTGCCTGATCAGCTGTGATGCCTGTCCTGTTATTCTGAAGCCTTTCAACACATTGTCTTGGGAGAAATTATAAAGATTCTAGAATGGAGCCATAGGAAAGCTATAAAAGATGGTCAGACATGAAGGGAGTCTTATTTGGGGAAAGGAGGAAGGAAGGAATGAAGGGAGAGAAGGAGGGAGGGAGGAAGGAAAGAAGGATGGAAGGAAGGAAAGAAGTCACTCTCTGAGGCTGCTGGGGAACATCAACAAGGAGAATAATTTAGCACAGTTTTTAGCTCTGGTGGTTTAGGAGATTCTTTCTGCAATAGGAAAGTGCAGCCCTGAGAAGGGTTATTGAAGCAATCTCCTTCACAGGAGGAGCCCGAGCCAAGGTCAGGCCAATGCCTTCTGGAACACTCTACACCTCTGGCATATCCAAGCCCAGGATTGGAGCAGGTGATTTTTGGAGTCCTGTACCCTTACTTTGCAATGAGTACAAGCACCTGCAGTAACCAAGTCTACATCCAATTCCTCTCCACAGGCAAGATGATTAATAGCTGAAGTCTTGAACTTCTTAGAGCTGCTGGAGTTCTGCCATGGATTTGAAAGTTGCCTAGATATCAAACTTTGAATCCCAGCATGTTCACTGTGAAGGTGATTGTCAATGAGCAGTGAAACTTGTGGGCTTTTCTGTGTTCCAGCCTTGCAATGGACTCATGTGCAGCCTGCACTTCTCAGATTCAGTTTGCCACATGCACAGCTGGTCTGAAATCCAAGCTGTGACTTGTCCACCTGTGCACACCTGCATTTCACCAGTGAGGCCCAGCACACATTAAAGTGGAGACAGACATGACAGTTCTTCAAAAATACTTGGTTTTTTTTAATGCGGTGGGTTATTTTGATGCTTGAAATTGTCTTCTGTATTTGTTCGCAGGGTAAGATTTTTATCAGGCTAAATGCACCAGAGACACTGAATGTTCCTTATCTTCTGTACAGTAATACCTTCAAAACATACTAATGTGTACTTCACACACAGAGACCCATCAGCAGCCTAAGTGGTTGACATCAGGATCTCCACCTTTTCTTTCAGTTATTGTACTTTATGCCATTTCCACTACGACATCCCCAAACAGCTGGTTTTATGGCCCCTTAGTATACTTTTCAGAAAACAATCCTTGCAGTAACATCTTTCCTTCCTGAGTTCCCTCAGTGTTGTTTTTCGAGTCAGTATCACGATATCTAGAAATTCTAATGGATATCAAGCTGGTTCATTTTTTCATTTATTATTAGAATTTGCCACAACATCAAAATTGAAACATTTCTTTAACTTTTTTTTCTTTATGTAAATTATACAATCAGTTTGCTCAAAATAACAAAGACGACCTTGAAAACCGATTTTCTCCCTGTTAGCTTTCAGGTTTTCAAAGATGCGGGCTCCCAGACTTTTCCGACTTGAAAAGAATTTGAATTTGAAAAGAATTTCAGAACTTGAAGAGCAGAGTTATCATCATATTATTCTATGTAACACCTGACCCCAGGAAAAGCAATCTATGATTATCTGAGATGCATTTGCTTCAGAAAGGGCAACAGGCTTTCAGAAGCACCTGGGCCACACATGAATTCCTGTTGGACACAGGGAGAACAGTTCTGGCAGTCTGAGTATCTCAGTTCTTCAAAAAAATGAAACCTAGTTCTTAATACTGCAGTTTGGGTAAGGGCCAATGTGCACGTAACAGAGGTGTGGTTAAGGGAGGATTCCTGCAAGAGGGATTTCTGCCCAGGGATGGCTGACAATACAAAATACACAGGGAGTCAAGGTATTTTACCGTAGTGGTAGGGGAGATGATTTAAGACAGAGGTGTGCAAGCCAAGGTTTGCACATAAAAGCCTTTGCTCTTTTAAACCAAATGAAAACAGGCTGTCATACCAGCATAAAAGATGGTTATTACTGTAGTCATAATAGACCCACAATAAATTCACTTTTTGTCTGGCTTGGCTCTCTGCCAGAAACTTGTCACAAACCATCACAGCGGTGCCTCGTAGCGTTCCCTGACACAGCGCCCAAAATGTCTTCCTGGAAAGTGTGCCTCCACATTTCCATGTGCATGCTGTTGTTTTAGTTCCTCGGGCCATGCCATTGCATGCAGGTAACTATACACCAAGTTAGGAGAAATCTGACTGGTTCTCAGGGAACTTTTTCCAAGATCTACCTGTCTATAAATACTAGATCCAAGACATATTAGAAACTGTCCACCAGAGCACCATGGAGCAATAATACCATAGTTAGCAGGTAAAATAAACACCTTCTGTCTGTGTTTCACTGTTGTAACATCTACTGCCTCCTGCTCTGAGTCCACTGCAGCGAAAGGGAGCATTTGCTAAAAATGCCACAACCTTAATTTTAAAAGAAGTTTTGTGGTCCAATGTAGCAACAATTTTATTTCAAGGAGCATCTGGATTTTATTTGACAAAAACACAGTTGGTAGAAGTCAGGAAGAGGGGAGAGATAAAAAATGTCCTCTCTGGAATATTTTAAACCAGAAGCATTCATCATGCACAGCATATAATCTAACCCAGGGATTTGGAGTGCCAGTGCAGTTCACTGCAAAGCTATTGCTACTGCAGGGAGTTTATACTTTCAGTGCCTCTGGTGACTTTTAAATGGTGACAGGTGAAAAGTTTCCTTTCTCCTTTGCAGGATTCAGCAGTTGCTTGCAGCCTCAGGAAAGACTGAAGACTGATTTCTAGGCATTTCCAGGCCGTGATGGGCGTTTGCTGAGCCTTTTCCCTACAAAAGACACTTTACTTTCTGGAAGCCATCACTCACAGGGGATGTTTGTGATGGTCTCCTTGCTGCTGGCTCCTCTGCCACCAGCTTAACAAGGTCATGTCTTCTAGTTCCCACCTAATAAACATTATGTAATTTGTTCATTTATACTGAATTTATATTTAGTAGACACACTAATGTAAATTTGAATATGAATCTAAATTTTAAAGTCCCAGATCAAAACACCCCAAAGCTGTGCTTGGATTTAAAATCAACATCAAAAAGCAGTTTTGCAAAGGAAGTCTCTTCTTTCAATAAGGCAAAGCAAATCAGTGAGTGATATCTAATGTGTTACCTTCCCTGGAGGTGAGCAGAGTTCACCATTTTATTTATGATCTACCACTTAGGAGAGAATTTGGCCTAAAAAGACTTAAAGATGTGAGCAGTCACATGTTTGGAGTGGCCCTGTGCATTCATAAAAAGAAATGGTGTGTATAGCACTGGACACACCATGGGGCACGGTTTTAAAATTGGTTTGATCTGTACATGATCCCTGATTTAAAGTGTTATGATTTGGTAACTTTTTCACAGCAAAGGTAGAATTTGCCTGGGATGCCCTGGCATATTCTTCCACCCCTAAAAAGATGCAGTAATGTATGTAGTAGCAATAAATAAACAGATTTCTGGAACAACTCAGGATCACTGACACCTGCTGGGTGGCACTTGAGGACAACCACAAATTAATCAGTTTAAGATTGTCCTGAGGACAGATTAAGCTCAGGCCATTCTCTATTCCCTCCTTCAGCTTGGATATTACCAGCAGTGTTGGAAGGCACATTTTGTGTATCTGAGACTAGGATCTAAAAGGCCCTTTGGCACCACTCGTAAAAGCCAACTAAGAGCATAAGCACACAAATATTAACTCCTGAGGTCTCACTGATTCATGGTACAAACCTACGCAGACAAGAGCAGCTCTCCAGGGAGGGGGCTTTGTCCAATATGCTGCAATCATGGGAGGGATTTTTACAGATGCCAGAAGGATTAGGATGCTCCATTTTCATTATTAAGGACCCACAATGTCTTTGAAAATTGTTCTCCATGTGTTGGTTTCAGTATGAAATCATCCAATGGGCTGCATCCTCCAGTGGGGGTGTATCTGTTTGTTTCTTTTAAAAAACTTGATGGCTTCCAAGAGCAGGAATAAACTCTTAGAAATACCTAATCAGTGTATTCAGATCATAACTAATACAGCATTATGGGGTTTTATTTCCTGTTCTGTGTTGATTTTTAATTAACGTTGACATTTATATATAAAATAGTTGGTTTTCAAAAGGCCAACTGGAAACCCTCTTGTGGATTACCTCATGCAAGCACAGATTTTTTTGGTGTGCAGATTTGCAATTGTTTGAAGGTTTTCCAAGCATGTCTTAAAGTCACACAGTTTTTAAACACATTTATAAGGATGTTAAAAGGTTATGAAACTTCAAAGGAAAAAAAAATTCATTTTACACAGTAAATGTAGGCTTTGTGATGGACACTAGGTGTGGAAAGAATAGTTAGGCCCACAACCTGTGAAGGCTGACACACAAACTTAAGGATATAGCTGCAGTCCATGGATTTGGGGATAGGCACACACAATAGGGAATGCTTTTGTGGAATTGCCCCGGCTGCTTAAAAATCAGTTGCACTTTATGGATGTTGGCTTTTCTATAAAGAAGGTAGATTTCTAATGGTCTTAAAGTATCAATCCTTCCCTGAGAGGGTAGACAAAAAAGAAAAACATTACACAGAAATTAGAAGACCGAGCCTGCTCCCAAAGAAACCAAGGTCAGAAATGGTCTCATTTCAATGGAACAAAGTCTAGTAGTAAAATTTCTGCCTTCCGCTCAAATATTAGTCTTCCTTTCCTTTTCTCCTCACGTGTCTGCCATAGCTCTCATCTCTCCAGCAGCTATGATCTGCTGCCAAGATTTCCTCTCCTCTCCATGTAATTTATGGCCCTGTCGTGCAGCTTATTCCTCCCCACTTTCCCAGTGTGGATGCTGAGGATACCGAGGGATCTAAAAGCTGCTCACAGTGGAGGGATCGAGCCCACACCCGTCTTGGTTTAGATGGCAGCCAAGGGAAATCAAACAGCAGAATTACTGCAGCAGGTAAATCTGCACACCTCAGTTAGGCTTTGCAGGGTCACAGTCTGAGCCTTTCAGCTACAAAACCTCCCGTGAGCCAGCAACAGCAAGGAGTTCAGGACACTGAGTGGCCTCCTGCCTAGCACTGCCTCCCCCAGCTGATCTATCTGCTTGCCAACATTTCTGTGTTCCTGCAGGACTCAGGGCCTGAATGACGTGGCCTTATGGACTCAGGCACTAAGAAACCTAAACTGTGCTGTTCTTTCAAAAAGACTCAGGTTCTCAGGTCTCTTGGACCTGGCGTGTCAAACAATCTTAGGTCTCAAACAGACGGGAGGTAGATGTTCTTAGGCCAGTCTGAGCCCCAGACATTTCAGAGGGGCTTAAACACCAGTGCTCTAGAGCCCAAAGCTCTACACAGAGCCACCTTACAACAACACTGGTAAAATAGTACTGATCTTCCTGTGACCCTTAGAATTAAATATTTCTTTCCCGTGCACAGATTATCCATCTACTGTAAAACAGGCCTGTCAAAGGTTTGTCTCTCTCTTCCTCATTTTTTTTTTTTCCATGCAAGAAATGTCTCCGGCTATTTTATTTGATAGAGGTAAAAGGAGTGATTTTTAGAAGTTATATTTCAGGAAAATATTCTCTAAAGACTTGAGATTTATACAGGCCCTTTGCAGCCTTCCATTTCCATGTCCCTGTACACCACTGAAGCAGAGCTGGAAAACAGGGAGATGGAGCTGTCTGTCAGGAGATAAATGCCATGTGTGACACTTATTTTCAATATTACACATGAAATTTCTGTTTATAAGTTAATTGAAGCAACCTACTGTCAAAAACTTTCCCTTCATTTTCTCTGCATGCAATCTTCATTTTACACTGATGCACTCAATGGAAAATGTGAATGCTGTTCCTGGAAAGTTAGTTATGATCTTTTCCAGCATTGTGTGTAAATCTGGAGAGTATAATCAAATGCAGAAGCAACGTATATCTCCAGACTCTGAAGCTTCTACCTTTGCCTATAAATCTTTCAGATGTGTAATGGACAGAAAGTGGGTTTGTACTAATGTAGCCAGATTAAGGCCCTGATTTGATGAGACATATTTAGGTAATGTTTACTTCAATTTCTGCATGACCCGGCTAAGTAAAAATGTGCCTCCAATAAATAGAGCTGGCTTGGGACATATTCAATCAGTAAAAACACCAGATGCACCATCAAGAGCTTTGGGATATTTGTTTTTAGCATATGACCACAAGATATGATGCATGTTTGAAAAACTTCCTACTTCACTTAATAGTGATGCTCAGCCTTTTTGGGGTTGCCAGAAGCTATCCTGGACAACATAATGAGAAACTTTCCTCTCCAGATTTTGTCAAACTGTTTAGTTTTTGGGGTTTTTTACCTTTGAAAGAGCCTTTTTTCCTCCTCTGTCTCCATGTCTATGGAAATGCTAATCATTACCTTAGATCAACCTGCTAACAGGCCTAAATCCTGCTCCTAAGCAAAACATGAATTTTATTGTTCAGTTCAACAGGCTGGACTGCAATCACTTATTGTACGATAAGGGATTTAGTTTTCCATCCATTACATTCCTAAGTGCCTGCCTGGCCACTGCTCCTGTGCTATTAGAGGTTTAGCAAAGCAAGTGTGGATTAATCTACCCTTTGACCAGCAGTCAAAGGTGCTGGCTGGCCTTGAGAGAAGAATTCTGCATGAGAAGAGATGTGTCTGAATCAACAGCTTTCCTGCAAAACACTTTGAAGCTTTAAATCAGTGTGTAAGCGCTTGGAAGTAGTGAAATGGATTCCTGGAATATGGGCACGGCTCCTTGTTCTGGGCAAACTGACTTGTTTTCACTTGTGATGTCCCAGTGGAAAACCTGTTGCAGCATCTCCAGCTCAGCCAACCATACAGACGTCATGGCTAAATCCTATCAGTGATAAAACTTCCATTTACACAAGAAACTCCTCTGGTGTGGCTGTATGGGGATAGATGGCAGAAGGAATTATGTAAAATGGTCGGTGAAAATGATGTATAGTTATTTCTACTACAATAATTTGTCATCTCAAGAGTGAGGACACTGCAAACTCCATAAATATTGTCAGAAAGGTAAATGAGGTAAGTGATGGCTGTTGGAAAAGCATGAGCTCCAAATCTGTAAGATTTCATGGACAGACTGAAAATACAAACCCCAAGCCAGCCCAAGATGCAAAGAAACCCCCAAAAAAGAACAAGGAATAGAATCAAAAAATATTTACAGACTCTTATCAGTTCTGAGTGCCAGGAAAAAAGAAAGTCTAACCCACTGTAATCAACAGTTGAAAGTAAGAAATTAATTCAAGGGATTAATGGCAGAGCAGAAGTTCTCTGAGTCACTACAGGAAGTCCTTTGCCATGAGGTCCGGCTTTCAACCGAAAATGAATCAAAGCACAACTAGGATGTAACATGTAGCCACACCACCAACAGTTAAGCAATGAGACATAGGACCAAGGTAGCTCCATTTCTCAGCCTGACTCTAATTGGAAGTTTCCAACAGAAGTGACTTGAGAGCTGAAAAATCTTAACAAAACCTGTGCCTATATATAACCAAAACTCTCCCTCTGCAAAGCTCCACCTACAAGGATCATACCTGTAGGCAGCCCTGACTTCAGACTAAATATGAGCTGACAGACTGACACAGGATGAAACTCCAGCCTGCTTTGCTAAAACTTCTTGCTAGAAGCTCATCTTCCACAAGGGATTTGAATAAGTTAGAAACAGCCCTTCTGCCTTATTCTGGGCCTCTCTCTGGGCTGGATTCCCACCCACAGAAGAGAAAGAGTTGTGAAAGTCCCACAGGAGAAGTGACACTATTGCTAGGCCATAGAAACAGCCAAGTTAAAATAAATACATCAGAAACCAAGGAACATCTTGGTGGCCAGGAAAGCTGGGCCACCGGAAGGCAGAGGGTGGAAGAGAAGGAAGAAGAAAGTGAGAATACAGACAGGGAAAAGACCCAAGTTCTTCCCCAGAAGCTGGAAAGTAAAACAGGAGGCCAATGAGAACTTCTGGGCAGGGCTGAAAAACAAGTGAAAGTGAGAGCTTCTCTCATCTCTGAGAGTGCAGCCAAAAAATCAGGTTACTAACTGTAAAAGAAGAAGAAAGAAAAAAGCAAAAAGCAAACCCTTCCAGATTGGCAGAAAAGAACTATCCACACTCCTTGGCTCCATGTAATGCTGGGTGGAAGGGGTAAGAGGGAAACAGGATGAACTGCAGCTTGGAGCCAAAATATTTTCCTTCTGGATGCTCCTGGCTTAATTCAGCACTTTGTGACTCTCAATTTCAACCCATTACACAGTCCACCATAATAATCATAATAAATGGCTGTTTGCTTGCTCAGTGTATTCAACTTCCTCTCAGCAAGCCAAGCTCAACCCAGCACTAACATTTATTTCTGGATTTAAACCAGGCCTGCCTAAAATCAAACACAACTCAGTGTGGTTTGCCATATTCACTGGGAGAGAATAAAAGGAATTGCACTGAAACACCAGAGTTTGTGGCCAAGTTCACCTCGTGCTGCTGGTGGTGATATCACCATTATTTCACTTTGCTTTAGTGCTTTTAAAACTGCTGTGGAAAAAGGGAGGGTTTCATTTCTGTTTCTGGGCTTTGAGGAAGATGCAAGTGATCCTAACAACATGGACATAACTAACTGTTGTCCTTTCATTAAAAGAAAAAACCCTTCATTACTCAAAAGTCAAATTATTGTTAGAAACCCATAATGACTAAATAAAAACAGCCACCAGAATCTGAGCAGGGTAGACATCAGCTTGGGAGAACGGCCCTCAGGACAAACTAGTTCCAGCTCTGCCTAAACAACATCTTTGGAGAGCTGTCCCCACTGTGCTTGGTGTTCCAAGCCAGGTCCCACAGTTCCATTTCATCGGTGCTTGTGACACATCCTGAAACATCGACCCACTCCCAGAGCTGCCCTGACAAGTTCCCAGAAGTGCCTCAGAACTTCCCCTGCAGGGCATCAGGATGGGCATTCCAAAGGGTTTAGGGCAACATGAGCAGGATTCAGGCATCTGTGAAACATCTCAAAATGTGATGAAGAACAGGTTTTCAGCTGTTTCAATCTGGTGCTGCCCATTCAGAAGCTTCTCCTGGGAACAAGGGGCTGTCTCATTCCACTTGCCTGCCGATTCCCATTGTCATGGGTCTCATGAGAGTTCTCATTTTCTTGACAAGCTGGCATCAGGAAGCAGGACAGGGTCTCAGTTTCCATTCTTAAATCCCTTGTATCCGATGTAAACACCTCCTTAAAAATCAGGAAAACAAGCAAACAACGCGAAAGCCTCAAAAGAGCTCCTCTACCTGGGTCAGAATGGAAATGTCTTCCCCCTTGATTTCCAAAGCTGATTTCCCCCCCCAGTTTTGCAGGGAGTGGCTCACGAGGGTTAAACAGTACTGCAGTCCCTAATGCCAAACAAGAGCTGTGGCTGTGAACTTCTCACCACTGGGGAACTACAACGGTTCAGGTAGACCACACTAAATATCAGAATCCACAGACAGCTAGAGCAAAGAAATGCCCTTTTCTGCATCGGTGACGTTAGGAGGGACTAGGGAGGAGGGAGAAGAGAAGGGAATTTCCATTGAGAGTGCCAAAGATTTAATTAATGCCCTGTCACGAAGCATTTATACCCGATGAAATTCATTCCTACTCTGAGAGCCGGCACAAAGTTACATCTCACTGAAGCTGCAGTTCACCGGCAGAAGGAATGAATTTCCTTTAAAGAACGATGTTCCGGATTCCTGGACGAGACACTCAGCAGTGAATAGAGCACTGTGCAGTAGAGCCTCAGCAGCCTTGAAGCGAATTTTGCTGTGACCTAACAAAAACCACAGACTTCAAATTGTGATGATTCAGAAATTTTCAGCTCGCAACAGGAGTTCTTGCAAAATATTTGGGAACTGCAGGAAGCGTTTAATGGTCTCCCTTTGTCAAGGAGAGGAATCCTGACCTCTTCTCTTTACGACTCTTGTTCCTTATAAGTGATAATTTTAGAAGGAGATGATTAAGCCCACGTGGCCTTTTTTCTAAGGTTTCTTCTAGAATAACAAGTGACTTGGTGTGGTCCTTTCTGTACTGATTCATCTTCCCTCTGCTGTTGGAATTTGCAGAGGAATGGCTACAGGGACAGACCATGCTCCCAGTCATACGTGTGGCTCCCCACGAGTGTGTGCAGTAAAGGAAATCAAGCCGACCCAGTGGAGAGGTTTATCTGCAGAGCAATTCAATGGAGCAACAAAAGTCAGGAGAACCTTATAAGGGCATGTGCCTTTCCTAGCCAAGAGTCAAAAAGGTAGGATTTCAGTAGGAAAAAAATCTGAATGGACCAAGAATATGAATCAGAATAGCCATGGCTAAAGCAGAGGTTTGGGACATTCCTAATCCTTATTTGGATGAGGAAACCATGGATGGGGGGTTTATGAATTCAGACTGATGTCATCTGAAGGAAGACTTCAGGTGGCTCTTCCTTTCATTTCCTGTTGGCTCGAGGGACGCGCCGACAGCAGGACAGACAAGGAGTTCCATCCATTTCCCAAAATAAATGAGAGACATCTCACAAAGGCTAACAGCATGCAATATAAAAATCACTGCATGTTTGTGTCATAATTACTGTCAGGGATTCCTTTAGAAGTGAAACCAGGCTGCTCCAAATTGTCTTGAAATATGACTCCTAAGACTATTTCTGGCTGCTAATAAATGTTGGCTATGCAAGAAACTAATTTGAGCATCACTGAAAATTGTAATTTTGTTTTGTGTGCTTCCAGTAATGTTTTCTTAAACAAGAATCTTACATTTGTCCCTGTATTTGTGTAACTAATGCTGTGGAGAGAATTAGACACAGTGACACGCTTGCTAACACTGTCTTTTCTCATTCAGTTTTCAAACAGAATTTCATTTCCAGTTTTGAGTAAATACTTATACTGCACTTGAAAACCTAAGTACAGTGCAAAATGACATGAAGTGGACTTAAAGCAGGCAGAAATGAGGTCATTGTTGATAATTTAACCTTCACGGGGACTACACCTGGGACATGAACCTTTTAAATGTCATTTGCAAACAGTAACTGAAAGCAGAGGTTTCTTCCTCATGTTTGCTTATTCCACGCAGCCTGTTCCTTATGGATTACCTGTACTTAGCACTTACGTTTAAGCAGGTTTTCCCTGGCAAATTTGATGTATCCTAATCCTCTCGTTCTTGAAGACTTCTCATTACCCTTGCCTTTTCCATGTCAGTTGAGCTCAATTAGCAGCCAGTAGCAGCAGTAGGACCTGTGCACACACTCATTGAATCTCTCCACAGTAACTGGAAAAATGACCTCAAATTGCCTCCTCACCGCACATATATGATTCCTGAAAGGAAAACTCTTCTTTTCCAATGATTTCCATGCGGTAATGCTTCCTTTGGAGCAGGCAAGGTAAAGTACATCCAGCAGTCACATAGAAACATTTTCTGACAATGTGCTTTTCACCTGGCTTTTATCAGAGAATTCCAGCTATGTTGTGAGCTGGAATTTGAGGCTGACACTTCATATCTCAGGTCTCAGAAAAGCAGGAACACTTTCTGAAGGCAGGTTCCCATTTCAAGAAACTGGATATTTGCTGATTTGTGATGACATGTCCCGCTTCAAAAGCTAATGCTCTCCCTTGCAGTGGCCACCTTAGTTCTGTGATTATTTTGAGGGATAATGTGTGTCC
>VXAY01006839.1:114139-262842 GCA_013399855.1 Oxyruncus cristatus | reverse complement strand
TGGCGCTGCTCGCCCTCTGCCTGGGGGCCGCGGCGGCGGGGGGACATCGCCGCGGAGCCGGCGGCAAGAGCCGGCGGCAGGCGCAGACCCAAACCACGTCGGTGCCGCAGGGCACCCCCGCGCAGGGCAAGCGTGAGTACCGCCCGCGGGCAGGGCAGGGCGCGGGCCGTGCCACGGGAGCTCCGGTGGCCCCGGGGGGCTTCGTGCGCCCCCGCGCTCGCCCTTGGTCGCCCCTCGGCTCCGCGGGGCCCCCCNNNNCGTGTGCGCTCCGCTCCCCTTCCCTCCCGGCTGCTGCCCTCGGTAACGCCGAACTTTGCCTTCTTTCCTCCCTCTGCATCCCCCTCCTCCTCCTCCTCTCCCCCCAGAGACCTGCTATGACAACGGAAGGTACTATCAGATAAACCAGCAGTGGGAGCGCACCTACCTGGGAAACACCCTGGTCTGTACCTGCTACGGTGGGAGCCGAGGGTTCAACTGCGAGAGCAAGCCCGAACGTAAGTTGGTGGCCCCTTTTGTCTGCATCGAGACCTCGGCATGGCTTTTGGTGCCGAGTAAGCTAAGCCTCGTACGAGTTAGAGCTGGCAGCCTGGGTTTTCCGCTGAAGTTTGGTGCTTAGGGTCAGTAATGGGATCTACACTCAATTACACTGAAGATCTGGCTTGGGATTTTAAGAAATGCTTTTCATTAGTGATGGGCCTGCCACCAGAATCCTGAGCCAAACATCACTCATCTCTCTGGAGGATTGGATCTAAACATTAATTTTGGAGCCAAACCTCTTCTTTATAATGAACTGAACTGACTCCTGGACTCGCACGGGGAAGTTCAAATCTGGAGTCACTTTGCAGCTCTGGCTCTGTGCTGTTTGATTGCTTCACCCCAACTTTTCATAGCTTTGCGGTGTCGTCAGCTTGTTTAAAAATATTTCAACTTACAACTTTCCACAGCCCCCCGGGCATGCTGTGAGCTTTCTATAATTGAGTGTAAAATGAGATTGTTTAGTCTGTGCAGAAAAAGTTTAGGTAACAGAAAGAAGTTGAAATGGGAGATCTGCTGGAGGATGCGTCTCTCCAGGATACAGTGTAGTTCAGATTATCAGATGCAATCTATTTGTATTTATTGGTCTGAAGCCACTGGTTTGCCATAATTCCTTTATGCTGCTCTAGAGATAGAAGAGAGAAAAACTGGTTTTTGGCTGATAGTGTTCATGTAAGATAGATGGGAGCGTCCCAGCCATCTGTTTTGCAAGGCTCGTTTGCTGCCTGCCTCAGGGCTGGAGTGTTTTAAAGAGTACTCAGTCCTCTTACTCTTCCATAAAAGGGGGTCCAATCTACCTTTCCTTCCTCTGCAGAGATTCCCAGGTTTTAGACTTTCAAAGTCCAATAGCAAGTTTTTCTTTATGACACAGTGAACTTTATCTGTCCAGTAATGAAGAAAGTTGCGCTGTTGCAGATCTTGAGTTTAGTGGCAGCACTAACATTCTGTAGTCACTTACTCATGCACGAGTGTGAACAATTCACAAGTAGTGAACTTTGCTGTTGACTTTGGTGGGACTGCTGCAGAATTTGGGATTAATACACTCAATTTTTGCCAAGTCAGAACAAAGAGGATTAGCATGACAAAGCACACAGCTTCCAGGGGATGTTTGTTCCCTCCTGTCTTCTGTACTGTTGGCTTCAAACAGCTGGGATTGATCCTTTCAGGCATTCCTCTGAAGCGCCATGCAGCAACTTCTGGCTCACTGGGGGAGGGAAGAAGAGGTTATTCAGCATCATGGGGACCTTGAGGAGGCAAATTTCACCCAACTTCTTCTGTCCTGCTTCATCCCAGGAACAAAAAGGAGACTGATAGGTGTTTTTCCCCAGGAAAAAAGGAGTATCTGTGTGTGGAAGCGAGGAATGTGTTGCTGTTGACTGTACGTGTTACTGGTGTGGTTACATGAAGTTGACTTTTCCCCTCCCCCCCCACAGCTGAAGAGACTTGCTTCGACAAATACACGGGATCCACTTACCGAGTAGGGGAGACCTATGAGCGCCCCAAGGACTCCATGATCTGGGACTGTACTTGTATTGGAGCTGGACGTGGGAGAATCAGCTGCACCATTGCCAGTATGTAACTAAAAGGCTATTACCAGAGCTATTGTTCCTTGGTGTCATATTTTCCAGAGCAATATGCACAGTATTCCCAATGCCTGTTAGCTAGAGAGTTGCAGGGGAGGTTGATCCAAAGCCCACCAAAATTTTGGAGTTGAAAGTCCTTGCCCCATGTACATACACTTGCACAAGCAAATTCCTCTTTTAAGAGGTCAAGTGCTATGTGTAAAAAGATGGGCTGAATATTACTGTTAGTGTCAGCCGTACAGGTTTGTACATTTACTACGTACAAGAGTGTGTTGCATCTTCACAGGCACAACTTTGAAAGTAGTTTTTCTGACTGGAAAAAAGGATGAGGGTCTACTCTGCAGCTGGTGAGTCAAAATAATGCCATCAGCATTAATAGGGCTACTCAGAATAAATGATAATAAATAAATGCCACCTGAGAGTCAGTCCTCCATTCTCCAAAAATGTCATCCAACACTTGTCCATAAGGAAACTGGGATTGGATATCCAGACAGCAGCTTAATGTGTTTCTGCAACTCCTTTTTCACTATCCTGAGCCATAGTTTCCTTTTGATCTTCCCTCACTTCCCTTGGTCCTTTCTCCCCAGATCCCTTTTCGTTTCTCTGTCTGGAAATCCTTTCCTTATTGAGTCACTGAATGGTTCACAGTTTCCCTTCAGTTCCCTTCAGTTGACACTTTCTATGAGCACAGATGAAGATCACTGTGTCAGGACTTCTAGACTGAGATTTCTAAGTCTCTGAGGCACCTTTTGAGAAAAGTCTTGTTCTTAAAAGTATCCAGTTTCTTGTTTAAGACACACATGCTGATCCTATAGTCGTATTGCCACAGAGGACTCAGAAAACCAACCATCATTGTAGCATGGGAAAAAAATAATACATTGAATTTAACAAGTAGAGCTGGAACCCTTCTGAATTTAATGGTGTTTTATTAAGCAGGGATGATAAGTGTTGTAAGAAAAGAAAGAGTCAGTAAGGAAATTGCAAACAAAAGAGCAGTCTCGTTTCCTCATCATCAGTCTGATTTAGAGCTCACTGGAGAGTCTCACTGACTGCAACTGGCTTTGAATCAATCTTCAGAGCTCCTAGATTCCCTGCTTTCATAAATGGGCCCACAAAACATTTTAGTGGCTCCTAATAAAGGGTTTTTTTTCCTTTTTTTTTTTTTCTGTGGAAGAAGACCCTCTGTTTGCAAATGGCCTTCACTGTTTCCCTCCGTCACACCAGGCACCTCCTTATACTCCGCATGATGGCCTGGCCACCATGTCCCTCAGGGATGGCCACAGAGAAGCCCAAGTGGCATCACCACTAATAAGATGGCTGCAAACCCTTCCTCACCAGCCCTCAGTCTGAGAGAGGGGTGTGAGGGCGAAACAGCACCTCCTCAGGTCCCAACATTCCTGTTTCACCAGCCAGGTCTCAGATATGGTTTGGAACATGGAGGGGGTTAGCTGAAAGGAGAGAACAGGGCTTGGTGGCAAAGAAAATGGCAGTGCCAGTGGAAAATGGCCAGTGCAGTTTTACAGGGTGATAGAGGAGGCAGCCCCAGCCTGTCCACGTTGTTCTCCTCTCTCCGCCACTCCTTCTCCTTGCCTCCCTCCAGCCCTGCTGCCCCTGGCCAGGTGGCCCTTACCTGGTCCCTTCCATACTGTCCCTGGTGTGTCCCTCACCTCAGCTCCCCTGTCTCCCTCCACAGATCGCTGCCATGAGGGTGGCCAGTCCTACAAGATCGGAGACACGTGGCGCCGGCCCCACGAGACTGGTGGATACATGTTGGAGTGTGTGTGCCTGGGCAACGGGAAGGGCGAGTGGACCTGCAAGCCTGTGGGTAAGTGGCTGCTCCTTCTTTCCCCCTCAGCACAGTCAGGGTGTGTGGCCCCTTCTTCCTTGTCTTTCTTGAGGCATCCCCGTGTGGGAATGCCTTGGATGGGCTCTGATCCCCTTCCCTCTCATAGCTGAGCGATGCTATGACAACACGGCCGGGACGTCCTATGTAGTGGGAGAGACCTGGGAGAAACCCTACCAGGGCTGGATGATGGTGGACTGCACCTGCCTGGGTGAGGGCAGCGGCCGCATCACCTGCACCTCCAGAAGTAAGTGCCAGCCTGGCAACTACCAGCTGCTCCGTTTTATTTATTTATTTATTTTCCATCCATTTCCTTATTTATTTTCATCCTGCTTGCTTCGTCCGCCCTGTGCAAGTGACAGTACTTTTAGAGGGATGGCCACCTCCTGAGAAGTGGCAGGAAACCTTTCTGAGGGCAGAGGGGAGTGTGTGGTGCCCCACTCACCATTTGCAGTCTGGGAATACACCCCAGAGCTGATGATCAGTGCTGGTGACAGGGTGGCTGGATTATTTGGGTGTTTAATCTCGTTTAGAGGGAGACGTTTAAGGAATGTATGTGTCAGCTGAGTCACAGTCAGGCACCTCCCAGGAAGCTGGGTGAGTTGTTTGGTCCACAAAATGGCAGAGAGTTTACCTGGTAGCTCCATTTCTGTGTTTTTAAGGAGCCTCCTGAGGGACAACTAGGTGCTTTTAAAGATTCCATTCCTTTTCCATCAGCACAATCTGCCAGATTAAAATAGTGTATTTTTTTCTTTATTACTGTTTGATTCATGTTCGCTAAACCAGGGTTTGTTTTGCCTACTCTACCCTTTCATCTGTCAATTCTCCTCCCTCCCCTGTTTGCAGCACGGGTGATTTTTTTTCTTTTTCTCCCCAGTTTTTGTATCACTGAGGGACATTACTATAAATATTCCATTATATTTGTATTTGCAAAGCAAACAGGGCTTTTAAAATCCAAAATCTTGCTTGTTTATTGACCTTCTGTTCCAGTTCTGTTAAAAGCAAGCTCTGTGGTGGAGCTATCTCTGTTTTTTACCAGTTGTCTCAAGAAAATGTAACTTTGTACCTTATACCTTGGTTATGCAAAGTTTGAGAAACTCTTCTGTAGCCTTTCAATTGCCTCATATTCAGTTGCCTCAAGGTACACAAGTACGGGCTTTCTACTGATATAAACAGCAGACCTGTAAAGAACAAAAACACTGAGGAGGGCTGGGATTAATACTGAAGATCTGGAGAGACTTGGTCAAGAAATAAGCTATAAAAATCAAACCAGCCTTGACAATATTAAATCTGTTAAAAACACATGGGGAAAAAATCATTAACTGTCAAATGGGAATGAATAAAACAGAGTGTGTTGTTTGTGAATTTTGGAGGAGTTATTACTAATAAAATGTATTTGGCAATAGCTTTCTTTCCATAACTCAGGTCTGCCCTGTTCTATTGTAGAAGAAATTGCAATATAATGACCTGTTCGTTTTTCATTTTGTTTTCCAATTGCAATCAAATAGAGAAATTCAAATTTATGCATGTAAAATGATACCTGTAGCCCACAAAGTGGCATTACACTTCAGCGTGTGCTGATGTTGTTTATCTTTTATGGCCAGCATTTTCCAGACTCACAGCTGGTTTCTTGGGAGACATTTCAGCTTTTCATTGTCTAACTTGAGACGAGTGTCCTTAAGAGAGGTTTTTTTCACATTTGCTAAATGATACCGTGAGGAATATCTGAATAAATGAAAATGGTGAGGAATACCTCACCAGTCTACCATTCTTCTGGCAAATACTCAATTTTTGGTCACTTTAGCACTGCAAATTACTAACATATTTTCTACGTTCATATTCTGTCCCATGTGCGCTCCCAGCAATCTGGCTTAATGCATATGTCCTTCCACAGTTCTTCGTAAATCCATGTTCATTGATCCATGATTATATTTGAGCCACTGTATCAAGTTTCCCTTGAACGAGTAGGTAAAATGTTGTAATGGAAGAACTAGTTAATCCACGTGGATCTGGCATCCAGACAAAAGTAGTTTGTTATGCTGTCCTTTGAACCCATTTACTCAATTCATTGGGGGCTGTGGGTTATTAGAGACAACAGGAAGATTTAGAAAGTCCAGTGTTCTGGTATGACATGAGCAGCTTGTATTAACCTTACTGCAGCTTCATGCATACTTCTTTTGGAAGAAACGGAGTTTAACATTCTGCCCTCAAACAGGTTTTAGTTTCTTCCAGCTGAAAGAGAGCCCTGAACTGTGTATAGTGTGAAATGACCCAGCTAAAGGACTTCTGTTTTCAAAAACAACAACACAAAAAGAGAGAATAGGAGGACATTAAAACAAGTTCAAGCTTTAAAGGTGTATGCTAGACAGAATGGGTTTTAAATGGCTTTTAAATAGCTATCAGGAATGTTTTCAATATAGAACATGGTTTTTCACATCGATTTTGAACACAGCTTACCATGTTCTCACTGGGAATGTTATGATGCTCATTTTGACAATGGCTACAAAGTGAAAGTGCAGTTCTGGAAATAAATGGGAAATTTCCCTTAGGCTAAAGCATGAGGACTTTCAGATGCTCTCAGCCTGTGCAGTTTAATACAGGCTTTAGTACATCTAGGGCTTGTAATAGAAGGCTACAGAAAATGTGGTGGGTTTTTATAAACTCCCACCTGTTTGATAGTGTTGGTGGTTCAGTGCTAGAAACTGCCAGGTGAAGCCATCCTGTGCAGACACAGCTAACAGGCACGTTCCTTACACAGATCGGTGCAATGACCATGACACCAAGACTTCCTACAGAATTGGAGACAACTGGAGCAAAAAGGATAACCGTGGAAACCTGCTTCAATGCGTCTGCACTGGCAATGGCAGAGGGGAATGGAAATGCGAAAGACACACATCCCTGCACACGACCAGCACTGGTAAGTGGAACATCGTGACACCTAATGTAGGGAAAGGGACAGGGAGTGGCACCTTTTGAACTGCTAGGACCTGGAGTTGAGTTGCTCCATCCTAATTTTGGTATGTAGTCGTCTGGGAAAGGTCAGTAAAGAGGGTCAGAGTTCAGGAGATGCTCCTTATTTGTGCATGTGGAGACAAGATTAATTCATACCTTGGTTTTGTGCACAAATGGGGCTTGCACATGCAGATGGGATTCCCTGCACAATCATAGTGCAGTAAATCACAACTAGGGCCCTGCATCCACAAGAACTATCTTTGCCTTGGAAGCATGGCACTCCAAGTTAATGTTTGAACTTTATCTATTCACCGCAGGGTAACTTTCCTGAATGTCCTTAATTTAAATCCCACTGAGACCATCTGGTTTCTTTGACATGATAAATACACCTACTAATGGCTGAGCTTTAAAAACCAAAAAATGTCAAGGAATGTATATAACGCTATTTGATACACGTACATGAGATAGTTTGTAATTTTGGTATGAAATATTACCTAGTTTATAGATAGCATATTTTTTGTGCCCAAGGTTTAAGTGTTCAGCTTCTAAATTCTTTTTTTTGTCATTTCAAGTATCTAGGTTTCTTATCAGTGAGTGCAATGTAAAACTTCTCTTTTCCTGCAGTACCTGCACTAAATTTCTCTTGGTAAATGACCTTTAACTGTTTGGTACCAGCAGGTTAACTTCGAACTCTCATGAGAAGTAAACTTCACAATGCACAACACCTCAAGGGTGCCAGTGTTCTGTTTCCATTATTATTTCCCCTATTTCAGCAGAGCTGAATTTGTGGAGGTTCCCATGGGAATCATTAACAAAAATGTACATGATATAGACAACAGGCCTCTTTGACTCAAGGTTTTTGACATGTTATTTGTAATAATAGCGAGAGACAAAGCTTAAAAATTCCAGAATAAATGAATACATTTGTAGTTTGGTGTTCTTTAAATGAAAAATTCAAAATGAATCCCTTTTGCCTTACCTTCCTACTTCCTTGGTGATTTTTTATTGTCTTGTCATTGATCTTGGTTTTTCTATTTTACGTTTCCTTCAACTCAAAATTATTATTTTTTTTAAATAAATGGCTTCTAAACAATGACTGTGGAAAGCAGTTTCTAAATCCTCTCTGAGGCCACTCCACAGTGTTCGAAACTAGAGGCTATCATTAACAGAAAGGGGAGTCATTCTTCTAATTTGGAAGTTTGCTAAGTGGAATAATTAACATGTGTCTCGCCAAGAGAGTTGTGCCTTTTATCTGACAGAGTGCCTGAGGGGTTTTTTTTTTTAAATCCTAGCATTTAACTGAAGCATTCTGCTCCTCAGCCTTACATCCCACATCTCCCTTCTCTGCCGTGTCCTGCAGGATCTGGCTCTCCCAGCTTCACGAACGTGCAGACCGCGCTGTACCAGCCCCAGCCCCAGCAGCCGCAGCCTCAGCCCTATGGACAGTGCATCACTGACAACGGGGTGGTCTACTCTGTGGGCATGCAGTGGCTCAAGACACAGGGCAGCCAGCAAATGCTCTGCACCTGCCTGGGCAACGGAGTCAGCTGCCAGGAGATAGGTAAGACTTTGTGTTTGGAGCCTGTCCAGCCCAGTGAGGGCTTGAGAACTTGTGCCCCATGACTTAATTTTGAAGTAGACTCTTTAGTGTGTGTATTAGAAATGTCATCTGAAGAAATACTGGAGAAAGGTGCAAGGGGTGAAGAAATGGTTCGTTTGGTTATCTAAAGCCTGGTTCTCTGGGGCAGTTATGTTTTCCATTGAGTTATATATAACTTTCTGAGGGAAAACAGAGCCCTTGGGGAGCAGCATTAATAACTTTATTCAAATGGAGCTGCAATAATATATGTTCAGGAAAGAATGTAAAAGAATGACACAGCTGTGGGGTTAAGTTGTCTGTTGGTGTTGTTGGCCCGGGTCCATGGCAGTCAGTGTGGGTTCCCAGCAGCCAGTGACTTGGCCCAGAGGGGCTGTTGCTGTTTTAGAGCCCTGAGATTTGAGGATTACTTTAAACCAGAGTTTAATGCTGTGATTTGCTTGTTTTAAAGCTGTGACCCAGACATACGGTGGCAATTCCGATGGAGAGCCCTGTGTTCTGCCTTTCACCTACGATGGAAGGACCTTCTATTCCTGTACCACTGAAGGCCGCACAGATGGGCACCTCTGGTGCAGCACCACTTCCAACTTCGAGCAGGACAGGAGATACTCCTTCTGTACCGAGCAGAATGGTAAGTGCTTCTCAGAGGATCTTCACGTGCGCATGACCCTTGTGAGATGGAGGAAGGAACAGAGAAAATAGGAACAGGCTGCCTGACCAATTCTAGCAGTCTGGAGGGACACTGAGCATACCTCACAGCAGGGCAGTGCTGTGAATGGAGGGCTGCCTGATGAGAGCACTTGTGTGCTCTTGGCTTCTTTGGAGGATGCTCAGGGTGCTACAGGTGTACCCTTTGAGTCCTGTTCTCTCTCCTCTGAGCTGACCTTAGAATGTGAGTACCTGATCAGGGTGGAGCTTGGTCTAAAGGATGCTTGGACTTTGGCTTTGTTTGGGTGACTCGCCTAGGGCAATGCCCATATTAGGCTGTGAAGAGGAGGATATCCATGGAGTACAGTTTGTGCAGTCCTGTCACTCCCTCCATCCTGGCTATCTAGCCAGGCTGCCATATATAGCAGTGATCTTAATGTGATTTGTGGTCTCTGATCAAGAGCTGGGCCATGACTAATGCAGCAGCATTCCCTCTTGTCTGTGCATGGTCAGCGTTCCCTTCCCAATACAGATCTACCTGTGTGGTTGCACTGCCTGGAAAGCCTGTCAGGCATCCATGGAACAGTGTCCAGGCAGCTTCTCTGGGGTCTGATCCTGGAGAGAATTTTTCATGTTGCCACATGAAAATGCTGCTGCTTATACTGCAGAGACCTTTTTTAAAAATTCTGTTATACTTCAGTTGTTTTTTTTCCTGATGAAAGTCAAGCCTTTCTCTTCAGCATATATAATATTCTTTCTTTTTTAAAAAAAACAAACAAACCACCCAAACAAAGAAAACCCAAAAAACACTGTCCTTGTCCACATACACATTCTTGTGTTAGTGAGGCTGCTTGTGGGAAAAGAGAAATGTCAATATAGAAAAACCTCAGTAAATGCCTCCTTGTTTCCCGTTATTTGTAAAGCAGCGTTGCTCAAGAGGTGATTAGTTCAGGTAGATTACAGCCCTCTTTCCACGGCTGTTTGCAAAACATGAAGCTTCCAGCCTGCAGAGAGGTTTTGGCTTGTCCTGTTGTACACAGCTGGGCTGTAACCCTTCCCTGAGGGCAGAGGTTTCCTCAGAGCCCAGGCGAAATAGCCTCAGTGAGGTAATACAGGTATGCTGGGAACCGTGAGTTCACTTCATTCCTGAGGCCCTGGGACAAAGGGTTTGCAAAGCTACTTCCCAAGCACAGTAAGCTTTGGTTTTGCCTGGTCCCTGAGAATTCCCATGGCTGACTCTGCAGCTCCTTCCCAAGCAATGCTTGAACTGAACTGACCTTGTGCAAGGCTTATGTTTCCAGATCTGAATTAATTAAAGCCAAGAAAAGAGGCCTGTGGATAACACACAGGGTGCACGTGGGGAGAAAAATAGTGCTAGTGGCTTTTTTTTCCGAGCTCTCCAGTGCCTGCTAGGGGAGAGTGCAGGCTTCATCTGCGGCTGTTTTCTTTTTACTTTTGTACAGTTTTGGTGCAGACACGGGGTGGCAACTCCAATGGTGCTCTGTGCCACTTCCCCTTCCTCTACAACAACCGCAACTACACTGACTGCACGTCTGAGGGGCGGAGGGACAACATGAAGTGGTGTGGGACCACCGAGAACTACGACGCCGACCAGAAGTTTGGGTTCTGCCCCATGGCTGGTAAGGCTGAGAGCCACAAGTGGGTTGGACTGAAGTGCTCTGGGCAAGTGAGGTTTTTATCTGGCATCTGCCAAAGCTTTTCCCTGATGGCTTATCACTTTCTCTTGCCTGACCTGTGGTTAGGGGTAAGTCTGGAGTTGTAATATCACTGTGTTAACCCTGAAAATGGTAATAATGTCAAAAGACTGGTCCATTCTGCCCCTCAGTGCTCAGCTCCGTGATGTCAGCAGGGGCCATGTGGGAGGGAATGTGACTAGCAGTTCTGAAATGAAAGGCCTTTGGTAACTGATGGTAATGTAGAATCTGAGTCCTTAAACAGCTTGTGGAACACACAGGTCTTCAAATGGCTGAGTACATAGGAAGGCATGTGTGGAACAAGAGGTGATTCTTTCACGTGGCACCCCTAGGACATGGTACAGGAGCTATTTCTGGTAGCTTCCAAATAAGAATTGAAATGAATCAGGCCCTGAAATAGATCTGCATTTAGAGAATGTCATCACCCAGCAAAAATGCTATTCCAAATTGATGGGGTACCTAAAGCTTACTGGTTAAGATGCAGAAACCACTACATGGTATGAAGGTGCATTGCAGATGGTCTCAGCCCTCAAGATCTTGTTAATTCTTGCCATGTAAAGTATCCTGTTGCTTTCTTCTCACCCAGCCCATGAAGAAATCTGCACAACCAACGATGGCGTCATGTACCGTGTTGGGGACCAGTGGGACAAGCAGCACGACATGGGTCATATGATGAGATGTACTTGTGTTGGAAATGGCCGTGGAGAGTGGACCTGTATTGCCTATTCCCAGCTCAGAGGTACTGACTTGCATGTTGGTATCACCACTTCAGTCTAAGGGGGGCAGTGGGAGAAATGGGTATTCTTTTCCATCGTTATGAGTTTGAGCCCTCGCTCAAGAACTGTGTATTATCAAGCTTTTCTTTTGAGAAGGAAGGGAATTACAGGAGCTGTGAAGTTCCTGCCCTGTTTATGTGCTGGAAAAACATACTTGAACCTTTGCAGATTAGCAAGCAGAGGCAAACCTTGATTAGCTTGATCAGTAGATATTCCTGCCTTCTTTTGTCTACATTTAAGAATTGGCATTGCTGTGACTTTATGGAGAACTCAGTAGAAGCACCTCCCCCTTTCAGGAACAGACAAAACTCCAGACTAGTCTGAAGTTTGAATGCAGAGCCTTTCTGTTTCATTGTTCTGCCGTGAAATTTTCAGTTTCTTTGTGCTGGATTAGCCTGTTGTTGGCTAATCTGTATGAAAAGTTGGCAGGGAAGCACTGAGATTGCTCTTATTTACTTATTTGTATGAGTGGTCCAAGTGGAGAAGTGCTTAAGCAATACCAAAAAAAGAAGACTTAAAAGCACAGACATTTGATCATCCTACAGCTAGCTCACAGCATTGGCTTTGTGTCTGGAAAAGGCAGGGGGGTTGCTGTCAAGCAGCCAAGAAAGGACTCTTAACACCACTGCTGAAATGGGATATAATTTATAGGGAAAGGCTCACCCAAGGGCTTTGGAAGGGATTTTTTTAATGTGTTTCCTTCAGAGCAGTGGGAAAGGCACCACTCGAAGTTCTCTTCCGTGGAAGTCCTTTTTCCACTTACGCAGCTGGTTCTCTGCAGTTTTATTCTGGAGTTAAAGGGGTCTTTCTTGATGAGGAGAGTAGAGATGCTTTGTTTTTGCAAGAGGCAAAGGTTATCTAAGTAGAGCTGTTTAAACACAGCAGCCAGACCTTGGCGCCCGCAGGAGAGTCTGAGCACTTCTTGGTTTATCCTGATGCTGTGCCCATGGTGTGGGAAAGTATGGTGGGGAATGAAAGCCTGGAGTTACTTCCCCAAGGACAGATGGTCTGGGATTGACTCCGGAACTGAACTTGGGTCTCTTGGGTCCCTGTTAACAAAACAACATGCTTCTGGGGTGGTTTTCATGTTTGTTTTGCCTTTTTGCTCCTGCTGTGATTAGACTGGCATTAGGAATTCTGGGCCAGATCCCAGATGGACATTGAATCTCATAGACTGATACCATTGTACTTAAGCAGGGGGTCTAGTTCCTGTATTTTGAAGCAAGAGAGGAGTAATAGGCATTAGTAGCATCTTATGTGCATAATAGATCTGCTCCTGCCTTCAGGTTACTACAAAATGGAGCAGAGATACCCGACAGAATAGTATCTGAGAATGTTTGTACTACTTCACGCTGTCGGCATGAATTGGGAGAAACCCTGTTCTCTTTGTGTAGTTCCAATGCTTTGAGGTGTTTCAGTCAAGACCTTCCCTAGAGGAGGTAGTTGGAGAGACAGCGTGCTGGCTTAGATTCTTTCACACGTGGAATCTGTGAAAAAGAGCAAGGCAATTCTGTGGCTGGAGTACTTCAGATTGCATTCTACAGACTTCTTTTCTGCAGGTGTTGCTTATTTGCACACTGCTGATAACAGAACTGAGGAGCAGTGGTGTGGTCACAGATTTCAGGAGGGCTGCCTTTTGCTTGAGTGGAGCTCGTCGTGGTCAGTCTCTGTGCACTGATCAAGCAGAGGGAACCACGTGCCGAGCAGAAGGATTCTGTCCTAACACTCAGAGCTATTGCTCACAAACTCTGCTGTCTCTCACACAGACCAGTGCATCGTGGATGGCATCACCTACGATGTGAACCAGACCTTCCACAAGCGTCATGATGAGGGGCACATGCTCAACTGCACATGCTTTGGCCAGGGCCGGGGCAGGTGGAAGTGTGACCCTGTTGGTAAGTCACCAGCTCTTCCCACTTGCCAAACACACTCTGTGGCTGTGTAGAATCTGACAGTGGGATGGTGAAACTGGTGTGTGATAACCCAAGCTTATGTTCTTAAAATTCCAAATGCCCTTCCCACTTACCCTCCAGCAAATCCAATAGTAATTTTGTTTTTTTGCAGTTGTGGAATTCAAGACAAAGCGGGCAAAGACCGGGCCCAAATTCACACACCAGTTTCATTGCAGTACTAATGAATTGTGGCAACATGTGTCTTAAAATGTAGCAGCTCGTGGTAGCGCGGCAGGTTTAGCTGCCGGCTGTGGTGGCTTGCCTGAATTGTGGTACCTGGGCTGTCAGCTTAGCTGGCAAGGCTCTGAGGCTGAACACTGATAAAACAACTTGCAGCTGGGCGCTGATACTAGGATCAGTTTTCTTTCCTTTATCCTACAATCTTTAGGAGTTTTCTCATTGAACTGAGGAAGGACCACCAGTGTATATTAACTTACCTTGGACTGAATTGATTTTTTTGGTTGCCATTTGTTCTGGCAGAGGGAGAAAGCTCAGGATGAGAACATGTGTTAATAGCGCTCTGGAGGTTTCCAAAACCCTCCTGGTTCTCTGCACGAATGAGATTTCATCTCTTCTGCCTCCCCCCCCTGCCTTCCTTGATTGGAAGATAAGACCTGGTCGTTTGGTTTGCAATTACTAAACCCAAGAGAGCTTCACAGTATTGCCAAGAAAATCTATTAGAAATTACTAGTGGTGAAGTTTTGCTTTATTTACAGTAATACCTGTCCATGTTTACTCAAGGAACTTGGATTGTAAACCTCCTGAAAATTACTAGTTTGAAAGAAAGGGAGGGGAAAGTTCAGCTGTCCATAAAGGTACAATCAAAGTTTTAATTTTGTTGGCTCTCTAAATAAGGCTCCCATTTATCCAAGCAAGCATAATGCTAGTTCTCACTGAAAACTTCCATTGGGCCAGGAACACAGGCAGTTGTCAGACTAGAAAGTATACTGCAGTGCTGATACTGTTTTGTATTTACAGTAGTTAAGCTGATTTCAGGATCTGAGCTGTCCTCCTTTGATTTATACAATGGTAAATCTAGACAAATTCTGCTGACAGTTCATGGGACTTCTAAAGTATAACCAAATTCTGCTGTAGCCAGGAGGGGTTTTGCCATTGATCTCCTTGAGAGCAGCATGGTTTAGCTTTGGATGAGAGATGAACTTGGCTGGCCAGAGCAGAATTGGGGTCCACAGAAGATAAAATCCTTTCTTGAAGGAACACCCCATTGACTTGCCTGGGAAGCTTGCCGGGGCGACAGCCTGGGCTTAACAGTATCTTAAGACATGCATCCCAGCTGAATTAGCCCCCTAAGCTCTAACTGAATACATGCAGTGATATATCAAGAACCTTGATTTGAGATTTCATTTCTGTGGCTACTTTCTCTTTACGTACCTATATTTGCGAATAAACATTGGTGTTGCATTTCTTTGTACAGGTCTCTTGTCACTTACTCTTCTGTGATCAGCATGGATTTTTCACTGTAGTTTCTGTAACATGAAGGGATAACTGTCTCTTTTGTGCCTTTAGATCAGTGCCAGGATTCAGAAACCCGGACCTTCTACCAAATTGGAGATTCCTGGGAGAAGTACGTCCATGGTGTCAGATACCAGTGCTATTGCTATGGGCGTGGGATCGGGGAATGGCACTGCCAGCCTCTGCAGACCTACCCAGGTAAGGAACCCAACAGATGATGAACTCTTCTGCTCAGTGAGATGTGAGGAAAGCAAACTTGGCACTCCTCACCTCTTCAGGTTTCTGTACATTATGCCTTCTCGTTTCCTCTTCAAACAGCCAATTTCCCCCCATCCCCTGGCAGACACAAGCAGGTGTCATGCTTATAAAGAGGGGACAAGGCTAGTTGCAGCTATTCCTGAGGCCATGGTTAGGCTAGAGAATCACTGTTGGTTCACACAGGAACTTGGGTTTATGTTGCCTCCTGGTCTTTAGTGATATCACAGGTGTGATCTTCAGTTGATACTGCTTAAAAATCACACATGTGTAGTCCTTCCTCTGCCACTCACTGCAGAAGCAGAAGCCATCACAGAATGAAACATTTTGCCTGGTCAGTGCCCCGAAGAAACTAAATATTTGAACTCTTGTTTGTCCAGGCAGTTCCAGGAACTCTTCATAGGGATGGGCAATGCCTATTTGTTGGTTGTTCAGCTTCGGTTCCCTGAACAGAACATGATAAGGGGAACCTCTCTACTTTCCTGTTTAAGGTTGCAACTGCCACTGTCTTCCTCTGAATAAGATGAAATACTAAGGCTTGCTGAGCTTCATTGACTTCTGTCAGACTGCTTAAACAAACATCTGCCTGAGCTATGTGAAATATGCATGCCTCCAGCCTGGAGACCAGGCCTTTGGGCTGCTTTAGACACAAGAGGGACTGAAAATGTGTAAATAACCCAAATCTAATGTTTCTGAGTGTAGGCTTGGGGTTAGGTGAGCTTTGAAATTTTCTGCCTGTGGGCACAGGTTTGTTTGCCTAGAAGTCCTGTTAAATATGGAGCAGGTATGTATGTTACATAGTTGTCCAAACAAATTATTATTAGAAATGTCGGGAATGAGGCAAGGGTATTTAAGGGCTAAAACACTTTTCTGCAGATTCCAGGGATCTCTTTGCTGGGATTTTCTGAGAACTAACGTGAGGACAGTGCTGCTGAGTGTTCAGTGAAACCTCCCCAGCAGGGCTGGGAGGAACTGAAAGGAGAACCATGGGATCATTAAACCTTTCCTTCTCCACTGGAGAGCTTTGTGGAGAAAATACGCCTGAGCCTGGTGTAGCTAACATAAGTCTTAAGCATTAGAGCACTGCTGAACTTGTATTTTCATGAGTTCATGGGTCTGACTTTTCTCAGGACTTCTACCAACCCTTCTGGTGGGGTTTGTGTGAAGAAGACAAACCTCACTATCTGTGGAGTGCTCTTACAGAGTCACAGAATTAGTGTTTCAAATGATCTGATAAAGAAACTTAATAAAATAGTAAAAGACTAGTTCTTCTCAGGTTGTATTCAGTGTCAGATCAGGAATTTTCCCTAACCATGCTGCAAGATTAGATTCGGGGTTGGCAGACATTTCTCATCAGCTTCCCTCCTCCCGTTGCAGAAGATAGTTAACTGATAAAAGCAGTTCCCTCCCTCTCTTTGAATGATGTGACTTTGCTTTGAAGCCTTTTTCTATACTAGACCTCTCATTTTCTATTTCATTGATAACTGACAGGAAATTAAGTCAAAAAGGACATGTTAAACTCCTCCCCTCAAATATACTTTAATTCACCTTTTTTCTAAGGAGCAGTGAAGCATTAAGGACACAAAAAAATGTAGCTCATTTCCCATGTACAGCAATACTGTGTGAGCCATGCAACTTTCTTGCTTTTTCATGACTCCACAGCAAATGCAGAAGAAAAACATCCCCAGTATGTTAAAACCTGCAATTCTTCCTTTCAGGTTCTACTGGGCCTGTTCAGGTGATCATCACAGAGAGTGCAAATCAGCCAAACTCCCACCCCATCCAGTGGAATGCTCCTGAACGATCTCACATCACCAAGTACATCTTGCGCTGGAGACCGGTGAGTGCCACATTTGTCATCATTTGTTGATCAAAAGTACTGTATTTGGCTTTTTTTCTGATGTCTGAAAATAGTGACTGACACAATTCCAGCAAACTCGATTTGCTGATTCTGTGTCCTTACCCTGTCAAGGTCAACAGCTACTCTGGAGTATCAAAGACAGCCAGTGCTGTATAAACATTTAATGTTTTCCTGCCCGAACTTTACTGGTCACTGCGTTCATTAAGTATCTTATTAAACAAAGCACTAGAACAGCAAGCAGACAAGTTTATATTCTTCCTCACCTTAAGAAATGTAAATCCTTGTGGAAGCTTCTGAGCAGTGTTTTAGTAATGTGCATATCCAGAGACAGCTGGAATACATTTTACCCTATTAATGAGGAGGTAAAGATGAGTAGGATATGAAGACATAAACAACTAGTGTAGGATTAAATAAACAGTCATCTCCCATCTTTTGTACAGTGTAAGCCAAAGCTGGTTAACCACTGCTTGGTGTTTCATTCCTATCTGAGGAATGAATTCAGTTTAACCAATGTAGATGAGTTGTGTTACAGTTCCTCTGAGTGCAGCTTCACAAAAGGCCACTTAATGATTAAGAACATTAATACCTCCATGCTGCCTGTTATTAAGAGAACAATAAAGGCCCTGATCCAAAGCCATTCAAGGCACTCAAGTCTCTTTACTGACTTCAGTGTATCTTGGATGAAGGCCTGAATAAAATGGACTTTAAAGCGCACAAACCTCAGAGGATGGAGCATTATTTTAGGGCTTCCCATAGAGTTCAAAAAAAGGGTAGAAGGGAAGAACTTTTCTGTATATTGTTTTCAGATGATTGTAAACAGCCTTCAAATATATATTTTCCAGCCATTCCTTCATCCCTTACTGCACTTTTGATAAGGGAATAAGTGAATTTTATATACATTACAAATAATGCTCTTTTTAAAGGAAAAAGTTCAAAGCTAGGTTGTTTTTTAGTTTACCACTGTAAAACCTAATCCCCCAAAATGCCATTAGTCCTACTTCCTGGGATACTCTTCTCATCTCCTTTTCACTTGATTCTGTCTGTGCATCAAGGCCATTCAAGTCATACCTGTGTTTGAATATTACAGTGGTTAGTAATCGTGCAGCACATTAGGTCACTAGATTCCCCTGCTTGCTGACTAGGGAGTGTCTCACTATTTGAGTGTCCCTTTTCTTGCAGAAAAACTCTGGAAGGCAGTGGAAGGAAGCCACCATCCCTGGCTACCAGAACTCCTACACCATCTCAGGCCTGAAGCCCGGTGTGATATATGAAGGACAGCTCATCAGTGTTCAGCAGTATGGCCACAAAGAAGTCACTCGCTTTGATTTCACCACAACCAGCACCACAGCAGTGACAAGTGAGTTGAACAGGGGGCCATCCAGGAAAACCTGATCTCTTTCACCCAAGTCCTTGCTCTGTGCTTCCCATTAACACAAAAGTAGCAATGGTTAATTTAACCTCTCTTCTCTCTTGCAGGCAATACTGTTTCAGGAGAGACTACTCTTCTTCCTCCCGTGGTTGCTACTTCAGAGTCTGTCACTGAAATCACAGCCAACAGTTTTGTTGTCTCCTGGGTTTCTGCTTCTGACACAGTTTCTGGATTCCGTGTTGAGTACGAGCTGAGCGAGGAGGGCGATGAGCCGCAGTATCTTGGTGAGACACTGAGTCTGCCAGACCAAAGCATTGCTAACAGTGCATCACATCCCTGGTTTGTGACAGTCAGTACAGCTGGTGTAAACAGGGAGCATCTTGCTGTCTTTCAAATGATTCCATTAGGATATGAGAGTGGCAGCACCAGCTCAGATTAAAAACTCACTCAGTTCATTGTCCTCTCTCCATCAATGGCTGTAAGAGAACAAGGCAAGTATACAACAGTGCCCTCTCAGAATACTGTCCCAGGATCCTACAAAGGAAAACTCTGAGCCAGGAGAGGGGCAGATATATTTATTCTTTTCAGCTCTGTGAATTTGTCCAGTCTTTCTTAATTTTGAAATCATGTAGAGTTACTGGCTCCTACAACATCCTGAAGTGAGCAGCAGTGCAGATGAGAAGAGAACCAAATCTGATTTCTGAACCTGCCTCCTGGATAACTTCCTCTGCCATACCTTTGTCCTTTCACCAGAATGGTCAGAGAAATCTTTCCCAAATGCTTCCTCTTGGGTACTTGTCTCATGGATGTCTGTTCCAGTCTGCTCTATCACTTGTTTTCTTTGGATTGATCTTCCTCATCTTTGATAGTGTGACAATGTAGCTGAGCTGGGAAGGTGGTTAAAGTCACTGGACTCAGACCTAGGAATTGAAACGCTTTTTCCAATATCTACTGTGGTGCCTGTGTCAACATATGTAATTTCGTCTTTCTTCCGAATTCTGTCTTAACAATGGTAATAGCAATATCTCACAAGGATTTGAGGTTATAATGGCTGCTGGGATATGAGTGAGACAGAAAAGCAACGTGAGAAAAAGAACAGTAATCCCCTGACCTAAAAATTCTTCCTGGACTGTTGCTCCTCTGAAGTCTCAGGCTTGGACTCCTGAGCAGAATTCTCTCACATGGGGACTGCCAGCACTGTCACCACCTTTCTTGTCTGCCCAGGCAGCTGAGCTGTGCTGTGAAGCAGCTCCTGAGCTCATCTGTCTACAGACAAAGGTTTTCAGGCAAATTGAAAGGCAGTTCCCAGTTTCCCTTAAGATGCTTGGCTTCAGTCTGGCCAGTGAGGAGCTGCTTCATGGGGAATTTTTACATCTGGCACGTAGGTGGACATCTGGGAGAAGGGAGTGGGGAGAGAAGTTCACCAGCCCCCATAATATCATTCTTCTTCACTCATGAGTCAGTCTTTCCACATAACCTATTCATGTGAAAGTTTTTCCATACATTTCTGTACTGAAAATACACCAGGCAGGGTATGAAATGAGTGCTCGGCTGAGATGGCTGTGTGCCAGCAGTGTGCAGGGGGCTGCTGCTCCAGTTGCCCTGCCATGTCACACATCAAGCCTTGCTGTCCTAGGTGGTGGCTGCTTGCTGAGTAAGGAGACTTGTCCCAACTCTCCGCACAGCTTTTCTGAGGTGAACCAAAGACACAGCGCAGAACAACTGCTGTTTTATTGCAGGAAGACTGCGATTCAGCCCTGATTAGAACAGAGTTCTCAGTTATTTAATTTGGAGAAAAAGCAAGAAGATGGAATTGCTAAGGCAAATTTTTCTTTCCTGCCTTCCTTAGATCTTCCAAGCACAGCCACTTCTGTCAACATCCCTGACTTGCTTCCTGGTCGCAAGTACATTGTTAATGTCTATCAGATCTCTGAAGAAGGAGAGCAGAATCTGATCCTGTCTACTTCACAGACTACAGGTATGTGTGGGTGGCTGTTGCTGCACTTTGAAAGCTGTTTTTATTGTCTGATCAGTGGTGTTTCATTACCTGTTATCCTCACACTTGCTGTTCTCCTCTGTTTATTCCCTTAAACAGCTCCTGATGCACCTCCCGATCACACAGTGGAAAGTGTGGATGACACCTCAATTGTCATCAGCTGGAGCAGACCACAGGCTCCCATCACAGGTTGGTCCTGCTGGAGTGCACCTGTTTTGCATTATTGGTAGAATCTGAAATGTAGGTAAAAAAGAAACTGAAGTACAGCTCTGGGTCAAAGGGATAGTGCAGAATTCTGCCCAGTCTGAGACCAGCTGAAAAGTACACAGGCAGTTTAGCATTTGCTGGGTTTCAGTGTCTGAACCAAGCAATTCAGGAGGCTGGATACAACACAGTTCCTTCTGGATTTGTGCCAAATAGAAAAAAACAAACCCCATGGCCTTCTATTTGTACCTGTCATCCAGACCCTCCCATAACAAGCATGAGAACTGTACAGACCTAAATCCACATGTCAAACCTCAGAAATATTCTAACCCAGGTCAGATTATGCTTTGGAAGGTGTTATGAGTGTGTGGTCTGTAGATGGGATGTGAGCATGGACAAGCCACAGGTCCTGCTGAAGCTGAGGACTGTTTTTATCAAACCTCAGCTGGGAGATCAGTTTAGCCCTCCTTTCCAGCACTCTTTGTGCTGGCTTACTGATTGTGCTGAGGACTACAATTTCTCTTGCTTTAGGCTACAGAATTATCTACACCCCCTCTGTGGAAGGCAGCAGCACAGAGCTCAACCTGCCTGACACAGCAACCTCTGTGACGCTCAGTGACCTGATGCCGGGAGTTCAGTACAACATCAGCATCTATGCCGTGGAGGAAAACCAGGAGAGTACTCCCATCTTCATCCAACAGGAAACCACAGGTGTCCCACGCACAGGTAATGGCCGTGTTCTGGAGATCAGTCACCGAGTTTTCTCTTAGTAGCTAAAGGAATGCTTAAATGAACTCGATTTTGTGTTTGTCCTCCTTGTCTTTTTTAATTGTAAACTCCACTGGTATTGAAGTCCTATAGTAAATTCATAGTCCTTATTGACACAGGCCACCAATCTGCATCAGTAAGGTTGTAATTCCTAGGGATTGGACTGCAGGCAGGTCTGGCATTGTCTGCAGAAAAGAGATCAGTTTCCCAAATTGTCTTAAGGAAATTCTGCCAAGAGATCATCTGAAAAACCCTGGGGTGTCATTTTGGCTCAGTACTTGGCCTGCAGATGTTCAAGGTTATGTACTTGGACACCACAACACAAATTCTAATCATTCACCTGACTTCTCCCTCTCTTTTCCAGTCCTATCCATTATTTTCCATTGCAGTCAGTGGGGATGGGAGATTCCTCAGCATTGAGTGATGTGCCAAAACAACACCATACAATCTCAACTGCAGGCACCCACTATTTTAAAAAGGAGTGGTTTCAGGGTTCTCTAAGTATCCAGTTGGACTGAATAGCCAAACCAAAAGCAAGAATAGTGAAAGAATGGGATCTGATGTGGTAAGCAGTGGAATTTGATGGTCCTGCAAGTTGGAAGCATGTGTTTTCGAAGGGGAATTTACCAGGAATGAACTCAGCTCAATGATTTTATGGTTTGGCATCTGTATCTTCCAAAAATGTGCACTGGTTAACCTAAGAGCAGTATCAGTACTAATCTGAAGAAACTTAATCTAAACATAGGAATTCAAGGGTGCAGTACTGGGGACCAGCACAGAGGGAACTGCTTTTTGTCTTTGACTACAGTAAGGCCAGATCAGCCCCTGTATTTGTTAATTTATAAAAGATGGATTTTAAGTTAATTATAGATGCTCAGAACATGCTGTGGGTTTGGAAAACCCTCTCTTTTAATTTGAAAAGGAGGTAACTGTTTCCAGTCCCTGAAGTATTTTTTTTCCCCTCAAGCTTTGGTTCTGCATATACTTGAAGTTCTGTAGCATATTACATCTGATCTCTGGCTCCTCTTTCTGTCACGGGTACATTCTGTGAGTGAAGGCATAAAATACTGACAACTAGGTAGTGACATTTGGAATTGTCATCTGCTTGAATATTGTCAAACACATGGGAATGTGTGTAGACATGTTTACAGTAAGGTTACCATGACTTCTCAGTTTGGTAAATATTCTTGGGCTAGTCACTGTTCAATCAAAATGAACTTTTCTGCCCTCCATGGAAACCTGTAGCTTTTCCTGCCAGTGGCTAAGGACTGACTGACTCCTTCTGACACTGTTCTGTCCCTCTTTTTTCAGGTGAAGTTCCTTCACCCAGGGATCTGCAGTTTGTGGAGGTTTCTGACATCAAGATCACCATCATGTGGACCCCCCCACAGAGCCAAGTGTCCGGCTACCGAGTGGAAGTGATCCCTGTCAATCGGCCCGGCCAGCACGGCCAGAGGCTGCCAATCACCAGGAGCTCTTTTGCTGAAGTCATTGACCTGCTTCCAGGAACCACTTACCTCTTTAAGATCTTTGCTGTGAACCAGGGCAGGGAGAGCAAACCTTTGACTGGAGAGCAAACCACCAGTAAGTGTCTTTCCTTTGTGCTTTTTTCGGCCCTTTGGGGTGGGTATTTGTCTGTCGCTTAGAGAAATGTATTAACAGAGCACTTGAAGAGCAACAGTTATAGCCCAGGAGGTATCCCAAAAGTAGGATGACAGGGCTGGGAATTCATTCAGTGTAACAATGATCTCTTCAGCAGATTTATCCTCCTCCAGGGCTTTCCAATGGAGTTTAACTCTCATGGCGCTTTAAAACAATTTCGTATGGCTGGAATTCAACTTTTTTTATTACTGACTGAGAATTGATGGGCCCTGCAGTTCTTTTACAGCACAGATCACAGCCTCTGATTTTTATAATTTTATTTTTTTTCTGTGTGTGGATACCTCGGGGCAGATTTCAGCATGACTTAGGAGCCTTGCTGAGATTGCTCTGAAAATACCTATCTCTCTTCTGACAGCTACATACCTTTCTGGCTCCACTGTCAGCAGTAGAACTTCTGCCTGCACAGCAAGGAAGATCGAAATTTTCAGATGGAAGAGAAAGTTTAGTCTGGGTTTGGGGTGGTTATCTCCCTGTTTGATCCAAAAGAAGCAGATCAGACAGAACCTGGGCCATGGTTCATTTGAACAGATTGTATTTATTGGGCAATATAGAAGGGTGACTCGGTGTTTCTGGTGTTCTTTGACTGGATTGCTTTATTCAAAGAACCAAAATTCAGTTATATGCATGTGCTGCTGTTCTGGCACTTTTCAGTAAATGAGAGAAAGTTTGGAGGACCTAGCCTGACTTATGAGGATGAGAGGGAAGGAAAGGAAATGGGATAATCTGTGAATATAGCCATGCTGTGTGAAAAGTATCCTTACTTATATCCACAAAGTTATGAACCATGAATAGTGCCTCTCCCTTGGCTATGCAGGGAGAAAGGGATCCTTATGTTTGTCCTTTGACATAGGTATCTAATTTGAGTGTACCATTGATGGTGTGAACACTCTCCCTCCTCTTTCAAGTGAGGCTTTCATAAGCAAGGATGCAACTTAAGAATCTGAACTCCCTTGAAAGCGTTTAGAACAAGAAGGCCTCAGTTTGCAGCTGGATCTGTAATTTTTTGTGGTTGTTTTGAGGAGCCTTGGCCCTGTGTAGAGCCCCTCTGAAAGTCCACACAGAGGTGTACCTGGGAGACATTTATTTCAGACAGCACAGGGCTGGTTACAAATGTCTGCGATCATTTTCCGTAGGCTGTGATCATCTGCTTAACGGCTTTGCCGAAACCACAGTTCAGAAAGTATTCACATAAATTGCATCCTGTAATCGAAAGTCCTGGGAAACAGAAATCATTCAGGGTTCCCAAGGAAAACCCTGCAGCAGAAGTCTCTTCCCACGGTGTAAATGTGATTCTCTTTTTGGCCTTCCGTTAAAAAAAGTCTACAAATAAACTCGGAGCGTGTGTGGCTTTTTAATCTTCCTCATTTTCCTTTACTGTGGGGAGAGAAAGTGATAAAAGCCTGATAGAGCTGGCAAATTAAACTGTGCAGAAAGGAACTGGCTTTAGGCTGCACATTGGGGGAAGATTTAATCCTTGATAGATGAGACTTAGCACAGATCTGAGTACCTAGAGATGGGCCTAAGGAGTATCACACTCATCTTGCTCTTCTAGAACTGTCTCCCTTGTTTTTTTCAAATAGTGGAAGAAAAGAGTCCTCTCTTCCTTTGCCCTCCCTGGAGAAAACAACTGAGGAGAAAAGAAAAAAGGACAAAAACTGCTCTCCACTGAGAGAGTGATGAAAACATTAATTTTTATCACCAAAATGCTATCTCTTCAGGAAGAGAAAAAAAGCATTTACCATCAAGAAAGACCACTGATGAAACCTCTTCTCACTGCTCTTAATTTCAGCATATGATCAGAATGTAGTAAAGGTGGAGAAACTTGCTGTGTTGACACTATAAACCCCTTGCTGCAGTCAGTGCTACCCTGCCTGCTGTGGGGGCAAAGTACTCGGGTGGTTTTCCCCTTCTGAGCCTCAACTTGTCTCAGCCAAAGGTAGTGACATCTGTGCCAGTCACTGGGCTCCAGAGCGGTGCTGATGGAGCTGTGCTGCTTCAGCCTCTTGTGTACATAGTTATGTGGGTTATCAGCTTCAGCAGATTCCTGGGGGCAGTGATAAAAAGGGGAGGAAGCCTGGTAAGAGCTGTTCCCTGAGTCCCATGGGAGAGATGAACATGCTTGGAATTGTTGTGTGGTCAGTTCCATGGGGTGACTGTTTTTGTGTAGATCTAGGAACTTTCTGCAAGAAGTCGCTGACTATTACTTATTTTTGACGTTCAAATGACAAAGTAGTGGTGGTTTATTTTGGGAATGGATTTTGAGAGGACTGGGCAAGGATTTAAAAGAATAAATCTTTTTCATGGAGAAGGGCTAAAGTTAGGTTTCTGCGCTTATGCTGACAGGTCTAAACTGAGCTGATTTTTAAAAAAATGCTCAGCATTCATGAGAAACTACTGAAATTCCTGAGTGTGCTTGGGTTCATCTGTCTTTCCTCAGCCTGCCTTCCCCATGGGATGCCATGGATGGCAGTGACCCAAATCAGTGCAGCCCAGAATGCTCAGGTCTGCCTGGCCCACCGAGTTACTGGTTGGCACTGAGGCCTGGATAGAGTTCTTTCACTTCCGTTTCCAGCTCTCCCATGGTCCCCACCTTCTCTGTCCCCTGCTATTGCCCTCACACAGTGAGTCACAAACTCAGGCTCACCAATCTCCTTGTACACCCATGGTTTGTGCGTGGGAATCGACGTGCTCTGGAAGTGGGGGTGAAGTAGAGATTCAGCTGGAAAGCTGAGGGATGTTCCTCTTTTCCTTCCCCAGAGCTTGATGCCCCCACCAACCTGCGGTTCCTGAACACCACGGAGCACTCGGTGTTGGTGCTGTGGACACGGCCCCGGGCGGTGATCACGGGGTACCGGCTGACGGCAGGGCCCACAAGGGGAGGGCAGCCAAGGACCTACAACGTGGGACCCTCAGCCAGCAAGTACCTCCTGAGGAACCTCCAGCCTGGCACCGAGTACACCGTGTACCTCGTGGCGGTGAAAGATGACCTGCAAAGCAACAGAGAGACTGGAGTCTTCACAACTTGTGAGTGAAACACACATAATGCCCTGGCCCTTCTTCAAAACTTGTGCTCAAAGTGGCTCTTGTGAATTGGTTTACAGAAGCAGCCTTTTGAAGTAGCATTCCAGCAGAACAACTTGGGAAATATTCCCTGTTCTTCTTTCTGAACTAGCTGGCAGGAAAAAGAGTTATTTGCATCGAAAAGCTTTTGGTAAAATATATTTCAGCTTTTCTGATTATATAAAAAAAGGAACACTTACTACTGGTACCTCAGTTTTTGTTTAGCTGAATGTCAAAGAAATTGAATTTTACTTGGTCTTTGTTTGATTTTTGGCATGATGAGTTAAGGAAAGCACACAGCTCCCTTAAAATGGGCAAGGGATAATTAGTCCGTCATTTGTATGAAGCTGAAAGCAGTCACTTCTCAAGCCCAACCGTACCATCTAAGCCAGCTCAACTGCAGTTACCCAAACTGACACAAACATGGCATTCTATCCTTTTATTTTTTTTTTTTTAAATTTTAGTCGTCTGTACATGTGCTGGTGGCTTGGAAGAAATATTAAGCAAATTCAGGGAGTAAAGGGAGTCCTGTAAGAATCCACACATACTTCTAGAAAGAACAGATAGATTCAGTGTTTAAATAATGATGATGCCATCATATAAACTAACAAAATTCAAAGCCATTCAAGCCCAGAACCACATCCTCTTTTCAAAAGAGAATGTGGTTTCTTTTAGAACAATGTGAAACTAAAAATAAGGATTCAGACTTTCAATCAGAATAACACTGTTGACATTGGCGAGGTACTTTTTGCTGACAGACAGTCTTATCTATAGATATTTCTCAATTAGGATACAATTTAGTATCTTAGATTAAAATTGCCTTCAAATTCTGGCTTGTCTGAACGAAATCAGTCCAGTTCAAGACTACAGATTAATCAACCAAGTCTTAAATAACAAGATCACTTCAGATTAAACTCAGTGGTTTTATTTAGGCTGATTCTGGGATACACAAAGGCTCTGGCTTCTGTGTGATGCTCCTGACAGATATCAATGAGACCACAGATGCCTCAGCCTGACTCTGAGCTCCCTTTCTGCTGACTTCAAATGAGTTGAAGATGTTGGTGAGGGTTAAGAGGGTCCTTGCTGGGACAGCTGGATGACAGACAAGGGTGTAGTATTTTGCTGATTGGAAGGCAAATGGTGGGTGAAGGCAAAAAAGCTATTTTTTTAGGAATACTTTATGTATTGTGCCAAAACCAAAACAATCCCCAAATTCTTGGGGTTGGATGCATAGAGAATCACGAGAGCCAGTTCAGTATTTCAGTTTCCTCGCGAACAAAAGCAGTCCCTGTGATCAGACCACTTGCATACCATGTGTATCAAGCCCAGCAGCAGACAAAAATAATCTGTCAGGTCCTTCCCAAATCCATGGATTTTCAGAAGTTGTAGTTCAGCAGTCATTACGTAGCCCTGGCTCTTTGGACTGCTGTAGGTCAGGTTGTCTGACTTTTTTGAGCCATCACAGCAGGCAGACTTCAACCCTGCCAATTCTCTTCACAGATCAGCCTGCTGGCTCTGTTCCCCCTTTTAACACAGAAGTGACTGAGACTTCCATAGTCATCACCTGGACACCTGCCCCAAGGATTGGTTTCAAGGTAGGAGAAACCAAGGCCTGTGTTTCTTTTTCCTCTTGCTTCCTTGTGGCAGGGAGGGCAGATTAAGGCTGTTTCCTGTGGATTGCAGTGAAGATTGGAGCACAAGGGGAAGGGGTGCAAAAGACCTGCTACTTACAGGGGGTGGGTTTAGGTGGCAGAGGTCGATGCAATCCTGGAGCTTCAGGTGAAGTGCATCTGAAACACAGGCTACAGGACTACCAGCTGGTGTTTGGCTTTAGGGCCCACGATGCTGGTGTGGGATGGTGTCAGGATGCTGATGGTTAGCTGGGATAGGAACGTTTGAGACTGAAAAGCCAACGTTGCTTCCCTGCAGCTGGGAGTGCGCCCAAGCCAGGGCGGGGAGGCTCCACGGGAGGTGATCTCGGACTCCGGCAGCATCGTCATCTCCGGGCTGACCCCGGGGGTGGAATACACCTACAGCCTCACGGTGCTGATGGACGGCCAGGAGAGGGAGACCCCCATCATCCGCAGAGTGACCACACGTACGGCACACTTGCTTTTCCACGATTGCTCCCTCTTCCACTTGCTTTCCCTGTGCTCCCTGGGCTGTCTTACGGGAGTTCTTTCCTCCCGTTGTGGTTCCTTTGATATGTCAGTGACAGTAGCACTGTCTCGTGTGGTGCAGGGCTGCAACTCCAGGAGAATACTTGTAGCTAATTCCAAAGGGTGAGGGTGTAATGTGGGGAGAAGGGGTGCTGAGGCAGTCGACAGGACTCCTAGTGCCACCACTGACCTGTTTGTCTGAACACTTGCAGCACTGGCTCCACCAACCAGCCTGCGCCTGAAGTCCAGTCCTGATACTGGGATCCTGATTGTCTCTTGGGATAGAAGCACATCTCCAGGTAACTATGGGAACTCACACTGTGCTCAAACCTGTTGTAGCAGAATGCTAACGCTTGTTCTCTGGTGCCTTGCTGTCCAGTAAGGAGACTTCGATGGAAAACTTGTTGTTGAGGGATTAAAGAAAAAATGTACGTATTTTTGGAAATATTCAAGGGTATAATTCACTACAGCTTGTCATAGGACTCTTAGCATTTTACTAAGGTAGCTTATTATTTTGGAGTTTGAATGTGTTCAAATATTTCAACTGTTTTAAGGATCTGAATGATTTTAAAAATAGTGGTTTAAAAGTAGTCCAGGGGAGGAAAGCAAAATGCACCACAATGATTTTGGAAGTGACAGATGAGTTTGTGTTATTGAGAGTAAGTATGGAAGTTCTGACAGTGTTCAAGGGTGAACTCTTCTTCCACAATAGCTGATGGGAGCTGTACAATTGGCTTCCATAAATGGAGGATTGAAAGCTTTTTGAAACCCCTCTCTGTCTGTAGCTGAACCTCTTCTTGACTAGTCCTGAGACTTCCAGTTTGGTGAGGAGTTGAAATGCTGTGAGAATGGCATGGCTGCCTCCCGGGAAGCTCATTTTGGGGTGCCTGACAAAGCAACCTCTTGCCTGCTGGGCTCGGGGTGGCAAAGTCACTTGTAAAATGTCATGTGTTTGCCTCAGTTGTTGTGCTGAGCCCTGATGTGAATGAGCTCAGCAGAAGGTCACTCACACTGGCCTCTCTGTGTTTCAGGCATCAGTGGGTACCATGTGACCACTACCCCCACCAACGGGCAGCAGGGCTCTACCTTGGAGGAGGTTGTGGGTGCAGATCAGACCACCTGCACCTTTGAAAACCTGAACCCTGGTGTGGAGTACAATGTCAGTGTCTACTCAGTCAAGGACGACCAGGAGAGTGTCCCCATCTCTGAAACCATCACTCCAGGTAAGGAAAGGATGAGCAGCAGGTTTAGCTGCCAAATGCCAGCAGGTTTAGCTTCCAAAGTCCAATGGCTGAGCCCAAGAGCTCAGCCTTGCACAACTCCTACTAGTCTGATGACAGAGGGCTTAGGCTTTACATTTAGTCTCAAGAGGCAGATTAGCCAAGTACCAACATGTGACCGAGCAGTTCTTACACCCTCTGCATGGGCAGCCTACGTTGTCTGTCACAGGCAAAGAGGTGGATCTGGTGTATCCTTACACTGAGCTAGAGAGCAGCAGACACTTGACGTAGCTCTGAAGTGCCCCAGCATCTGGAGCACAGCTGGTGAGAACAGGAAGTAGGTGAGCAGAGTGGGAAGAGAGCACAGGAGAAATTCTGGCAGCAATAGTGACAGAAGATCACTTGAGCACAACGGAGAGGAAAGCCGGGATTGAAAAGTCCATCACTGTAGCACTTCTGGGACACAGAGTGGTGTGTGCCACCTCACATGACGTGCTGGGCTGACTGCAGAAACCACCTTTGTAGCCTTTGAATCAATATTCATCTCCCCAAATGGTTTCATTTCATTTTCCTGTGCGAGGGGCCTTCTGTGTTTTTGTTTGTGCTCAGCCCTGAAATGATGCCAGCTACTGTGTTTGCTTGCTCTTATAACACCGCTTTAAAATTTCCATGCTTCACTGAAGTGCTGTGTGCTCCCCAGGGGGGAACTAATGCTGTGATACTTCATAATTAAAGCAGTAATAGTTTTAGCCCTTTGCCATCTTCTGGTGGGGGAAAGCTAAGAATCTGTGTCTCTGGCTTTTAGCACTCTTTAAAGGTGATATGGTGCATGCATTCCATGTGGATAAACCACAGTCTTACAGAAAACTGGCTTTTTTTCATTGATTCTGTAAAATAAGTATTTTCCTTGAAAGACATTAAAATAGACCATAACCAATACAATTCAAACAATATTTCTGTCCCATAATTCCTTTTCAAGCTAACTTGAAATGATCCAACAGAATAGATACCAAGTCCTGCATCTTTGACTCACCTACTGGTGTCTGATCCTGAGTGAGGAAAAGCATCCATTAGTTCCCACTTACTTTGGGATCACCCTGCTGAAGTTACACAGCCAAATCCTGTGGCTTAAATCAATACCAATGTACTGACTTGAGCAACTGAGGGTTTGGCCACTGTCAATTAAAGATGCATCTGCCCAACTCCCTGCCCAGTTCTGTTAGTCAGGAAATGAGCACCTTTAATAATGATAATATCAATAGAGGAAACAGTCACAGCTGTGCTTGTTTTCCCTCCAGAAATTTGGGCAGTATCTGGAAGGTCATTAAAGAGCATTCTTATTCAGTGGCTCAGATCTGAGATTTTCAACAATTTAACCAACCATATCAGTCTCTTGGCCACAGCATGTGCTGGGCACAACCTCTGAATATGGGGACGTTGTCACTCTGACAGGATTGTTACCATCTAAAGGTCATTTTTAACCATTTACCATCTTTCCAAGAAAGTATTTTATTACTCACTGTTCACTATCATCTGTTTTTAGCACAGATGTTGCAGCAGGTAGTGGTAAGTAGAACTTGAGGAATTCTGGGCCAGATCCTCAAGCCATTACAGGGGGTTGAGGCTTTTTTTTCCAAGTCCACTGTGGTTCAGACAGTGGATGATCTACCCTGAAACTTTGTTGGTTCTCTCTAGCTGAGGGTCTAGTCTGATTTAGCCCCTTCAAATGAGTTGATATTTTTATAACCCCCAGTGATAAAAGTTAGACTCACCATATGAAAAAAACCCAAGAATTCTAGAGGGTCAATCAACTATTATTTCAGAGTTGTTGTTTTATTTATACATTAATAGACTTTGATCTCTTGTAGTCTACCTGTTAAAAAAAAAAATGGGGGGGGGGCTATATTTTTTTTGTTTCTATTTCCATCAGAAAATGCTGGGTCTTTATGGCTCATCATTGCTCAAAGTAGATTTGTTGCAAGTTAAGTGCCTCTTGTAGGGCTTTTTGAAAATTGTTATCTCTATGAAGTGGAAGCACATTATCTGAGGGTTTGAGCTTCTGTCTGCCTGGGGAAGCAGCTGGAGACTGCATTGAAGGGTAAATATTAAAAGAGAAAATGAAAAAAGGAAAAAGCAAAACCACCAAAACCAGAAACCCTCCTTTCCCCCCAAGAGAAATTCTGCATATCACCGCAATTGCTTCCAAAGGTCTGTCAATGTTAATAGTGATGAACACTGCTTTTTTCTCCCTTGTCTTTCTCTGCCTCTGTGTGTCTCTGCCTTTCCCATTTGCTCTTTAACTCATTAGAGGTGCCCCAACTCACTGACCTAAGCTTTGTTGACATAACTGACTCGAGCATCGGCCTGAGGTGGACCCCGTTAAATGCCTCCACCATTATCGGGTACCGCATCACAGTAGTTGCAGCAGGAGAAAGTGTCCCTATTTTTGAAGATTTTGTGGACTCCTCAGTAGGATACTACACAGTGACAGGCCTGGAGCCGGGCATTGATTACGACATCAGTGTAATCACACTCATTAATGGCGGAGAGAGCGCCCCCACCACTCTGACACAGCAAACGGGTGAATCTTGACAACTTCCATGTTTTGGGACATGGGCGGTGTTCCATGCTGGCACTGGCTGTTGGGGTGATGGGGCTTTGTCCAAAGAGGAGTTGAGCCACTTGGTGTGGGGGTGCCAGACAGACCCAGCTGGCTGCTTTCTCCAGATGGCAGCTGGGGATGGATATGTGCTGCTCAGTTTCTGAATTGGAGGCATTTCAATACCATGAATGGCTGCAGACTTGCCAGGCTCATTCACCTTCTACTCTTCAGATTTCCAAGATCAGCTGGAATCGAGCCTGTGTGTTCACCAGCTTTTGAAACTGTGATCCCCAAAATAAAGTGCCGAAGGGCAGAGCAGATCAGCAGGCACACCCTCCAGCTGTCTGGGCTTCCAGCAGTCCATTTCTGTAGTGGCCTCACTCTTTCCACAATGCCCCAAGGGGTGCAGATGGACACCACTCCCTAAGGACATGCCAGTGACAGCCATGCCACACTGTCGAGGGTCTCTATAGTGCATGAGCAGAGGGCAAGCTGGAAACTGGTTCTTGCATGAAATCCTGATGTGTTTGAAATTCCTGAAGCTGTAAATCCTTCGACACAAGTAGAAGTAGAGTCATAGGAAATTAGTGATATACCCTCTCCTCTCCTGTGTGTGCATGTATGGATTCTAGTTGAGATTACTTTTCCATGTGTAAGCTGCTGTATGGCAACTTTAAACCTCTCTTGGCACCACGTCTGTGATATGAAATCCAGCTGCTAGAAGCACATTACTGAAACTTGCTACCTTGTTTTCAAATTAGCCCCACGGGGTATATTGAAGGTATCAGGAATTGCCAAGAGGTTAAAGCAGCCTGACAGTAGTACAGACACATTTTTCTCTTAACCATAGTGGAACCAAGTGTAGTCTAGAAGTCTGTTTGCATGAGTCTGGTGCAGTAGTCAGTAGTCTGTTGTGCATGAGATACTTTCTGTGGTGATTCCCTGAACGTGCGTCTTGATCAACTGTTATGAATCAGAGGACTGAGCTGGATTTGCTCTTTGCTGTGTAGCTGTGCCTCCTCCCACTGATCTCCGCTTCACTAACGTGGGGCCTGATACCATGAGAGTGACTTGGACTGCCCCAACTTCCATCGTGCTGAGCAGTTTCCTGGTGCGCTACTCCCCCGCCAAGAAGGAGGACGATGTTGCAGAGGTGACAGTTTCACCCTCAGACAACATGGTGATCTTAACAAGTAAGTGGGTTACCTGTGTAAGTCAAGCAAATATAAGAGGCCCCTTATCATAAAATCATAGAATTTTTAAGGCTGGGAAAGGGCTCATTGAGTCGAACCACGAACCCAGCACCACCATGCTCACCACCAAGCTGCGTCCCCAGGTGCCACATCCACACACCACTGAATGCTCCTGGGGATGGTGGCTCCACACCTGACCAACTCTTCTGTAAAGAAATTTTTCCTAATATCCAACCTTGACCTCCCCTGGTGTGACTTGAGGCCTTTTCTTGTCTGTTACTTCTTACCTGGGAGAAGAGACCAACCCCCACCTTGCTACCCACTCCTTTCAAGTAGTTGTAGGGAGTGAAGGTCCACATGACACAAGAGGAGGCAAAAGAAAAATTGCCTACTCTAAGTGTAGCTGGCCAAATTCTTAGCTGGTCTAAACTGATGTCTCAAGTAGCCCCATACAAACTCACACTAAATGGACTTTGGCTGCTTGCTTTACCCAGGTTAAAGCCAAACCACAGGAAAGCTTTTTCCTGTCAATCCAAGGACAGTGGTGAATCAGACTCTTGGGCAATTGCATTGATTTGCAGCCTGGTTAGGTATTAAGAGTAAATACATATTATTCACCTGGTTTGCCAAGAACTTGCAGTGCAGAGGTTCAGGGAGATGATCAGAATGTGCAAAAGGTCATTGCTCCTTCTGGCTTTGTATGCTCAGATCAGAAAATACATATTGTTTGGAACCTTTCGGGTCATGACAACAAAACGTGGGCTTTTCAAAAAGCTGACATTATTTTTTGGTGCAAAAGCTATGTTGTGTTTAAAGTTGGGCACTTTATTCTCTGCTCTAGAATCCCATTGGTTGAGTGAGAGACAATACCCACTTTCAGAATAAGAGACCAAATCTGGAGCTCATCTGGGTTCCAGTAGCTGTGTTGGAAATCCTTGGCCCTATTCCAGTTTATATCAGCTGAAGCTTTGGCCTGGTGCATAACTAAACTAAGAGATAATTAGATGGGACCTTGTAGAAAACAAATTGCTTCTAGTCAGTCTCCACAAACTGATGAAGCAATGGTACAGAATTGCATGCTCCTTCAGGCTAAAGCATTGCAGGCAACTGTAATACCAAAAAAATAACAGGCCTTAATTTTTGACTGGCCTGGAGGCTCAGATCTTCCATCAAGCAAAACCTGACTACCCCTCTTAATAAATACAATTCACATTGTGTAGGTTGAACAACTTGTAGCTACTAGCAAAGAAATGTCTAAATCCCTGTTCTTAAACTCCACAGACCTGCTCCCTGGTACTGAATATCTGGTGAAAGTCTACAGTGTTTCTGAGCAACATGAGAGCGCACCTCTTTATGGAATCCAGAAAACAGGTACTTGGATGCATCCCAAGACATCCTTAATACCATCCTTTAAGAATTCATTAATGGGACTTCTTAGCTCTGTTTTGTGTCTTGCCACCTCGTTGATGGGTCATCAGCTAGATGATCATCAAATGATAATCATCAAAAGCAGTGCAGAGGCACATCTGGAGGAACCCTAGGAATTTCTGTGTTTTCTGTCTGAGAGGCATAACTGCCATTGTTTTTAAATTGTAGACCCTGGTGTGAATGTACCCTGAGAACACGCCCAGGCAGAGTGTGTTGTATCTGTCACTGAGTCTGTCTTGTTCCCTAACTGTGTAGCAGAGTTTGCTGGTCCTGTGCATTGTTTCTCACAGTGTTGTCTGTGTGTGCCACACACGCGTTTCCTGCTGTCGCATTCCAGTGCTTATTTATCTCACTTAGACCCTGCATACATATTTGTTTAGTTCCACAGCTGAACAGCATTTGGTTTCTTACCTGGCAGTGTCACGGTACGGAGCTTAAGGAAACATGGCGGTGGTGAGTACGACGAGTAGTTCGTGGAGCTCAGTCTCTTGTCTCTTTGCGATACCCAGGTCTCGATTCCCCCACTGGCCTTGACTTCTCGGATATAACTGCCAACTCCTTCACTGTGCACTGGATTGCTCCGCGTGCCGCCATCACAGGCTACAGGATCCGGTACCAGCCGGAGCAAGGTGGTGGCAGGCCCAAGGAGGACCGAGTGCCCCCCTCACGGAACTCCATCACCCTCACCAACCTGCTGCCAGGCACCGAGTACGTGGTCAGCATCATCGCCATCAATGGCCGGGAGGAGAGCATGCCCCTGGTCGGCCAGCAAACCACGGGTGAGCTTGGGAAAACGCTGCCTAAAAGTTACAGGGAGGGTTTTGAGTGTCCTCTGGTGAAGGAGTCGCTGTTAAACCAGATCTTTCCTACCAGCTGGTGAAACTGCACTCAGGAGGAAGCGTGTGTGATGCTGAGGTAGGGCCTGGTTTGTAAGAAGGTGGGAGGACCCATGCTACTTTCAGACCAAGTCAGACCAATAGTTAGCAGAACTATTTTCATTAAATCTGGTCCAATGCCAGATGGTTTTTAACCAGGTACATCACTTGTAGATGTGTGTGCTAAAAAGGGCTAAAAAGACTCACAGATGAGTAGCAGAGGAGCACATTATGATAGATAGAGTATGTAGCTGATGTGAACTGTGTTTAAACTCTCCTTTCAATTCTCTGTTTTTCTAGTGTCTGATGTTCCAAGGGACTTGCAAGTCGCCCCTGCTGGCCCGACCAGCCTCGTGCTTTCCTGGGATGCTCCTGCAGTGACAGTGAGATACTATCGGATCACGTATGGTGAAACAGGTGAGGGCAGGTGGCTACAGCCAGGCACAGACCAGGAACTCTGTTCTGAGGCCTCAGAAAGCCACAGCAAATAGCAAAGGCAACTTTGGCTGTAGCAGACATAGAGATGTCTTTTTTGAAGAAGAGCAAATAATTTTTTGTCTACTAAAAAGAAAGAGCATCTGGAGCACTCTAGTGATTTGAGAGGTGGTTCTGTGTACATACTTCATTCTTTTCCTTGGGATCTCTGAAAAGGACTTTAACCCAACAATCATTGAAATCAACAGGGTCCTGCCTTCAACTTGACACGTACAGGATTGTCCTGCTTTCTGTAATGATTTAAAATGTGTACTTTAGAGATCCATTACACTTGTTTCTCCACCCTACTATTCCTAGGTGGAAGCAGCCCTGTGCAGGAGTTTACAGTGCCTGGCACCATGTCTACTGCCACCATCAATGGTGTCAAACCTGGTGTGGAATACACCATCACCATGTATGCTGTAACTGGCCGTGGAGACAGCCCTGCCAGCAGCAAACCAGTCACCGTCACCTACAGAACAGGTGAGACCTCACTGAACCAAACAAGACACAAAAAAACCCTAAACCCTACAGCTTTGTGTTGGCTTGTCCCCCCAAATGTGTCACTGATCCCTGGTTTCTTTTAGAAGTCATGGGCTGTGTTGTGAGCCCATCAGTTTCAGCAGATTTTGGTGGCCCAGCATGATGATGACGTGACATGGAAGGGGATCATGGGCTTGGAGGAGGGAGATCCTGTGGAGTCCAAATGGGCATACAAGCAGTGTTTGACTGCTCGCTGCAGAGTGAGAATCCTGTTAGACTTTTATATCATGGAGTCACTGCTGGCCTAACAGTGGTGCTTCTGGTACCCTGTGATCCTGATGAGACCTGACTTTCTGACTCCGAGACTGCCATCTCACTCCTGATTCAGATAAAACCTAATCGTGCTCCTGCTGTAACTGCAGATAAAGGCATTTAGTAGGCTTTAAAACAGCAAAATTCCTCAGCTAATGTTGGTTCGAGGTCAGTCACCCATCCATCATGGTTAAGGCTTTTTTTGGTCTGAGCTAGCATGAGGGACAAATAAGTAGCAACATGTGTTTTCTAAGACATGCAGCCTAGAAAAGAAGGAACAGAGTAAAACTCAGCCAGGAGACAACAGTGGGGCAAGGGTTTCCTTTACCAACATACTCAGAAAAAGTATTTTTGTTGCCTAGAAATAGACACACCATCCCAGATGCAAGTCACCGACGTCCAGGACAACAGCATCAGCATCAGGTGGCTGCCTTCAACATCCCCAGTCACAGGGTATCGGGTGACAGCTGTCCCCAAGAAAGGACATGGGCCCACAAAAACTAAAAACGTCCCTGCAGGTAAGAGCACATGTCATCTTCCCCAGATCTGTAAGAATGCAGGAGGTGAACACTAAAATCTTTCTCCTGCTTGTAGCTTTTTTTGCCATCCTGCTGCCTTCAAGCTGAGTCTCACTCAGAAGAAGCTAGGGCAGACTTTTGGCCCCAAAAGCTTCATATTTCTTTGACACCATTGGGCTGCAAGGGATTATTCTTTGCAACCTCAGTGTCTCTGAAAGGCACCTGCATTTCAAAGAAATGCCATTGGATTTTCTAGCATCCAGCAGAGCTCCCTCTGAAATCCTTCTGAAGGTCACATAACGTGACCCTTGGTCATATCATGGGCTCAGTCACACACACGACAGGCTTGAGCTCATTACTGTGGAACCTGCCAGGTCAGCTCTTGGGAACACGGTGCATTTTGTGGGATCAGCAGAGGTTAGCACTCAGGGATACTTGCAATGCAGCTGTGGTGATGGCCAGTCTTATCCCAGAAAGTGATGAAAGCTGTGTTGTACCTCCTGTACTAACCTGCCCTTTCAGCTGTGAGGCCTCTGAGCAGGTGCCTTGCTGTGCTCTTCAGAGCAGCATGGTGCAAGCTGAAGGCAAACTTGGTTTGTCAGTCCCATTTTGTTTTAATGACACTTATTCATGGTATGGCTTTTACAGGCCCTTCATTCAAGGCTACTTAGAGGAAAGTTTTTTGCTGTTCTTTCTGACTAATGCTGGTTTTTTTCCTGCCAGATCAAACTCAGGTCACTATTGAAGGTCTGCAGCCCACAGTGGAGTACATGGTCAGTGTCTATGCTCAGAACCAGAATGGGGAGAGCCTGCCCTTGGTTGAGACAGCCGTCACCAGTACGTATTTCACTTCCCGGGAGCAAAACAAGTGTTATCTGTCAATGTGTGAACCTCCCATACAGCATCACATTCCCAGGGAAAGCAAGAGGCAGGGGCCTGCTCTCCAGGAGAAAGCAAGGTGGTGTGCCCTGTGAGCAGTACTGTGCACCTAAGTCGCAGATGCTGGCACAGAGTCTCTCTGCCTCAAGCACTGGCAAATGCAATTTCTTGCCCCCTCAAAATGCTGCGCTTCTGATTTTCTTTCACTAAAGCCACAAAGTCTCTCGGGGTTTCATTTGCCATCAGCCAATCAGTGGGTAAAATATGCAAAGATCTCCTTTGAGGAGCTAGGTGGCAAAGGTGATTGCTCTTGAGGGACTGGGCTGGGCTTGGGAGCACTTGCCCTGTGTGAAGAAGTAAGGGAAACCACAAGAGTTGTATCAAGAACTTGGGATGAAGCACTACAGAGGAAAGGGCAGGTCAGTCCTGGAATTATTGTATCTGCCTGGACGAAACTGCTCTGGTCCCAAAGAGGACACAAGAGGGAACATGTGACTCAGGGATATCTCTGATGTGAAATGCCTTTTTAGGGATACCTCTGGGCTAGGGATTTGCCTGCATGTTAGTCCCTTTCTCAGACTTGTATTCAAAACAGTAACTCAGCCCCAAACGTTAGAGAATTTTCCTAAAGACAACAGGAGCTTCTCCATAGCCTTGCAGAGATGGGAAGACAGTTCACATCAATTTCAAACCAACAAATTCCTGGTCAAAAATCACCTTTGCCAACTAGAAAATGTAGAAAATTGAAGACTAATACAACATGGCAAATAAGGAAGTTGAAACCTTATAGAAAAGCATAATTTTGATCCAATATAAAAATAATTTACCAGATCTCCCATTTTGTGTAACAAGTGGGTATGTTTCTGTAGTAGCCACTCCAGACTTCTGTGAACAAGGCTCACTTACCCTGCTGTCTAGCTCTGGATTCCCACCTTGCTGGGAAAATCTGATTAATTGGTCTAATTGGGAAGTGTGCCTAGCACCCAGTTGCACCTGTGGACATTCCCTGTGCACTCAATACAAAACTGAAAAGTTTGTTCCCAGCTGATTTTAAAATATAATATACTGAGTAATTCTGCTTTCTTGATTAGTATGTTAATTGGTTATTAATTTATGAAAGAAAACAGTGGGGCTGATTCTCCTTGGGCTGGCACTTTGCACAGCAGCTTACAACAGTGAAAGGCCAGTGCAGCGTGAACCCAAACTTACTCAGTCAGGTGGGCTCCTGGCCGCCTTTAGCTCTAACAACCAATTACATGGGAGAAATGGGTCTGAAAAGTTCCCATTTCTTTTTTCTCTTGTCCACTTTAAGGTAACTTAATGCTGTTAGAGTTATACAAAAGGTGTTTTGGTGCCAAAGGGATTCAAAAATAGGTAAGGATCGATGTCCTGGCCGCTTTGAAGGTGGCAGTGCAGGTCCTTTTGGTTTCAGCAAGGCCAAGATTGCCTTCCTGCTGTCTGGCACCCCCAAACTCAGCCTCAAGGGTGTGAGCATGTGTGCAAGGTGCAGCACAGAGGAGAATCAACTACCCCCTTGCCACGCAAAACTGAAAACTGCTTTCTTTGCATGTGATGGAAATGCTTTTTATTTTGCTCACACACGACCTGCTTTTTATCACATAACCTCTTACCGTTAATTTGCCTAACAGACATTGACCGCCCTAAAGGACTAACATTCACTGAGGTGGATGTTGATTCCATCAAAATTGCTTGGGAAAGCCCGCAGGGGCAAGTCACCAGGTACAGGGTGACCTACTCAAGCCCTGAGGATGGAATCCATGAGCTATTGCCGGCCCCAGGGGGCGAAGAAGACACTGCTGAGCTGCATGGCCTCAGGCCAGGTTCTGAGTACACTATCAGTATCGTTGCCATTTACGATGACATGGAGAGCCTGCCCCTCACTGGGACCCAGTCCACAGGTACACCTTCCACTACCCCCAGCAGGCCATGGCAGCAGGGGCTTCTGCCCCGTTGGGTAACGTGGGCTTCCATGTGCACCTGGAAACCCCCGGGGCAGCCGAGGGGATGTGATTGCTCTTGAGACATGGCTCAGTTGGTGCCGGGGAGCTGGTTGTGAGCAGGGTCAGCCTGCAGACACGTTGGAGAAGGAAGGAAAGAGCAGGATTGCAGGAGTAGATTCCAGAGAAAGGAGGGATGTGTGACCAGTAGTGTTCTGTCCCTTGCCATGGAGCCTAATCCGTGGTGACCCACCCTCTCACAGCACTCTTGTCTTGCCTTTGGGATGTGGGGCACCTGCAATCAGGTAGTTGCCAACAACAGAGAGACGAGAGCAGCTTTCATCCCCCTACTGTTGGATGGGTCCAAAGATCAGCAGGAAGAGCTAGAAGAAGTCCTAACCCTCAGGTCTCACAGAGCCTCCAGCTCCTTCACTGGCACTGCCCTAAGGACCACACCCCACATTCATGTCCACACCGTGTGCTCACATCACCTCCACAAGGAGAGGACATGCTCCATTCAGGAGAGTCCCTTCTGTGCCAGGCTGATCCCACCCCATGTAGAATGTATCAAAAATTCCTTTGTGAAAAAGGAAAAGGAAGCTAATTGCTTGCAATAAAATTGCTTCCAGCAATATGGAATCCATTGCTAAGCTTCCAGCATTACCAGATGTGACTTTATTACACAGGTAGCGTCTGTGTTCATTTGTGGATGAAAAGTTGACGCTGTAATTCCAGGGGTGGAATGAAGGCAGTGTTTCCTAGTGTACAGATTGCTATGCTAAACTGCAGCAGAGTGCTGTATTGATGAAACAGCTGGCTGACTACCTGCCAGAAATGCAAATCTAGGACTTCTTCAAACCAACCCTCTGTGCTTTACCTTCTGTCGGCTGTTCAAAAGCATATTTGAAGTCATTCAGGACTTTCCATTGACTCTCAAAGGCTTTAGATTGAGCTCTGAGCAAAGCAAGAAGGGAGAATTGTTCTGTATTTCCACTCTGTAAAACTGGAAAACTTCACAGCAATGTGCTGTAGTGGTAAGGGATATCTTTCCTCTGTTTACAGCCCATGGATTACCAGCAGTGAGGCAAGAAAACACTTCAATGGATCCTCCTTTTTTTATGGAAACATTTGATTATAAGGATATCAGATGTGTTAGCTCATGAACAGGCTCCTGTGTGATGAGCCTTATGGCCACCACAGCTCTGCTTTTCCATTGCCTTGCTCTCCATGTAGTAATTTACACTTGTGTAAGTGGCTGTAAAATGCTTCCCCTCTACATTTGCAGTGTTTTTACATCCTCTCTGCAATTCCTGAGCCTGCTTCCTACTTACTTCTGTAAATCACCATGAACAGATAGGGGCAAGTGAAGCAGGACTAAACTATGAGCTGTGGGCTGAGAAGCAGAGACTGGTGGAATAATTAAAACAGACTGACCTACTGTAGATTTAAGCACCTCCCAAAGCCTATAGGTTATATCATAGCAAATGTCATTGCTTTCTTAACTTCAGAGCCTGAAGCATCGATATCTCTTATTTCTGCTGGAAAGTGTTATGTAGATTTGAGAATCTCCTCCTGAATACTGTGTCCCCTTCCATGGTGCTTGCAGAAGGCACACCACTTTCCTGGCCCAAACCTGTCTCATGTTCAGGAGGGAAGGCTGTTTTATCCAAGACTGTCTCTTTTAAACTAACCGTGTGCCAATCTGGATTTTTGCAGCCATTCCACCTCCAACAAACCTGAGGTTCACTCAGGTAACTCCCACCAGTCTCACGGTCAACTGGAATGCACCCAACGTTCGCCTCACTGGCTACAGAGTCAGAGTGAACCCCAAGGAAAAGACTGGGCCCATGAAAGAAATCAACCTTTCTCCAGACAGCACATCTGCAGTCGTGTCTGGATTGATGGTAACTCTTTCCTTTGTGTTGGGAGAAGGAGGTGTTAGGAGAACTTGAAGCGATTTCCAATTCCTGGCGAGGACATTCAGTTGGAGCAGAACATTACAACTCCTAAGAGTCTGACTGAAGCTGATGGCTGGTCAGACTGCAACTACTCCTCACTGTAGTTTTTGTAAAAAGCAAGTAGTTGGCCTGCTGGATCTGCATTCTTCCTTGTCTCACAGCACAGGGAGACTGGATGCCTTAATCAAATGCAAATTACCAGGTTCACAATCAAGAGTAACCCAGTAAAATGCTTTTACTCATCTCTCACAAAAGAGGTCAGATAAAGTGATCTAAGGCAGAGGTTTTCAAGCTGTGATATGGGAGCTCTGGCAGTCTCTTTCCTATTTTTAAGACATCTGCAAAATGTAAGTTAAAAATGCAGGTCTTTTGTGAGTAGGCTTAAATTTGCTATATAGCCATCTTCTCCACTGGAAACATTTCAGGAGTTCCTGAACTGGAAAATGTTGAAAATCAGTGCTTTTATGCTTCCTGCAATCTTAAAAAGCTACTGATGTGTTTTTAAGGAGTTTTATGAGTCATTTTCAAAAATGAGCCTTAAAAAACATTCTAATCTAAGTGGACTCATGGTCTGATGGAGTCAAGGACAAAAAGCCCCACGCTGTAACTTCCACCATTCTTTTATTCACATCCTCCGACACCTTATCATAAATGGCATACATTAACCCTGGGAAAAATAGGAGGGAAATTAGGGTTTTTTTCCTGAAGAATCAGCTTTGAAGCACAGATTCCAAGATGAGGGATGACAAATAAGCTTTTTCCAGGATTTCTTCCGCTCCTGAGTGCGCTTATGTGCACTAATAGTACTACCAACAGCATTGTTTATCGGGGTCCATGTCTACTCTTTTATTACAGCTAGAAATAACTAGAATTGTCCCATCAATCCATCCCTGATTTGAATTTTTTTACGGTTTCATACTTCAGTGACTGACAAACGTGGCTCCACCAAACCTAAAGGAGGGCAGGAGTGTTTGCACCATGCTAGGTCCTTCTCCTAATACTGTCTAACCTTGTCCATTCTAGGTAGCAACCAAGTATGAAGTGAGTGTGTATGCCCTGAAGGACTCTCTGACCAGCCGGCCAGCCCAGGGGGTGGTCACCACTCTGGAGAGTAAGTAGTGACCCTCCCCCAGTGACCAGTGAGTCCTGTGTGGGTGCAGAGGCTGGGATCCTGCTCTGTGTCAGAAGTACAGAGCACTTGGCTGGTAGGATTCACAATCCCCGCTGTACTGACAGGACATCTTTTCCTCCTGGTGCAGATGTTAGTCCCCCTCGCAGGCCCCGTGTGATAGATGTCACTGAGACAACCATCACCATCACCTGGAGAACCAAGACTGAGACCATCACTGGCTTCCTGGTTGAAGCTGTCCCAGCCAGTGGCCAGAACCCTGTCCAAAGGACCATCAGCCCTGAAGTCAGGAGTTACACTATCACTGGTAAGTGGGGGCTTCTGCAGGTGCAGGGGCTTCTGCAGGTGCAGGGCCTACCAGGGCCACATCAGTTTCCTGGATTGTAATTGAATTTCCTTGAGGAGAAATACTGCAGGAACAAAAGGAGGGAAAAAATGTGAGTTATAAAGACTAGTCTCCAAGAAGAGATTGTTGAAGGACGTTCTGATGGCCCTTTTAGATGGATTAGCTAACATCTATGTTTCAATCTCATTCTAGGCTTGCAGCCTGGCACTGACTACAAGATCTACCTTTACACTCTGAACGAGAATGCACGCAGCTCTCCAGTAGTACTTGATGCCTCCACTGGTAATGATCTTGTCTGACTCTTCTGCTCATGTTAACACATAGTAACCACATATGGTCAATTAGAAGTTGCCTGTATCTGATCACATTTAATGTGACTTAGAGCAATAGGTTTTACTCCTGAGTTTGCGAAGGGTGTAGGTAGTAAAGAATCTAGAAGCAGATAGTAAAGAATCTGCTGGTCTTTACTGAATTTGACTTGTTTCCTTTTGTTTTCCCCCAGCTATCGATGCTCCTTCTAACCTGCGCTTCCTTACAACCACAAGCAACTCCCTCCTGGCTACCTGGCAGCCTCCCCGAGCCAAGATCACCGGCTACATCATCAGATATGAGAAACCTGGCTCGCCTGTCAAGGAGGTTCTGCCTCGCCCTCGGCCTGGCACCACCGAGGCCACTATTACTGGTAACTGTCTATTTTTTCTGGGAGCTCTTCACCTGAAACACCTACATTTGAAGAGAAAGGGAAGGGGAAGGCAGAATTATAAAATGTGTTGGTGATCAGCTAATAGAAAGAGCCAGTTTTGTTCTCTTGTTGTGGTTTCCAATGCCAGACAGTGGTTTCATGACCGCACCTGTCCTATGAACACATTACACTTCACTGATCATTCAGCCACCACAACTGAACAACCCAGATGTTCATTTCTACTGGCACCACAGTTGTCATCCTTTCCAGGAAAAAAGACCCTGACTGTGGCACCCTGAAAACCTCAGATCCAAAATGCACATACCCGAACTGTAGCCATACCCAGCTCTCATTCTGCCTCAGATCTCACACGTAATCATAAAAGAAAAGCAGCTCTTCACTTTAAGATTGTTTTATGTCCTTCCTCCCTCGCTAGGTTTGGAACCAGGAACTGAGTACATCATCTACATCATTGCTGTGAAGAACACGCAGAAGAGTGAGCCACTGGTTGGCAGAAAAAGGACAGGTAAAACAAAGCTCTGGATTGGTGTGTGCCCACAGGAGATGATGTCTTCCAGTTGTGCAATACAATGTCAGGACTGAAATGATAATGGTTTTGAAATATCCTGTTCACACCACTCACACCATGTCTTTTCTATTGAGTCAGATAGGCTTTGTAAGAAGGTTTTCCTTTCTAGGATGCAGGAGGTACGATTCTGAAACTACATTAATTGCATTTAGCTGTGCTTGAACACTAAGAACAGAACAATGTGCTTGGTGCTGGATTCTTGCCTGGCTACCTACTTGATAATTAAATTAGAGTTGACACTCACATTACTGCCTAACACATGATGGCATCAAATGCAGAATCCATTAATTTGTTCCCCTTTGCATTTCCTGACTCTGCAACCTTCACAGTATGAGACTGAGATACCTGTAGCAAGCAAAATACCAGCTAGGTATCCAAATGTGACCAAGGAGCTAATTTCTTCCTGCATACCAGTGATTCCTCTTAAACTGATACCCTGTGACTATCATCTGTAATCACGTGTAATAATTTCTTCTCAGTTTGAGCAGTGGTGGTGGCTTCTTTGGGTTCCAATGTTCAAGACTGTTGCTCAGCTGTATAAAAATGTCATGCCAACACACTTCTTATGCCTACGTGTGAAAGACGTACATATATTTTATAAGGTATATAAATACATAGAGAGAAATTAACTTTACAGTCACAGTGAGGTCATAAAAAGTGTGTTGCATGCTGGTATGATTGCTAATATTTGCTGCTTGGAGTGGTGTACAGTACTCACTGCAGCTGTTTAATTTGCCATTGTTGATTTGCACGCTTTGCTTTATGGCTCCAACCTTTCTTTGGCCAGATGACCTCCCCACGTTGATTACCAGACCACACCCCAACCAGCCCGACATCCTGGATGTGCCTTCCATTGACGAGGGGACCCCCTACCTGCCAAACAACAGGTATGACAATGGAAACGGTATCCAACTTCCAGGCACCTCTGGGCACCCACAGACAGTAGGACACCAGGGCCAGCAGGTCTTCTTTGAGGAGCACGGCTACAGGCGGCCTGTGCCCACCACAGCCACTCCCCTCAGGCCGGGGTCGAGGCGGCCGCTGCCCAGCGTGGACGAGGCCATCGAGATCCCGGGCTACCAGGTGCCCATCGTTGTGGAGCCTTTCTACCCTCACTCCCGCGGGCCCCGGCGTAACGACACCATGGGCCAGGAAGCTCTTTCTCAGACAACCATCTCCTGGAGGCCACTGCTGGAGAGCTCGGAGTACATCATCTCCTGCCAGCCCGTCAGCCAGGATGAGGATACGCTGCAGGTAACTGGGCTGTCATGGCAGAGCCTCACCTGTGGCAGCACATTCCCTTGGAAGAGCAGTCCCTTTGCTGTGCTAAGGAAGTGGCAGTCGGAATTAGCTTGAAGAGTCTGTTTTAACACATAGATTTGATCGGGAAGGATAAATGCCTCCCTCCTCTCCTTCACGGAAAAGGCTACAGGATAAAACTGCTAAACCAGAAAGCCTTGAAATGCTGTCAGCACCAACGTTTCACCAGGGAAGGGTTTAGTCAGGGAGCTGAGTGGGAGTTTCAAAGACTGAGGTGCTGCTTCTCCAAGCCAAAGACTCCTCTGATGTCTCCCTTGGTTTCTGTTTTCCTGAAATGGCAGTAATAACATACCCCTCATGATCTATAGTCCAGAGTAGCCAAGTTTAACTTGGTGTTGTTTGAAGTTCCCAGAAGGTTTAAGGGGAATGGTCTGGCTCCAAGATGGTACAGGGCACAGAGGTCAGCCTAAACACCGTCTTTCCTGTGAGAGAGTAGCACCTGAAGGTGTTCACTCCTCCCTTTCCAGTGACCTGGCATTGTCTCTTGTTGCAGTTCAGGGTTCCTGGCACTTCCTCCAGTGCCACGCTCACGGGTCTTACAAGAGGGGCTACCTACAACATCATAGTGGAAGCCCTGAAGGATCACCGGAGACAGAAGGTGCTGGAGGAGGTGGTCACAGTTGGCAATACTGGTAAGGAAAAGCCTTACAGAGTCTGGGTGAACCTGTGCTGTCCCTGCCTCATTTCCCTTACTCAAGACAACCTACCTGGTGCCCAGGCTTGAGAGTAGTTTAGAAAGGAAACCTTTCCTGGTAATGAGAGTTTGTAGCAGGACACTGGGACAAGTGATTTGTGAGGTCCACTGGTTTGGGATAACACACTGTCGGTGGGACTAGAGCTATTCTGATCTGTTGTGTAATCGCAAACAATGTGCTTTGATGCTTCACAAACTCCTCAGGGATCAGTGCCCAAGAGAGAGACCAAGAGATCTGGTATTTGCTCCTCTTGAAGGAAGTCTGGGATCATGCTGGAGTCACAGATTCCTGCCCAGCTGCTTAACTGCCCTGTCAGTCACTTCCCACTGCTGCTGTTATCCAGCAGCCCTGTGGACCATCCCAAAGGCAGGTCTGGCAGCAGGGCAGGCTGCCCACAGAGATGCTGATTAAGCACCAACAGGCAGCATTTAGAAGCCATGTGACCAACCACAAGTACTTGTGGTCTGAGACAGCACTTCCCACAGCTGGAGAGCTCAGAGCCCACACACACCCTTTGGGACCTGGGGCTGGTCAACAGCCCTTTTCTCCTCCTGTGTGTATTTTGAGGTCAAAGAGAAGAGGAGGAAAGGACAGGAGAAGAGGAAATGAAGAGATAAGGGTTTATTTTCTCCATCCATTCAGTCTCTCCATCCAGCCTCCTGCTGCCTCCACCTCCCTCGGAAATAAAGCTATTTTTCTGCTTTCAGCACCCCAGTCTGTCCTGGACTGAACCAAGACCATGGTGAACACACTGAACTGGTGGTTGTAAAACACCAGTCACGGCACACACCTAAGGTGCAAAATCACTGTCCAACAACATGGTCTGCTCTCCTCCTCCCATCCCCCTGCCAAGAGCTGGAACCTGCAGCGCCTCCAAAAAGTGCACATGCACTTACCAACCCCCTGCTGTCCCCCAGCATCTGACAGCGCATTTCTCTTAAAAACAGGCAGGGTCAGGTTGTTGCTCTCCAGCAGCAAATGCAGAAACTCACACTTGCTTGAGACTTGGCAAATGAAAGTGAAAATAGCCTTCATGCCAGTTCTTTTTTATCATCCAACTGCTGTGACACATGCAAATGGAAAACAAATCCCAGGGAGTCTGGACTGCTGACAGAACCATCAAGTACATGCCCATGGGGCAGCTCCATTACTGCCAGGGGATTGTAAGAAGAAAAAAAATGTCTATTCAGTGAAAATCATTCTGTGTTTCAGTAGTTCCTGTTGCTGAGCATGATGAGTTTTATTCTTCTGTTGCAGTGTCTGAAGGACTAAACCAGCCAGCTGATGACACCTGCTTTGATACTTACACTGGCTCCTTCTATTCCATTGGCGAGGAATGGGAGCGCTTATCTGAAACAGGCTTTAAACTCTGGTGCCAGTGTTTGGGCTTTGGGAGTGGCCATTTCAGATGTGATTCTTCTAGTGAGTAGCTTGCTTTTAACCATCCCCCTCTCCAGTCTCCCTGAGCACTAGTGGTATGTTTGACAGAACCAGCCTGATCCAAACATGAGGCAAAGGAATGCAGGATCTGAAGTATTTTAAACCGAAGCAGTGTTTTGCATCATGGGAAGTGATGGAAAACTCTGGTTGCCTCTGAGCTGTGCAGCTTATCTAGTACTGCTATTCACTGCACCAGCAACGATCACTGTTGTACTGATAAATTAATTTTCCCCCCAGTTAAATGTTTGTTTTGTTTTCCCTACCCTTGCCAGGCAACGTAATGTGTGAAAAGTGAGATTGGCAAGGCACCCAAGTGACAGTGTCTGAGTAACCATTTGAAACAAGTTTTTTTCTAACGCTTCTGCCCAGGGCAATATGTTTTATTCTTTGCAGGACTGTGGTTTACATGGAAAAGTGTCAAACTTGATGTAAGGGAATGGAACAAAAGTCTGTGATTAAGCAGTTTAACACAACACATACCCAGATAATTGAAATTAGCTTTTCATTTGTGGGATAAGCTCAGCAAAGAGGATATTTCTGCAATTTGCATAGGCTCAGAGGAGTGACTGCAGGAAAGACTCTTATTTTACAGGATTAATATTTATATTTCATTATATGATACACATGGCTTACCCATTGTGTCTTGCAGCCTCCTTGCAGCCTCTGTGATACAGTTTATACTGGGTGTTTGCTCAAAAAGGAGTATTTAAAATATTTTTCTATTCCTTCCTGCCCCATGTCTATTAAATTCCCTTTCATTTCTCTTCCGTCCCTGTTAATCAACCCTCTTCTTTCTCTCCCCACTTTGTCACATCCTACCTACTCTTTTCTCAAAAGCCTCTAGCCATTTCCCAGAGCTGAAACAGTCCTCAGCAGTTAAAAACTGCAGAATCTGAACCCATTTCCTCCTGGGGACTTACATGAGGTGAAAAGATTCCTTCTCCTGCCCTTTGGTTGGCTCCTGAGACAATGCCAAGCTGTTTGCCTCCTGCTGTGCCACTGCAGCATGTGGGATAACTCCTGCTTCTTGTTGCTCTGCCTCCCCCAGAGTGGTGCCACGACAACGGAGTGAACTACAAGATTGGGGAGAAGTGGGACCGGCAAGGGGAGAACGGCCAGATGATGAGCTGCACCTGCCTGGGCAATGGAAAAGGAGAATTCAAGTGTGAACCTCGTAAGTCTCTTTCTGATGTTCATTTGAGCTCCCGTTCAGGACACTTCAGCATCTCAGGGCTGTTCCCAGTAACTTTTTGGTCCTGCCATGGGGGCAAGCAGAATACCAGTGTGTCTGATTCAGGCTGAACTGGTGACACCTTCAATCTGTTCTCACAAGGGCTGAAGACATAAATCTCATATTCCTGAGCTTGAAAAGAAGAAGACCCTCTCTTGTGAGCTCAGGTCACAGCACACTCAGCTCTGCCCGCCTGCAGCCCTGGAGCTGCACACCAGGGACACATCACTGCACTGTGTGGTGTGGATCACACTAGGTGGACTCTTCTGCAGGGCCTGTGGCTTCAAGCTCCTCTGGACTTCTTGCTGTGATTTAAAGTGCATTGCTCTTGTCAAGCCAATAGCCTCATGTTCTAGTTAAAAGTGTCTGGACAGCTGTAAAGAGGACTGCCCATCCGTGAGCCTCCGATCAGACACGGAGAGCGTGCTGGCCGTGGGCTCCCCTCTCATCATCAAGCTGCTCTGAGAATGCTTAAAGCAAAGCTCAGGCCCCACAGTGAGCTCTGCCTGTTCCTCCACAGATGAGACCACGTGCTATGACGATGGGAAGATGTACCAGGTTGGAGAGCAGTGGCAGAAGGAGTACTTTGGGGCCATCTGCTCCTGCACTTGTTACGGAGGACAGCAGGTAAGGAGCAGGGGTGTGGCAAGCTGAACATAGGGAATGGAAAGAGAGGCTGTGCTGGGGTGCTGTCTAAGACTGCTGGGTTTCAGGTCATGGAAAGGGCCAAAACAGGCCCATATAAGAAAAATAATTAGTAGGAGAGCTTAAGTATTTGCTATCAGGGGCTGCATGGTGTAACATGGGAGCAGCCTCACTGGTGTTGGTGGCTCTGTGAATGTGGATTAATTAATGGCTTTAAGCTGAAGGACAGTAAATTTAGGCTAGATACTAGGGATGAATTCTTCCCTGAGAGGATGGGGAGGCCCTGGTACAGGTTGCCCAGAGAAGCTGCGACTGCCCCATCCCCGGAAGCGTTCAAGGCCAGGTTGGAAGGGGCTTGGAGCAACCCAGTCTAGTGGAAGGTGTCCCTGTCCGTGGCAGGGGTTTGGAATGAAATGATCTTTAGGGTCCCTTCCAAGCCAACCCTTCTGTGATTCTGTGAGTCCTGGCAGCTCCTTGGCCCTCCCACCAGTGGGGTCTGATGGGTATGTTGTGTCCTTGCAGGGCTGGCGCTGTGACAACTGCCGCAGACCCAGTGTGGAGGTGGCCCCCGAGGGCTCTGCTGGCCACACCTACACACAGTTTACACAGAGATACCACCAGGCCACAAACACCGTGAGTACCCCTTCCTTCTCTGCCCTGTCTTACCGTGAGCCTGGTGTCTGGCACAGCTCCGCGGGGTCCGTGCAGAGCCGAGGGTGAGAGGAGCTGCAGCTTCTGCTTGGCCAGGGGTGCATGAGGGCGCTGAGCCAGCCAGCACCGCACAGCACATCTGCATGAGCCCCCCCTCCACACACACTCAGTGCAGGTTCTGGTTGCATGCTCCAAGGTGGTAGTGCATGGAGAGATTCCTGAGCCTTCCCTTGCTGCCGTGAGCCAACCGTGCGCTTTGTGCTGGGAAAACTGAACAGCAACAATTCCCGGCCCAAAGCACGGCAGGTCCATCCTCCCAGGATGGAGCACTAACTGATTTCCTTCCCTCCCGACAGAACGTGAACTGCCCCATTGAGTGTTTCATGCCCTTAGATGTACAGGCAGACACACAGCAGCCACGGGGAAAGTAACAGCGAGAGAGACTCCCGGCGGCAATGGCAGCAGACAAACCAAAGCATAAATACCCATGTGCCACGGTCACCATCCAAACTGGAGGGATGCTAGCAAATCTGCATCTTCTGAGAATGGCCCTCTGCTCTGGAGCCATTTTCCCAGCTTAAGCTCAACTCACAGCTTCTCCAAGCGCCACTCTTGGAGTGTTTTCAGACTTTTCTCATGATTGATAGCGATTGTCTTGGTTCTGCCCAAGGTGTTGAATTACCAGTCAACATTTTCAAATTTAAAGGGGGGAAAAAAAAAAGAGGGGGGGAGGTTCTAAATCACAAATTTGGTAGGGGATCAAAATATTGAGGGTGAGGGAGGGTGTAGAAATTCAAGGTTCCCATGCTATGCGAAGAACATTTGAGTACAACATTACTGGGGTTTAGGGATAGGAAAGTCCACCAAACACTTCTGCTTTCACATAAGCGTGCAGCCAGCAATAAGATAGGAACAGCAAATCCAATCACTGTGATATTTAAAATATGCACAGTCCTAATCCTTTCTCAATGATCCTAGTATTTTTCTAGCTGTATCTTTATATCTCATACTGTTATTTATCAGTTTTGTTCCCCTGACCTTCAAGTGTTTTTATATGGGAATAAAATGTATTGAGGACACTTAGTATGCAGTTGACAAAGAGGAATTTGGTGTAATTATGATCAGTGATTATTTTTATACTGTAAGTGCCAAAGCTTTACTACTGTGGAAAAGAAAAAAAAACAACTCTTTTAATAAAAAGATTTACAAACCAGACATATAGTTTAAGTGATTCTCTTTGCTACCATGGAATTTAGGATGAAGATTATGCAGAGCGGGATTATTCTGAGCGAGATTATTCAGAGCTGGAGTAAGAGTGCCTTGACACAAGATGGAACAAACACCCCAAGGAAGCATGAAGTAAACCTCAAGAGAATATTGGTAGCAGCTTGTTAATTAAAGGCTTGCAGCTGCACCCCCTGCCCCTGTAGAGCGCACAGACAGTGAGTAGGTACAGGCTTGCTTTGGGGGCAACAGCGGGAAGGGAGGGAAAGGAAAACAGTCCCTGCTTTGCACATGAGCTGAGGTAGAGGTGGTCCTGATCCAGGCAGACACCTACATATCTAGAATTAAATAAGCTTTCAGTGGCTGAGTTGCCAAAAGGAGTGAGACCATCCAAACCTGTGATGCTGAATGTGTTCAAGGATTCAGAGCCCAGCATGGGACAGGCAGCACCCATGTCTCTGCCTGTGCCTTACGGGTCCCTGTCACATCTCCTGTGCTTCTACCTCATGGGACGGGGAGGGAGGTGAATGAAATTCCCCTCAGAACCCTTTTTAAAACAAAGCTAGTCTTCCTTAGAGTGAACCAAGTCAGCACTGCGTCCCTTTTGCTTGTGCTGCCAATGCTGCCCATGCCTGTCCAGCCTTTGCAAACGCTGAGCAGGGTCAGGAAAGGTCCTGCTGCGATTCCTCAGCTCCATTCCTGCCCGGCTGCACACGCACTGTACTGCTCAAGGCAATGGGATTCTCTGCACTGAATAAAGCATCACATGAAAAGAGAATCTGGCTCCTTGACGTGAGAAACACATATGGCAGTTGCCTTCAGGGATAGCTATACATAGAACAACCCAAACATTTACCAAGTGTGATGATTGCAGCAGCAATCAGCTCTGTCCCACCAGTGTTCCAGAGCCAAATGAGCCCCTAAAATACATGAGACCTAAAACTGCCTAGACAGAGAGGCACAAAAGAATACTTTCCTATTAAACTAGATTGCTATTTGGTTTTCCCAAGTGTGGGTTACATATTTTGGACCAGAGACCAATGGCAAAGATCCCTCTGTAGTCACTTTGTCACTAAGTAATTGTTTCACTTCATGGACACACAAGAATTGCCCAGCAGAAAAGGAGTCACAGTCTACCTCATCTCTGCACTCCAACGTCACAGCTCTTGTAACAGCAGCAAACACCTCCCCCTCCCCACAGGAACCATTTCAAGATAAAATGATTTAAACAGCCCATTTTCCCAAGCTCCCTGTAGAGGCTTGCCTGTGCCTTAAAGCACACAAAGGTTTACACTGTTGATAATTTCTGGGGTTTTTTACGTTGCTCATAATTTAACTTTCAGTAGTGCAGTGCTGGGTATTCTGTCACAGCTACATCTATTTTCAGTCCCATTTGAAAAGCACCAGCAGAGATCAGCACAGAGAGCGTGGTACCTGTGAGATCCGAGGTCTCAACGACACATCTTCTAGAAACCACGAGCAACACAAGGAACTAAGGTTTTTGAGGGTTCCCATCCTTCCCCCAGGCCCTGCTGCATAGAGTGGCCACAGAACAGCAGCTGGACCTTAAAACAGGCTTGATTTATATCCACAACCCACTTGAGCCCCAAGATAACTAGCCCCAGGAACAACCACAGTCTGGGTCCTGTACGCCAGGGAGGCATCCCAGGGTGGCATGAGGAAAAAAATAAATAAGTGAAAAAAAAAAAAAAAAGATCTTCTACTACTGCCTGCCAAGGGCAAGAATGATCCCTCCCTGCTCCCCCATTTCCTTCCACGCCTTGGGAGCTGTTGTGCCAGCACAGGACCTGCCAGGGGCAAGGTGCCATAGGGTGACAGTGCAGATCCGAGCCTGGCAGCAGTTCATTCTTTAGCACATAGAAGCTGAAGGGAGCAACCTGCCCCTGTGGGAAGGGACATTCCCTTTCCTGGGGGAAACAGATACAGAGCAGAGCTACACAGCTCACTTCTAATTGCTGCAGCCATCTGAGGGAGGAGTCAATCCTTCATCCAGCAGTTCAGGGAGCTTCATTAGGGACGCTACGGCCCATCACAGCCCTTTTTTACAGAGAACCACTCTCAGAGCTGCAGGGGAACCCTCCTTACAGGGAAAGGCTTTGTGCTGGTTGAAACTGCCACTGCAGCTATGGTGACAAGGCACTCCCTGGGTATTCCTGTGAAGTCACCTCACACCTGGAACTAGACCAGAGGTTTTTATCAGCCTTCACCCAAACGAGTGAGGCAGGGTCGTCAAGGACATTGGTTTGGGACATTGGACAATTGGGTGCAGTTCCCCCACTGGGACAACTCCTACATGTCCTTTATCCTCACCACAGGCACAGCAGGAGGCAAAATCACCCCCTCACATATGTTCAGACAGGCCCTAGAGAGGCATCACCTTAGTTAGACATTTACTAACTCATGCAGAGGTCTCACCTGGAAGGTTAGTACCTATTAACTTCCAGCAGCAGATTAACCAGTGCCCCAAGGACAGCAAAGGATCAGTAGGAATACACAGGAGCTGCCAGGTTCTTATTACCAGCCTCTGTTTTAGCCAATGCTTTTGGAGATGCAGGCAAAGAATGGACTGAGAGATTCCCCAGAGAACCTCACAGCAGGGGATGTGCCAGCTACAGCCAACACAGCACAACAGAAAAAACATGTAAGGAACAGTTTTGACTCCTCTGTGGAAGAAAGAGTCCAAACCCAACTCTTAAAGTATAAAAAAAATAGTAGAATCCTCTATTTCTCCTGGGTGAACTCTGATCTGAACTCCTGATATGGGGACAAGCCTGTCAATGGGTCTTTCACCCTGCAGAAAGCAACGTGACCCTGCCAAAGCACACCCAGTCTGGGGCAGGGCTCAGAGCACAGAGCCCTAGACTGCCTTACACGAAGGACCTGCTCCCCTCTCCTCCCAGGGAAAGGGGGTAATGGATTAGAAGCTGCTGACTCAAAAAAACCAAGAACCCCACTCAGTTCAGTGTAACACAGGCTTTTATCAGCCCAGTGAGAAGCTGGGCAGAAGCCAGGCTTTTACACCATCCTACAGGCCAGGTAATGAATTAGTAAAGGCTGGACTATAATCTACTGCAGAAATACAACTTTTTCCCAAGGACACAGTATTTGGGTGACACAAGACCACTGCACACAGCTGACAACCGTATGTTTATTTGCAAAAGACACTGATTTTCTACGATGGAAGGCAATTCCAGTGCTTCCTTCTCTGGTAACATGGGCAGAGACCTCTCTGCAGAGCTGACCAACCCCTGCCAAGCACAGACTGCCAGTACCTCCCAGTTAAGCCAGTGATATTCCATCCGTGCTGCTGGTGAGGCTGTGAACAAAGGGAACAGCGCAGGCCTGACTCAGTGGTGGAACAGCCGGAGGTTGGTGTGGATCAGGGTTATCCCCAGCTCGTTGCAGGCATCGATCACAACGTCGTCAGCAGCCGATCCAGACGGGGCAGCGATGAACTGTACTCCACTCTGCACACAGACATGGTGAGGGCAAGGGTTAGAGGATGGAATACCAAAATCCCCCTTGGAAACAGCTGGCAGTCCCAGTCCTTCATCCACATCCCACTAAACAAACAAAGGCTTCCATCACCCAAAGCTGCTCCTCGAAGGAGCAGGAAGTTCACCACTCAGCAATAAGACTAAAAGGGTGACAGGCCTTGTCTTCATATTCTTAAACGGTTTAATAAACTTTAATCCTCTGTTCATCCTAAATCAGCAAACTGAGCAATGGCTGGATAATTAATGTCCACATGAGGCCAGTAACTATAAGGAACACTCTTCCCAGGATGTGCTATCCTAGGCAGCAGTGCAGGACTCTCCTCAGCAGTTCCCACAAAAGGGACTTGTGAGGACTTTCCTCAGCAGTCCACACAAAATGAAAAGGAAAAGCCATTGCCTGGAGTCCCCCCAGCACCCCAGCCCTGCCACGACTTACCCGCTTGGCCCTGTCGACGTTATCCCTGAAAGGGAAGAAGGCATCGGAGCTGAGGGACACAGCGGACAGCTTGGCAATCCACTGCTTCTTCTCCGCTTCTGTCAGCTGCTTGGGCACCTCTTCAAACAAGGCCTGCCACTTCACCAGGTCTTCATCCTGCAGGGACAAAACCCAGCTCAGCCCCAGAGCAGGGGGCTCCCAGCATTCCCCTGCCAGGGACACAGGGATGAGCGACAGCATCCCCTGACACCCAGCTCAGCTGCACTTCGTGCTCCACAGCTCTGCTGCTGGGAACTTCATACCGGGGGTTTAAAATCCAAAGTGGGAACACTTTACCACCATCAGTTCTTTTGGCATCCTTTTTACTCCTTTCCTTCCCCCTCTTCACCCCAGGGCTTGAAGCATTCCTTCTCCCCCATTTAATTCCAAGATGCTCTGCCTGGCCTGCCAGCAGCATGGTAAATGCCAGCATACACAAACAGGGTCTGGTAGATGACTTAACACATGGCAAACGGCAGCTTGGTTATGATTCACCTTCTGAAACAGCAACTTCTCCAGTTCTTGCCCCCTGAAACTGCTCACAGAGATGATTCACAAGGTCCCTAATCCAGCCCTTGGCTTTTGATACTTAAAAAGGACATACCATTTTCTTGTCTCACTATTGCCTGTAACGGGGAGGTCAGAGGGATTCTGAGAATCCAAAATGCCACACGAGCAAACAGCTCCATGTGAGAAGGTGCCACTGGCAGAGCAGGGAGGGTTGGAACATCAGCTGAAGATTTAACCCATTCTCACTGCTGGGAAGAGCCATCCTCTATTACGACACTCAGGCCAGGCTTAAGTCCCGTGTAAAGCCTTTGTTTGGCAGAGGCTGGAGCTGCAGGGAAGGCTCCCAGTCGGTCCTCACCTCTCCGATGGTGCCGGTGACGTACTGGTCGATGGCATTGGAGATCTCAGCTCTCTTCACTCCCGCTTTGAACTTCATGGAGAGCACGCGCGGGTGGTGCCGCAGCCACCAGTTGTTGGCCTTGTCACCGGCCAGGCGAGTGCAGTGGATCCGGGACTGCTGCCCGGCCCCGATCCCGATGACCTGGAGCACAGGGATGCAAAGCAAAGCACAACCTCACTGTGCTGCACAGACAGCAGTCAGAGCTCCATTCCAGCCAAGTCATTGGGGAAGACATCCCACAAATCAGCTGCTCCTCACCAAAGGGCAGAAAGAGTGTAGGTAATTAGCGAGGAAAACTTGGGAAATACCTGCATCCCTGATCCTGTAAACTGGTTACAGGGCCACCTCCCTGCACTGCTGACTTCCAGAGGTCTGCTGAGCTGACAGTCACTCTCAAAACACCACGTTCTTTCCCCCTTCTACATAACACAGCCCCAGCCATAAGAGTCACAGCGTTAACCTCAGGAGAGTGAGACGCTTACAGTTTTAAGGCAAAGCAAAGTCCTGTAGGTCATGGAAACAAATATGACTGCCAAGAGCTGGAAACGGGCACTTCAGTCAGAGCACTAATGTGTGAGCTCAGGTCACCCAAACACCACCATCCCTTCTGGGGAGCCAGGCAAGCACAGCTCAAACAGGTCAGCTGAGAGAGCAGTGGTGAGGGGGCAATTTGTCTGTCAAGGCTAATGAGAAAGTAAATCCACTGCTCACTCAGGAAGGCTGGCCAGTGGCACCACTACATCCCAGGAATTGTCAGGGCCCAGGGGCTACCACACATTTCCCGCACTTCCACCTGCCAGAGTCCAGGAGTGTTAAAATAGCTGCTGCCAACCTTATTTAATAGCACTTGTGCTTGATATCAAACAGACCTAGTGCTTCAGGAAGCAAAATGCACACAGTGGTTTTTCCTCAAGAAAGCAGCTATGAAAATATGGTATTTGCTCAGCTTCTGTCTGCTTTTATCAGACCACTTTCTTTGGAGTCCTCTCTCATCAGATGTGTTTTTTCAGGTACAGTATAGATTAAAATACATAGAGGCTCTTTAGTGCTCAGGTAATCAGAAAACAAGTCTCTCTCCATTTCCTGCTCCTGTGAAGCCACAGCTGAACTGTTCCCCAGCCTATTCTCATGGGGGCTGCTCCAGGGACATGGTGTTGAGGCTGCTGGTGCTGTTTCAGAGTTTCCAGCTCAGACTGGGACAGATGGTAAAGCTGTAAGTGGAAGGCTGCCCTCAAAGAAATGAATCATTTGTCTTCCCATTCATCAGGACACAGTGACTTCACCTCTTACCAGAACCATTAAACAAGCTACAGGACCCTGTTTCCCCCAAGGAGCAAGTGAAAGCCTTGGGCTGCTATCAAACATAATCTGCTCAGCCATTACTGAGGTCATCAGTGTGTAACAAACTCACAAGGATGCTGGTGTTGCCATAAATACTGAACAGATGCACAGTTTCTTATGGGTTAGTGGCACCTTACCCCCAACAAACAGTCCTGATGTCCAACCTCTGCTCTCACATCCACCCAGTTAAACCCTCGAACTTGCAGGGGACCCTGCACCTCAAAGCAGCTCGATACCAGCTGCACACTGGGGTATTCCCTCTTCCACTGAGGTTTTCCTCTCTTCCTGCACAAAGGAGAGGCTGGCTGTGTCACACAGCACACCATTAACTGCACACGTTGTTCCAGAAGGAAGTTCATACTTGCAACCTGGGAAGAACATGCCAGTAGGATGCACTTCACTGGAAAATGCTGATCCAGAGAAAGAAAAATCCTTTTTTTTTTTTATGTTAGAAAAATATGGACACAGAACATAGAATAGTTTGGGTTGGAAAGGACCTTAAAGCTCATTTCATTCCACACCCCTGCCATGGGCAGGGACACTTTCCCCTATCCCAGGTTGCTCCAAGCCCCATCCAACCCGGCCTTGAACACTTCCCCACAGCTTCTCTGGGCAACCTGTGCCAGGGCCTCCCCACCCTCACAGGGAAGGATTTCTTCCCAATATCCCTCTGTCAGCTTAAAGCCATTGTTAAAACCACAGGCTTTGGTGGAACACTGCTGGGGAAGATTCTTCAATCCATCCTGGAATTTCTGATCTAAAGAAGACAAATCAGCAGGTTGAGCTTCTGCTTAATGCAGACTATAGACCTGTACCTGAATCTCCCTTCACATTGGCCTGTGCCTATTCTCTGCATTTTCCACCTCATGTGAAGTGAAAAATCCTTCTTCCTACACCTCTTCCTCTCCCTTCCCTCAAATGTTGCCCTTCCCCCACAGCTGAAACCTCAAAACCCTCCACAAAGCAATCTTTCCCCCTGTTTCCTACACAAAAATTAATTATGTTTCTTTCAGTTTCATCTCCTGGGAATCCCAAAGTGCTTAAGCAGAGCCTATTAAGTGTGAGCAGTGAAAGGAGACAGCAATAAAGGGTCAGTAGGAAAAAAAAATAAATCACTTAACAGAAAAAAATCTTGAGTGAAAATTGAGAACTACTTCACCAAAACACTGGTTTGTAAGAGTCAAACATACTCCATAGCTGGATGCTGTGCAACAGCACAGAGTAGACGAGATGGATAATGCCCAAAGGATCCTTGCAAAATGATCCAGATTGGCTTGGGTTTGCTCAGATTTAGCCTGGATAATGGGTGAAAAAAAACCCCCTAAATACATTTGGAAATACAAAAATCTAATGAAGGACCTGACAACTGGGAAGAGAAACAAACAATGGGAAAGTGAAAGGTAAATTACCAGGTTTGTTTTATCCTACTCTGCAGAGAATAAAGAAAGAATATTTTTAAATATGATGGATCATTAATGCAAGAGTAAATCAACATGTTACAGGCTGAAAGTCAGAGAGAACAAGTGGAAGTGTTTATTGCAATTAGTGGCAGCTGCCTTCCTGCAAATTAAGTGACACTCAGGTCCACAAATGCTTCCTCCCACTCCACACTTCCCTAGAACTCACCAACACAACTGCCTTGCTGGAGTGGCTGATCCACTCACGAACCCAAAGAAGTCAAGCTGTCAAAAACATTCTGGATGTCTCACACACAAGAGTTTTGCTGGGAACAGGGATGCTGTGAGGCTCAAATAACCCCTGGAAAACCAAAGTCAACGGGACTGATAGCAAGACCGACTTTCCCAGGTTTGGCTCCTGTAACCCAAACCAGGTCAAATCCTGGAAAAGTATTTAATCTGGAAGCTGCTTTCCATCCCTGGGCTGTAATGAGCTTCTCAAGGATGACACTGAGCTTTGATTTCAGTCCCCCAATGCTGAAATCACCTCCTCCCTGAGCAGGTGACTCTAACAGCTGCTGCCTTTTACTATTAAAAAAGTCACTCTTATTTTAGTACAAGACTCTGACCTTGGCCTTCCCCATCACACACACAACAAACCGAGACAACCCACATTTGTATTTGATTAAAATCTACACCTGCAAATATGCAAAACACACTGAAGCCCTGCTTGCCCACACTGCTTCCCCCCTCCTCCCTTCCATATGGAACAGGCATTACCACACAGGTTTCAGACACATCTGCAGCACCACGTTAAGCCCAGACTCGCAAAAGCACTGGGGAAATTGCTGCTGGAATGAGGGAAAAGGAGCAGAGGGACACCTTTGTTTTGGGGCTATGAAATCCAGCACTCCTGAGTGCAGAGAACCCTTTCAAAGCAAAAAAACCCTGAAGCTGAATAGAAGACAAATGCCAGATCTCTAGAGACTTATTCTGTAAAACCACACAGCACATGGCCCCAGGAAGTTCTGTGAGACAGCCCTGCAATGTTTCCAGGCTCTACCAACAGCCTGGCAAATGCAGATGAGCACCAAAGCAACAAGGAGAGCACTGCAGCTCATCCTCAGTCTCTGTAGGGTTCACTCTGATCCACTTCACTGATTTGTGATGTACTAAAGCTCAAGATCAAAAACATTCGTTTTTTTCCTCTGTATTTTTAAAAAAATAATCCAGGGCTATGGAAAAATTAACATGGAGAGCAGACAACCAGCTAAACAGCAGCATTAGGAGAACGAGCTGCTTGGCACAAATACAATTTTCAGTATATTTACAACAATTTTTCAGTTTATTTAAAACAACTTTCAGATAACTGATTTAGGTTGAACACCTAGTGATGATGTGGAAAGAATAGATTTTTTTAAAATTCAAGACTGAAAGAGGGGAAATTTAGGTTAGGTATTAGGAAGAAATTCTGCCCTGTGAGGGCGGTGAGGCCCTGGCACAGGTTGCCCAGAGAAGCTGTGGCTGCCCCATCCCTAGAAGTGTTCAAGGCCAGGTTGGATGGGGCTCTGAGCAACCTGGTATAGTGGAAGGTGTCCCTGCCCATGGCAGGGGGTTGGAACGAGATGATTTTTAAGGTCCCTTCCAACCCAAACTATTCCATGATTCATAATCTCAATTACACGTTTGATAATGCCCCTATAAATCCCAGCATTCATCAGAACCTTTAAAAAAAAAAAATAATCCAGGAGGACAGAAGATTTAAAATGCCCCAAAGGGGCAAAAACCCCCAAACATATCCCATCCTTCTTAAGTAAAAAATGAAACTAAAAGTAAGAAGCATTTGGACAGACAGAATCCAGCTGTTGAAACTACTGTAATTTCCTAAGGCTCTACATCAACTACAACACATGTACATGCCCTCAGAAATATGATGTGAACAGAGTAGCTGAAGAAATGACTCAAGGCCAGACTTGCAGAAGCAGGTTAAGAGCTTTTCCAGCCCCATCACTGACAGAGCCAGCCCTGAAACGATGACACCATGGTTTTGAAGCAGCCTGCTAAGAAACAAATGCTTCACTACTGTTCTGTCTGGGGCAGCTCCTCTGTGCCTGTTCAGCAGCCTCCTAGGTGGAGGATTTTCCAAGCCTGCCCAGAGCAGCCCCGGGCAGGCTGGAGGTGGGAGCTGGCTCAGTTACCTGCCCATCCTTGGCGTAGCACACGGAGTTGGACTGGGTGTACTTGACAGCGATGCTGGCGACAATCAGGTCTCGGATGGCAGCCTCGGGCAGCTGGAACAAAACACCACTGTCAGCACCACCCTGACAGCCAGGAGCAGCCAGCTGCTAAACCCCCAAACCTCCACAACTATTGAACCAGAGAGAGGGAAACAAGGTAGCTAAAAATATCAATGACCAGCAAATTTGCTTTAGATTAAACACCATAAATGGTTGGTTTGGCAGCTGATCTCAGCTCTCAGGGGTAAGACTCAGTCTCACCAGGTCAGAAGGGCTCGACCACTGGCCCTAAGCCTGCAAAGTCTTCTGTCCTTACTCACTGTCATCAGATGTGCTCATAGGCAAAAAGCAGGACCACAGCAATCAGCCCTTCTCCCAAAATCTGCATTAAGTATTATTTTTAAGTTCCATTCCTAATTTATCAAAATGACTTTTATTACCTCAATGTCTGAACTTGCTTCTGAGCCCATGACTAATCATGTGCTCATTAACATCTGTTTTTTTAATGAGAGCGAGATCAGAGGCAAAGAAATAACTCAAAACTTTCTGATGATGTACAACTCTAAATGGTGAGCAACATCAGCCAGGCCAGATTTTATTCAACACAGAAAGGTGATATAAACAGTCAGACAGAATGAGACCACGATGGATCCTTAGCAAATGGCTGCCTCACCCCAAGAAACTGCGCACAGTAACTTCTTATTTACAAGAAATATTGTCATAGGTTTAGCCCCTGTACTTTGTTAGTCTGAAATAATGGGAAAAGTCCTCTTACTTATCCAAGCAATCAAAACAAAGAAAAACTATCCAAGTATATTTGGTCCAGAAAGTTTGCTGCATTGTTTCATAAAAGCCAGTTAAATCTTATTAGAATATTTTAAAGAGCTCTTAAAATAGCACAGTGATGCCTTCCTCGATGAAGGCACCCCAGTTCCTTCACTCCATCTGTCTTTCAGCTCGTGTATCTCCCGAGACTTACAGTTTTGTTCTTTGTGACAATGTTCTTGAACAGCGACCGGTCTATGACTGCGTTGTTCCTCTTCTGCATCAGGTTCAGCCCATAGAGGGTTCGAACCTCCAGGTCATCGGGCTCATAGTGGGGATCCATCTAAAAGCCCAAACCAGCCCAATAAAACATTGCGCACCAAAATCTACAAAGTCTTCCAGTTCCCACAGAAAGCAGAAAAACACACAAAAAGTCTTCCAGAGAAAGGGAGAAGTATTTGGAGTTGCTTCACACATTCCTCAAGGTACGACTTCCAGCCCTCTGGGAAGGAAACAGTGAATGTGATCATTTCCAGAGCTGCACTGTCGGGGCTCATCTCCACACAAGTCAGAAGCACAACTAATTTACACCAATGCAGGGATCAGGTTGACTGGAACTGTTCAACTGCACTCAGGTCTACCCAAGCACGGGTTTATTCAGAACTTTGGTATCCCCAGCTGAGGTTACTGAGACAGGAAACAAACCAGACAAAGGTGACCAGCTTTAAAACAGGAGCATGCACGTGCTTCATGTGGTTTCCTAATCCATTTAGATTTTTCAGATCAACTTTCCTCAGCATTCCTCTGGACACAGGCCCTGAAGATACAGACTTAATGAATACGACCTCATCCTTGCAAAGTTAATTGAATTCCAGGAGGAATCAGCTGCCAAGACTGCCTGCAATTTCGCTCCTTCTTGCCTGAAGCTCCTGAGCCATCTTCTACAGCTCCCCTGGCAGCAACACTACAATTGCAACTTCAGCTAAGCCTTGGATTTTCTTTTTGTGATGTTACAGTGAACTTGTCTGCTCTCATCCCAGTTCCAAACTCTGTGGTGCCATCCTCATCCCTGACTGTACTAAAGACCGGTTTGAAAACACCAGTGCCCACATAAGGCTCCCCCCAGGGGTTTAATACGCCTGCCTCTCACTGCCAAGACTCACAACATCACTCAGGCACTGTATCTTAGATATAAAGAACTCAGGGAGGAAACAAAGTCAGCAAAAGTGAGAGGAAAGCCAGCAAAGAGTGGAAAGAGCACAGAAATGCTGTTTCTTTGAGGTAGTCTTGCTAGTTCGTAGATTTAATGGCTTTAAATCCACTGTAGGGGGACCTGGATCAGTCCCCTAGTTACTTGGACACCAACATCTGCGAGAAGCAGGTATGGGAAGAGCAGCAGAGGGTTAGAGAGGACCAGGAGTACAAACCTGGAGGACACAGTAACCACCATTCTTCTTCTTGGAAAGGATTTTGAGAGCTTCTTCCTCATAGCCAGGGGCCACCACACCATCAGACACCTGCAACACACAGATTTCAGCTTCCACGTGACAAAAATGAAAGGGGGGTTCAGACTGAAAGCTCTGCCTGCCATTTCACAGTGTGAAGACACACCTCCTGGGGTCTGTGTGTACCCAACAATACCAAAAGCACTATTACAATATTGGTTTCAGTCCTGGAAACAAAAAATTGCAGAGAACTCTAAGCTCTTGGCAGGAGTTAGTGAAAAATACCCCACATAACTTTAAGCAGAATGGAAGTAATATTGTTCTCCAGGGGGAAACAGCTCAACCATGACATCCCCACTTTTCAACCCTAACAGTAAATATGGCTTAAAACCCAATAAATCCTCATCCAGTGATACTCTTGATGAGACAAAAATACTGGCAAAAGAGCTGTTAACAGCATTGAAACTGAGATGTTTACATTCGTCAGTGCCATAAAGGCATACACAACTTCCACATTTCTGTCTTTCAGTGGGAGTGGGTTTTTTTTTGTTTTTAAGTACCAAATGTTATCCTCACAAACCAGTCAAATAGACTCTTTCACTTGTTTGACAAGAACCACAGACTGGTTTGTGTCAGACGGGACCTTAAAACTCATCTCATTCCACCCCCCTGTCATGGGCAGAGACACCTTCCACTAGACCAGGTTGCTCCAAGCCCCATCCAGCCTGGCCTGGGACACTTCCATGACTTGTGCAATGCAGTCAGCTATAGAATTAACACTGGATCCAGAAAAGTGGTGGCCTTGGCAGCTGAACTCAATGATCTCAGAGGTCCTAAATGATTCTGTGATTCTAAGTATAAAGTGCAGCCTGGAAAGTGGCTGAGCCCACACATAAATGGCAGGTAGTAACCTATATTCCAGGCTTGGGCAAGAGGCCGCCCATCAGCATTCCAGACCTCCATTGCTCCCATTGCAGCTGTTCAGGCAGACACTTGTGACAGCATAATCAGGGTTCATTTCCAGAGGCCTGCTCAGAGGCCTGCAATCATCTCTTGGAAAGCAGCACTGCAAGCACTGCTATTTCCCAGGCTCTAGCAAACAGCTAGGTTTTAACTGGGAGAAATGCATCAAAAGATTGGTGTCAATTCTGCACTCCAGATCAGAGAATTACCCAAATGGGCCAATAAAAGTCCTCAGTAAAATGGGTCAAATTCACACAAAAAGGCTGTTACAAACCAATGACTCCATCCAGTGTGATTGTCCTTTCTACCCTGGAATGATGTGCCGGTTTAACTAACCTCTCTGGAAATAATCTTGGCAGTAGCCACGTCGCAGATGTCAGACAGGGCAATGAAGTCACCAAAAGACGACATTCGATCAGCACCTGAAAAATCCTCCTTTTACTAATTTATCAAACTACAGCATCACACACAAAAAAGTCTTCGCTTCTACAGCCCAGTCAACTTCTATAAGAGCTAATAACTTAATCCCAGAGAAAAAAAAAAAAAAAGGCCATATCAGAGCAACAAGGACAAAAAATCCTACCTCAAACACATGGACCTTTAAATATTCCCATTGTTCAGTTATTCTTCCTTCTTCCCTGCCCCTGTCAAAGCTCTAACTCTGTAATGACTACCTCTGTGACCACAAGCAACTCAGCTGTACCCAGTGGTGACAAGAGGACAAGCAGAGGCAAGGATCACACAGGAAGATTTTAAATGAGAGACAGCTGGAAAAACAGGAAAGCTTTTAGATTCCTCTGCTCCACCTGGCTTTTCCTGCAAGAAACCACACCCAGAAATGTAGTTAAAAGCAATTTTTTTTTTTTTCATTTTTTAAAAACTAAATATTCTTGATATTTAATGGCATAGCTGAGGCAAACTCAGCAGCCATCAGAGATGCCTCACTACTCAGCAAGGTCAGTTCTTCTATCCCTGCCATTCTAAATGTTTGTTTTTCTACCAACCATTGCAATAGCTTTCTGAGGCCAACTTTCAAAGGTCTCTGTGAAAAATAAACTCAAGCCAATGTGCTCCTTACCATGTTCGCTTTGTTTTCTATAATCTGTGAAGATTTTCTAGGAATGCCATGGAAAATGAGAGAAGTAGCAAAGTGTCTCAGCTAAGCAGAGGAAGCTGGTTTTATTTACTGTTTTAGCTTTTTTTGAGCTCTGCAGTACAAAAGCATTAAGAAAACAACCAAATACCACACAGAAACATTTTTACTCAAGTTAAGTATTCCTCAGTACTCCAAGGCTGTGTGCTATCAGCCCAGGTGTTTATCCCTACCCTACAGCCAAAACCCCACAGATTTATATATCACTGTATATATTTTTTTAATTTAAATGTGTATAATCTCTACAGGTCTTCTATATACATCGAGGAACAGAATTCAAAATGGGTTTAGCTCTTTGAAACAGTGCACAAGGTCTGCTCACTTGGAGAGCAATTTCTGACAGGCAGTCAGGCAGATCCTTATGGAGAAAAGCCCTGCAGAGGAGGAGCAGGGTGAAAGGGGAAGAGCCTGGGATGTGCTGAGAGTGGAGCTCAGCCCTCGGGACACGCTGGTTTCCTGAGGTTGTCTGGACCCTCACCTCTGCTCCGGGCATAGGCAGAGGCCATGGGCGTCAGGCTCTTGTGGAAGTCGTGCACCATGCAGACTTGCGCCTCCTCCTCGCTGAGTGGAACTCCAACAGCAGCACCTAGTGGGAAACACGAGCCAGGGCACTCAAACCCTGTCCCTGGGATCTCCCCACACTGCCAGGGTGAGGGACACACACCCCACTGGCAGGGCCTGCCAAAAGCTGGAGAGTGCCCAAGGAGAAAAGCATGGCAAGGAGGGGCCACCCTACCTGCAGGACTGACGTGTTTGAAGGAGGCGGCCGCTGGAATGCCCAGAGCCTGCTTGAGCTCCTTCACCAGCTGCCAGGCATTGAGGGCATCACAGAGGTTGATGAACCCTGGAGAGCCATTCACCACTGCAAACACAGCACACAGACACGTTAAAGCAAGCAAAGCCCTCTCCCCAGAGCCTGGAGAGTGAGCACAAAAGAGTTCTCCCACTGAGAGCTGAAAGCACTACAAGTCGTTCTCGTGCAATGACCCTGGCTCCTCAGCAACTGGTTAAGTGCCCAGCAATCCACAGCAAGAGTAAAAGCCCTTTAAAAGTCTGCTCTCAAAACCTTTTGCTCTGGCCCTGACAGAAGAACTGCTTGTTCTGACATGGCAGCACTGTGAGCATTTCAGGAGAGTGGGGGAAAGATGATTTTAACAATAAGCCCCATCCAGGGCGAGTGAACACAGAGTTGTTCTGCTGCCATTCTGGCAGGAAGACTTGCAAGCAAATCAACCTCCAGTGCAGGAATGGAAAAGCTTCCTAAGAGGTGCCAGAGTTGAAACTGGGAAATGCTGCAACACAAAGCTTCACTGTTTGTTCAACAGGACAATGCCTGCACACATTGGAAGCAGTCTCAAGAACAAAAGCAGCCAAACTTTCTCTCCAAAACAGGGGTTTCCCCTGCTGCAACAACGCTGTGGTAAGTGGCATACGCCATAAAATGGCAGAGAGACATACCAGACCTGTCCCAAACTTGCAAGTGAGACTAGTACCCTTTCCCTCTGCCACCATCAGCACAAGCAGCATTCTACAAAACCACTGCTCAAAACCATCAAAGAAATTTAAAAAAACAAAACCAAAACCAATTCAGACCTAGAGAAGAACAGCTTGTTTTCTAGATTAAATGGTGACACAAAAAGATGGGGAACATACTAAACAAGGAAAACGGCAAGTAGAAAAGCATCTTAAAAGGATGATGTTTTTCTTTGCAAAAGCTGGATCTAATCTCAAGCAAAAAGTACACTATATAAATCTGTTTTATGTATCTTGGACACACAATCCTACCAACAGAGAACATGGAGCAACAGTTGAGTCTTTTGGGGATCAGCAGACAAACTTTTGTCTCAAACAGCTCAAGCTTTTAATTGCAAAGGTTGTGCCACTCAGTAACAAAGCAGTTGTGAAGGCACTGCAGGCCATCCCTTGGACTAAGGTATAAGATGGTCTTTCGGTCTGAAAGACAGCCAGCAGATATGTCCAACCACCTCCATTCCCAGCCGTCCCAGAGCTCCCTTCTGGCCAGCATGGCCAAGCTCACCTGTCACGGGAAGTTTGGCTCTCGTGGTGTAGAGCTGAGCAGGACTCTGGTGAGGGTTCATGCCGTACCTCAGGGGCAGCTGGGACACCCCCTTGCTGTACTCCTTCCTGAAGTAGTCAGAGATGGCTGCATCGTACTGGGCAGTGTGGGTGAAAGCCTGGGGACACAACAGGGGACACCTGTCAACTCACAAACATCAGCTTACAAAGGATTTGGTGTCTGAAGAGTGAGAAATGAAAGGGAAAGGAGTCTGGCCTAGCCCTTCACTGAAGCAAACTCAACCCACCTTCAGTGCTAGGAGCCTCCTGGTCTCCATGGCAGTGTCTTTGTCCCCTGATGCCGCCATCTCTTTGGCTACTGCAGAGTAGTCTGCAGGGTCACACACAACTGTCACCCGGGCGTGGTTCTTGGCAGCTGCCCGCAGCAGGGCAACTCCTCCTGCAAGGCAAGGGCACAGGCATGAAGCACTTCCCTCCTGGACATGGCACAGGAACCACAGCTGAGGCCAAGGAGGGACATGCACCAATCCATCATCTGTGCCAGATGAATGTGCCCCGTCCCTCCACCACGGAGCAGGGTGAGGGGGTTCTTCAGAATGCACAAGGCTGGTGAGTTTGACTCAATCCACTGGGGAAGGTGCACATTGACTGGCCTTTGTAGACCCAGGCAGAGCTGCAGTGGTGGGCAAACAGGCCAGGAGCTACTGGGGCAAGATTGTCCCAAGCAGCACAGCCACCTCCCAAAGATGGCTGTAGCCACATGTGGCTTAAGCACCATGCTCTGCAACACCGGGGTGGGCAGGGGTCTAGAGAAAGATTTATTTCTACACTGCCAAGCAACCAAGGTTCCCAAATCTCTCTGCAAATAATACCGAATCTTGCCCAGGTCCTCTGTGTGAGATAAAATGCCACAGTTACCCCTCAAGTCTGACTCTGCACAGTTGTTGCAACACTTTAAATCACACAAGACAGTAGGCTGTTGCAAACGAAAGGGAGAGGCTGGCACTGCTTCATGCAGAGCAAGTATGACTCCATAAAACATTTAATAGAGAGCTCTGCTGGGCATCATTTGGACTAAACTACTGAAGAAAAATTCAATCCCAAGCCAACTGCATGGCACAAAACGGTGCCTATACTGTTCAGAACATGCCAAGCAGAGATGCTGCAGGGAAGAGCAAGCCTTTTGGGATTAATAACTAGGAAGAGAAAATCTGCTAATACAGGTGTCCACGCTTCCAGTCAGGTCCCAAGTACTGTCCCACAGACGTCAACCAGCCCCTTTCCTTGTAACAGCTTCCTGCAGTGAAGTTCTCAGCCATCCCCAGAGCACTTTCAGTGGTTCAGCCTTTTCTCTCCAAAGCTCATGGTTTTTTAAGTTTTTACTATGCTGCCAGAGGCAGCAAAAGAGGTTTAGTCTGCTCCCTGTGTTTCAGTAGGAAGCATGCTCCCCCTGGCCTCTCCTAGCACAGCCTTCTGTGGTACCTCAGGCCCTCTCTTGAGCAGTGCACGACTTGCCCCCCATGCAGTGTGCCTTCCCAGCCTGCTACTTGCCATTTTAATTGCAGATCTGCTTACAAGCAACAAGGCCTACCCAACTATGCCTTCAGTCTGCTCCTTGCAGCTCCTGAGCTCTTGAGCAGACTTCCGTTGTGGACGTGCAAGGCCACCAAACAAAAAGGAAAAGAACTGAGACCACTCAGAGATCAGAAGCATCAGGTCTGTCTGGAAAACAGATCTGCTCTCCCTTTAACTTACCAATGTCAATCTTTTCCACTGCGTCTTGAACAGTTACACTGGGAGAAGAAACGGTCTTCACAAAGGGGTAGAGGTTACACACCACAACTCTGAGAATTGAGGGGGAAAACAGTTATTCCGCAAGAAATAAAAATGACAAATTAAGCTTGGCGAGCACATGATACCAACAGTGTTTTCAGGGTCTTGTTTCTCGAGGACCAACTAAAACCCTGTGGCAAAGGCTTCTTCCTCCAAAAGACTTAAGGCACGGTAGTGCTCAGCAAAAGGCCAAGTGATGGTCTTCTGACATTTAACTGGGCTCTGTGTATCAAACAACATTAGAACCACAATTTACAGGAGCCGGTTTAAAGGAAGAGATTCTTCGAATACGTGGGCCTGTACTTAAATGTTTAGTGATGTTGATGCACAACTTGAGCCATCTCAAGGGACTTCAAAGTGGGTTCTCAGCAGTACTGAAAACAGGCACCCAGTAACACCCAGGCCAAGGGCCACTGCAAACAAAGTACAATCAATCCAATTTTCCACAACTTTTCCAAGAGCAGAAAATGACCTACATATCACCTTCTGGACTTTTAAAATACCAACAACATATTAAACCTGAGCGTGCCACCCAGATCCCATAAAGCCTCTATTGCACATGAAAGCAGGAGGGAAAATTGACTTTTCCCTCTCAAGCTAAGACTGAACCTTACTGGAATTAGTTTTTTCATCTGATCTGCAAGAAGTTCTGTATTCCAGCAAGCATGAAGTAATAACTTGCCCTGTCCCATCCTACCAGTGCCACATGAACTGTAGCGAGAAGGGATTTGTTCTGACCTTCACAAATAAGGTTTTTAATCCAAGAGAATTAATTTACTCTCTTGATCTGAATATATGAAGGTATTGAACTCCAACGTGTGCCTAGTACTGGCAGTGAATTGCTGTGATGAGTACCCTTGTGTTCAACTTCTAATAATCCTTTGTTCCCACTCGGTGGTGAACTGCAGCAGAAGGGATGATCAGCTTCCAGTATGGCTAATGTCCCTAAATTTCCTACAATGTCTTTTATTGTCCCTTCTGTTTCTAATACCCCTTTCCCCTCAATCCATTCATGCTCCTAACGTGTTGCAAACCATCAGGAATCTGTGGACTTTAACACTGCTAATGCTTTTATCTGTGGAAATCCAGATAATCAGTATCAAGCTTTCCTACATTGACTTGGATATGCAAATTTTATGCAGCTATGCAAAGACAGTCCTGCTGAGGATCAGCTACTTGTGCTTTTTGTAAGAGAACCTGAATCCAAATTATTCCTCTGGATGCAAGTGCACTATAAGTCACTGATGTAAGGGCATGTTATTCCCCCTGCAATTCAGCAGAGCCTGCTTTAATATGCAGCGTGCTCTGAAGAGCCACCACTACTGAGCCATCTATGAGGATTCCTGTGGTTTTAAATTTCTGATTTTCAAATTCAGCCTGGAAATCCATCCATCAGTTTTTAAAACTAATTTTAAAACTTAGGATGCATTCTGGCCCCACAGCCATACTGTACCTCCCATCCTGGCTACAGTTTACTATGTCCAGCTCAGCCACTGTTTCTAAACCAGGAGCTACTCACTGACATACAGCTGGTTATTCACAAGCACTGGTTAGATGTTAACACCGGTTAGTGATACACAGTCCCCAGCTGCCCTGTGTGAACGAACCAGGTAAATACATTCTACCAGAAAAACAATCTTCGGTACATTAGTGCACAAACTGTTTTACTTCAGTTTCTGGCTGCAGCTCACTTGCTCCCATGATGGCTCTCAAAGTTTAAGTTTCTGTCTCTTATCTGTGTGTTTTCTGCCTAAACAAATGCTGTGTGTTCCTGACCCACTTCTCGTGTCTATTCTTTATTTATGTGTTGAAACTCAGTAAACATTATGCAAATATCAAAGGGTATATTTACTAAGCAAGTATTTCAAAATCAGGAATTGCCATCTGATGGGACATGTGGAACCAAGCTGAAGGGAGCTTCAAAAGTACTCAACTTTGCAACACGTGCAATATGGCCCTACATTGGCTGAATGTAACGTGTCAGAATTCCCAGAGAATCAGAAGAAAGAAAAACCTCTGTTCCCTGTGGAAGCCACATTGTAACATTTTCCTGGTTTAGTTTTCTCTTACTGCCAGGGATGAAGACCCATTTGTAGATTACATTTTTAAATACAAAGTATCTCCTGCCAGTGAAAAGGAAGGAGACTGCACAACTCCCTGTGTGCAGATGTTACAATCCATACTGCTCCCGTTCCCTGGTACTCACTGATCTCCAATGTCGATTTTTGATTACTGATGGTTTGCATCATGTCCCCCAACATTTACCTTACGAGGCTGAAATCCTGTTTCTTCATATCCGCATTATCCTCTGGAATATTGCGAGCCAAGATGCCTAGTTACAAAAAGCAGTACATCTTCACTGAAAAAGGAGCTACATCACCACCAGCTTTTTAATTCAACATCTCTTTTCAGACTGGGCTTTTCCTCAGAGGCTTTCTATCATGAACTTTCTGATTCTAGTTCAGACAACACCCTCAGTCTCTACTCCTTTATTCCATTTTACAGACTCCTTGGCTGTTCCAATTCCACACTAACAGCTGTTTTTCCCCCAATGATAACTCCTAGAGCATTCAAACTACTGAACAGCAATCTCAAAAATGTACTTTATAAGCACTCAGTTGCTACTTTTAAAACATTAAAGCTGTCATTAAGGAGTTCATGGGAAAGAAAAAGGGCACCTGCCCTATAGCACAAGGGAAGCAAGAGAGCCTGTGCCTCTAGCTGAGCAGTGTAGGTGGCTGGCTTGTGCCTAGGAACTTGGAGAAACAGGCAGGTGACAGGCTGGCACAGTGTAAGCAACAGCACAATCCTGGGTTTGAGGTGGTCAGAGATTGTCTCCAGCCCCCAGGTATGACGGACAACAATCCACTCCAGGGATCTCCAGCACAGGAACAGGAGACAAAAGAGCGGATGGATTAATGTGCAGATGGACTAACTGTCAGAGATCTTCTCTGCTGAAGTGGAGCCAGAGAATATCAGAGTATGCAGAAATCACCCATTAAAGACTCTGCTGTTGTGTTCCTTACGCTGCACACCAGATTCATCCACAGGTTTAATTCCACGGAGCTCTCTGCCTCAACACGCCTGCAACTGACTCTGCAAAGGATGTGCAAAGGCTTTTACAGAGAAGCTCTGTTACTCATAGCCTCAGGGAGAACGAGCTCTGCACACGTGCCAGCACAGCAACAAGCAAGTAATTCAGCCACCGTGCACTTCTCCACCCCTGTGCACTTCTCCACCCTGTGGCTTTTCACCTCTCCTCCAGCTCCTACAGCAAATCTGTTCTCATTACTTGGTTCTTCCACACAACCCTTAAAAAAAGACATCTGTCAACTCCTTCTTCCCACTCTTGCTGCCCATGGATTTCTCTTTTAGACCGAAAAATATAACAGCAGAAACATACCAGCATGGACTGCAGGATGAAGGGTTTTCACACGTCCACCCAACATCTCAGGGAAGCCTGTCAGGTCTGCAACATCTCTGCGCGGGGAGAAAACAGATGGTAACAGATGTGCCATTCTGACTTTATCTACAGGCTGAATGAACCAAACCAAAAGAACTGCATAAATTTCACTACAAAACCTCCCTATGCCAAAGGGGCAACAACTGCTTTTCCCATGAGTGGAAATAAAGTTCATGGGTCACACTCATCTAAGCAGTGCTGTTATTTCTCAAATACATACACTGGAATATAAGATAATGGAAGATAAGCAAATCCCAAGTCAACATGCTTTATAGAAAGAATACAAGGCCATGCTAAGGTGATATAACACCTCAGTGTTCTTCTCAGCTTAAGTAAGACATTAACTGAAGTTTCACCACTCTTTGTGACTGTTTAGGATGGTGAAGGAACAACAAGGAGAAAGAAGGGTAAATGTGACCATCTTTGCTTCAGACTTCATGACAGCATGGCCAAGCAAAGCAGTTGGATAGACATGACCAAGTGCTGTGTAACAGTGAGGACAGGGAGCACTGGGGGTGATGCATATTCGTGCTGATGTGTCCCAGAGGCCCACCACTGCATTCACGGGAACCAAAAACAGAGTCATGGTCACCTGTCCTGCCAAATGATTGACAGGTTTTCTATCACTGCACTGGAAACCATTTTTATTTGGCCAGAACTGCTTTTTAATTACAGCATGGAAGAAACCAGAACAAATTTCCCCCAAATCATTGGCCAAAACAGCATGACTGTACATGCACCTTCTCAAATGGGGGATGCACAACACTTAAGTGCTCTGTCTGGATCAGTGGACCACTGTGGTGGGAAAATTATTTGTGACAAATGAACTCCAGCAAGCCTCAATATGTTCCTGACACACGTCAGTCCTGTTCCAACACCAGGCAAAGATGAGCTTGCACCTGGCTGTGGGGAGCAGCACTAGGGTCAGATTATGAACATCAAGATAACAGACTGTCCCACGGAAACAAAGCTGCCTCAAGGCAGGCAAGGCATAACCTCCAACGCAAGGCTCCTGACACCTCTCTGTGTGCTGACCTGCACAGTAACGCTCTTCAGCGTCAGTAACCCAACTCCTGGCCAAGAAGCTTCTGAAATTTGCATTAGAGCACGTTTGGGGCTTTTTTGGAAGGGAAGACCTGCTTTCAGACCATTTTTGCTCACAGAGAAAACAATTTAAGCATCCTCAGGGCCCAAATGAGTCTTTTTGTGGAGATGTCCAGGGGAGCGTGTGTACCTGACAGGCAAGCCAGCATCTCTCAGGGACTTGGCTGTTCCTCCAGAGGCAATTAAACCCAGGCCAAGCGCATGCAGGCTCTTCGCAAATTCCACCAGGTTGGTCTTGTCAGAGACGCTGAGCAAAGCTGGCAGGTGGGAAGAGCATGAGTATTTGGGTTTTAAAAGCGGAACAGAGGGAACAACAGGATTAAGTGAGTGAAGCCTTTATAACTTCTGTAATTTGGGGAACGTATGTGATGCGAGTTGTCTGGGGAAGGGAAGGGGAGCAGCAGAGCCCCACACTGCTCCTCACGGGGCAGCCGCCCCTCAGGCGAGACCCCTGGGGCGGGGGCGAGGGCGGGCGAGGGCAGCGGTGCCGCCCGCGCCTCAGAGCGCCGAAAGCGCGGGACACCATCGCTGCCGGTCCTCCCGCCTGCCGGAGCCCGAACTTCATCGCCCCGCACCCAAAACAAGGTACAACCGGCCCGAGGGGAAAGCAGCGCCTTCCCTCCCCGCAAACACACAGCTCGGGCACCACCGGGATGGAAGCGGCGGCCCCGCGCTGGGGCGCCTTCCGGGGCCGCCCTGTTGAGTGGAACCGGCGGCCATTTCGGGACCGGCGAGCGGGCAGCCCCCCCAGCGCCCTCACGCACACCCTCCCCGCGGCCATCGGCGGCCGCGCCCGCCCCGCGTTACCGAGCTGCTGCCGGGCGGCCATGGCGCCGTCGGTGGGTGCAGGAGGGCAGGGAGGCAAGAAAAGGCCGAGCGGCGGCGGCCCGGCGGGATTTGGGTGCACGGGGGCGGGAGCCGGAGGGGGCGGCCCCGGCGGGGCGGGGAATGGAGGGGGGCGGCAGTGTCCCGGCCGTGGGCACGTGTGTCTGGGACACACGCGTGTCCTCGGTGCGCCATAGAGAGGGTGCGGTGGTAGTGCCCCGTGGTCGAACGTGTTGTGTGTGCGACACGTGTGGGCCCACGGCAGCTCCCGCCTACACGTGTTTGTGCCACAGACAGGGATGCACCGCTCATAGCGAATCACAGAACAGCTGGGGTTGGAAGAGACCTCTGGAGATCCTGCAGTCAAACCCCTCTACCCAGGCAGGGTCACCTGGAGCAGGTGGCACAGGAACGTGTCCAGGTGGGCTTGAAATATCTCCGAAGAGTGAGACTCCACGACCACCCTGGACAGCCTGTTGCAGTGCCCTGCCACCCTCCATGGAAGCAACTTCTTCCTCATGTTGAGGTGGAACTTGTGTTTTAGTTTATGGCCATTGTTCCTTACCCTGTCTCTGGGCACCACTGAAAAGAGTCTGGCACTCTCCTCTTGATATTCACCTTGGAGATTTTATATGTATTCATGAGATCCCCTCTCAGTCTTCTCCAGACTAACCAGGCCCAGCTCCCACAGTCTCTCCTCACAAGAGAGATGCTCCAGACCCCTCATCATCTTTGTGGCCTCTGCTGGACCTTCTCCAGTAGCTCCTTTCTTGTGCTGAGGAGCCCAGAGCTGGACACATATACATATGTGTACACATACATGTGTGTACATACATACAGGCACATATGTGTGTGTGGGTGCACAGCCTGCGGGTGTGGGGGACAGGCAGGCAAAGGGTAGCAGTGCTGGGATGAGCTACTCCACCTGGGCTGTAGCTGGTGGTGACCCTGCTCCCCAGGTCCTGGTGGGGACAGGGAAGGTGGCCACCAGCCTGGTGTGTTCAGGCCAAGCACCTTCAGGCCAGGGTACAAGGTTTTGTGGGGCCTCCTCAGTGCTAGGAGTGATAGGATACCTGGCTTAGTACAGAGGTGAAAAATGAGGTGTAGGTGAGGCAATGCCTCATTGCAGTGAAAGGTGGTACAAGAAAGACAATTAATTTTTCACAGGAATACTCACTGGAATTTCATCCGTGGAAAATCCTCTCACAGAGCTTACACAGAGGCAGAGACAAAACACTTATTTACCAAGTCTGAGGTAAAAAGTTGTTTGCAAGTAGTAAAATGATGCTTTTCTTCCTTTATTTATTTTTTATTTTTCTCTGTAAGGGAAACTAACAGGGGGGAGCTTTTGTTCTCTACCGGCCTCCAAATTTCCCGATTCTCCCTGCAAAAGAGGTTTTCTTGTTTTTATTCCAGTTTCTGACTGGTTAAAATCTGAGCTGTGCCCCTGTACACCCCAGCAGGGTTAAGGTGCAGCACTGGGACAGCAGCAGCCCCGTGCTGCTTTGCAGGTAGAGAGCTCTGCAGTTACTTTGCAGCACAACCCCTGGCTGTATCTGGTATATTGAATCAGATTTTTAAGCAATAAAATCGGCACGGGCAGGCCCTGAGTATTTCTCTCATGTTTTCATGTGCACACAGGTGTTCACTGTACACTTGCAGCTCCTGGAGCAGTCAGACTGCCATTAAAAAGCAGTCTCTACTTCCATTAAAAAAGAAAGAATAAATGAAATATTTTAGCTCTTGCAGACAAAAAGATGGGAAGTACAACACAAGCGCAACTGGAAGGCCCAGAAACTCAGCTGTTTTGATTTGTGACTCTCTGGCCTTCGGCAGTATTGTCTGTGCAAGAAAGAGCCAAGCAAGAAATACCAAGCAGACCGAATAAACCCAGTTTGTGTGTTACTCTCAGTAGCAGCCAGTGACAAGCAGTAATAAATTACTGCTCAGGAAGGTGGCTGGAGCCAAATGAAAATATAGTGTTAAGTGGTACATGAACACCATCATTATGAAAATACACACCTTTGAGACAATAAAAGTTGCACCAGGAGTGCAGCTGAGGTGGGCTCTGGTGGTGATTGATGTCTGTGCAAATGAACAGTCTGAGGGAGCTCTGCATGTTTATCCGGGCTGGAGAGCAGTTGTGTTTTCCAGCTGCTGGCCCTGTCAGCTTGTGCACACGAGGACAGGGATGCTGCTGCCTTGGGACAAACAGCCAGAGGGACATTATCAGTGTCAATAGTGGCTTTGGCTCTGCTGCAGCTCCAGCGGTTCACTGTCTCTTGGCACGTGAGTTGGGGTTTTGTTTGTGCTGAGCTTGGCGTGGCTGGGGGTGGTTTGGGCTTATCCCCTGTCCCAGCAAAGGAAGGACATGGACCTGTTGGAATGAGTCCAGAGAAGGCTACCGAGATGATTAGAGAGGTGGAGCAGCTCTCCAGTGAGGAAAGGCTGAGGGAACTGGGATTGTTCAGCCTGGAGAAGAGAGGGCTCTGGCGTGACCTAATTGCGGCCTTCCAGGACCTGAAGGGAGCCTTCAGGAAAGAGGGAGAAAGATTATTTGCAAGGGCCTGGAGTGGCAGGATGAGGGGGAATGGCTTCACACTGACAGAGGGCAGAGTTGGATTGCATATTAGGAAGAAATTCTTCCCTGTGAGAGTGGTGAGGCCCTGGGACAGGTTGCCCAGAGAAGCTGTGGCTGCCCCATCCCTGGAAGTGTTCAAGGCCAGGTTGGACAGGGCTTGGAGCAACCTGGTCTAGTGGAAGGTGTCCCTGCCCAGGGCAGGCGGGTGGATTGAGGTGATCTTTAAGTTCCCTTTCAACCCAAACCATTCCACGACTCTGTGATTGACATCCAAGAAGGGACATTCTGGCTGTGTGCTAGAGGCGTGTCAGGATTTGGGTGTGATAGATCTGTCCTGATTTGGGGATGGCCATGCAGGGAAAGCAGTCTGCCTCCCCAGAGGTTCAGTTTTGCTTCGTAGAGCTTAACTAATTAACTGGTTTTGGTGATGTTTAAAGGATATTCAAATATCCTGTGTTCTGCTCATGTCCCATCATTTATTCAAAAGGAATGAGGTCTCACTGGAGCTTTTTCTTGGTGTTTTAAAGCATTACAGAAGCTCTTCTTGAGCCAAGAATGCATTAACATCATATTGGAAATCATGGGGAGAGGTAAATGCTAGAATTACAAATACCAGATTAAGGTTATTTTTAAATCATATTAGGGCCTACATCCAAGAAAGAAAAATCAGGCTTAATTAGCACTGTGCTCTGCTGTGTTTATAAGGAGAGGTAAAAAGAGGATGAGGCTGAATAGAGGCATACAAAAGGGATAGTGTTCCTAGTTTGGTGGCTGTTTAACAGTACCCTAGATTCCCTTCTTTTGAGACTGTAGGGAGCAAGCAATGATTTTTAGCCTGGCTCTGAGTCCCTATTGTAAACCTGTTTCCTACTGTTGTTTTTTTTTTCATGTATCAGACCAAGAGGATTGTAGAGCATGAGGTTAATCTGGCTGTCTATTAATTTGTTTGGGTAGGAAGCAAACAAGTTGGGATCCTCCAGCTAATCCTGCAGCTGCCTGCAGGCTGGCAGAGGGGTGGGCTGGGCCTGGCATTGGACAAAGAAGACCCAGCCAAAATGCAGGACTTCCATTCAAAGTGGAAGTCCAAGGTTGGGCTGGTTTGGGGCTTCAGAGATGAAGTGTCATCAGTGGTGAGCATTACACCAGTGTCTGACCTGGATCTGCCCTACCCCAGTGAAGGTGTCTCATAGCCATGAGGCTGCTGTGAAAAAGAGTGGTGTTGTTGGCCTCTCTGCCTGTATGAAAACAATCTTCAGCTTCGAAATGCTGCATCATATCAGGTTTATTTTCCTTCACCAGGCCCTGCTTTCATTTAAATATGTCCCTAGTCGTGTGCAAATAACGCCTCGACTCCTTCATGCTCTTTCTGAGCTGCCTTCAAGCAAAGGTTGGGATGGCTCAGCATAATGGTATTCAGCATGATGGAAGAGGAATACAGCTCTGTCCTACCCCAGCTCCTGTTTTCTGTTTTTGTTACTGGCAGTTATTGAAATGGAAAGCAGGGAAGTATAGATGAGAAAGATATTACATTCACAAGGGGCACTGCCTTGTCTCCATTGGTCTGGTGTCTGGTCTCTTCCTTCAGGATGCCATTTGTCAGGCACTGGGCCTCAGTTTCTCCAGTCTCACAGAGACCACACTCCTACAAGCAATGCACTCGGTATTATGGGACTGGTCACTGCAAAGCTGAGTTCCCATGAAGGGGCATGCTCAAGAGGCTTCAAGTGCCCTGTCTCAAATGTTGCACAACAGTAGAGGTGGGAGTGGAATTGAATCTGGGCTATTTCTCGATGGTTAGTGCCGTATCCAGGCTTTTGGGTTATCTGCCTTTTCCTTTCAGGGTTCATGAGAACTGCAGGGTAAAATCTTTTTGGTGTTAAGTATTGCTCTGTTGAACCTTGTTCAAAAACTGCCTCGTGCTGCCTGTGCCACTTGCCACAGTTGCCAGACCTCTGGGGTGGGTTCAGCACGGAGCTGATGAACAGGCTATCCTGGAGAATGCCGCAATAACAGAGAGGCTCCAGAGCCCTGATGCATTTTGAGTTTCTTTTTCAACCCTTATCAGCTTGGAGCAGCTTTTGTTTTACTGTGTTCCTCGGAGGTCCCAGCTAAATCACATCCATGGCACGCCGTATGCCAGCCTGTCCTTGTAAATCCCTGCTCAGGGTCCCACATAGCAGCAGAGATGACAACAAGCCTCTTAGATAAAGTTCGGAGGCACCAAAGAGCTTTGCCTGGGTAATTTGACCTGGGGTGGGAAGGTCTCATCCCCTTTTCACTCACCAACACAAGTGATCAGTCTTCCCACACCTTTGATATCAATGTCTGGTGCCTTTCCTGCAAAAGAAACAATTCCCTTGTAATGGAATAAACTCAACCTGAGTTATTCTCTAATGCTCTGGGTTATGAATGAGACCCAAAGGTGCATAAAGTGAACAATGATTTATTTTCTGAATGCTTCCATTCCTTTCCTCACAGAGGCTTGTTCCTATCCAAGCATGGAAAGAATAATAATAATAAAAAGGTAAGAAATAGTTTCTTCTCTTGGCGACTTGGTGCCCACTCTGTGGTCCGAAACCCACATGCAGAATGAATGAGAGAGCAGGAATCCCTGTGTTGGTGAGTGAGGAAGCAGCCTGGGAGGTGCAGGCAAAGAGCAAAGAGGTGTTTTACAGAAAGGCCGTGTGCCCTCAGAGCAGCCTCAGCTGAGCAGGAAGGACACAGTGGTGCTGGAATGTTACTGACAGACAGCACAGGGGAAGATGATGCTTGAAGGGTGTGACTGAACAGCTCTGTTTGTGATTGTAAATATGGGGTTTGCAGTAAAAAAAGTAATCTCATTCACTTTGAGGTTCTTTATGTGCCTTCTCGAGCTATTTGTGTGAAAGGAAGGATTCCCAGGAAAAAGAAAAGAGGGGGAAATATTTTGTTTGGGTTTTTTTTCATAGTTGCAAAGAAATGACATTATCTGCAAATAACAGGCTGCTTTACCTTTTCATAGCACCATGGAGTCATGGAATGGTTTGGATTGGAAGGGACCTTAAAGCTCATCTCATTCCACCCCCCTGCCATGGGCAGGGACACCTTCCACTAAACCAGGTTGCTCCAAGCCCCGTGCAACCTGGCCTTGAACACTTCTGGGGATGAGGCAGCTACAGCTTCTCTGGGCAATTCAAATCACTGATTCTTTCCCAGAGGAGCTGTTTTTATAGCTGTCTCCCTTTGCCCCCAGTTCTTTGGACACTGCATTTGTGTCCCTGGGTGAGAGGGCTGCAACAGGGATAGCAGTCCTGCCGGGATGCAGCCGGGAGAGCAGTCCTGCCGGGATGCTGCTGGGACAGCCGTCCTTCCAGGATGCAGCCGAGCTGTGCAGGGAACCGGCTCCCACTAGAGCGCGCTAGGACAGCTAAAATGGGGATGGTTTTCTTCTGGCGTCAGGGTGGAATCATCAAAGATGCCTATGCAAGAAATGGCACTTCTGTTTTTACGCTGGGAGTCTGGCTGGGTTCCCCATCGGTTGGCTGCAGTTTCTCTGGATGAGGCTGAAGGGTGCTGCAAAGCCAGCTGTAGCTGCCTGGGAGCACTGAGGTTTGGGCTGAGTCAAGCGCTGGCAAAGACCTTTGGGAAGACCCCAGGCTGTACACAGAGGGCAGGGAGAAGCTTTGTTCTCAAGCCCTGTCTCATCCCGCAGTCCCTTTTTTTGCTGCTCTCTGTGGCAGAGGAAGTGGAAATTGTGCATGGACATGGACAGGAGTCCACCTCAAGGTCCCATTAATGGTCTCCTGTTGTCATTAGTGCATTTCAAAGCTGCCCCTCACAAACTTGCCCATCGTCACACAAGGATTTTCTGCCTCAAGCCTGGCTCTCAGACCCCCGTCTGCCACCCTTGTTTTCTTCATGTTTACTTAATTAGCCAGCTGGAGCATAATTCCTTTCATGATCTACAGTCTAATACATAAAGATGACAGTGACATGAATCTTGGCTCAGGATTCAATTTGCATGTTAATTCGTTGTGGTTCCCCAGATAGGTGGAATTTGCTCCGACAGGATCTGGGAGCTCATGAAATGCTCCATGGGCGGGGTGTTCTCCTGTGTCCCAGTGACAGCCTGGAGCGATAGGTGACATAGTTTTGCTGTCCACCAGGCATCATCTGTTGGGGGATCCACAGCAAAAATCAGAGCAAAAACCATCATTGAGGAGTTTTTATTAGAACACAATGCAAACAGAGTGACAGCTCTGGTGGTTGAGAAGCATCTGGAAATTGGTGAAGCCTGGCAAGAGAACTTGCAACAGATTAAGGAACGCAGGCATTTTGTACAGCAATCCAGCCCCAGTCATTTTTAGGTCACACCTCCTGAAACAATTTTCTAGGGAAGAGACAGGGAGGAAACAGTGTCTTCCCTGAGTGGCCACATTGGCTCTGAAGGCTTTAGGCACAAATCCCATCCCTCCATGAAACTCACCCTTCTAACATCCAGGAGCTGGCTTACAGGGAAGGGAATGCAGTGAGCCTGTATTCATTTCCAGCTCTCTGGGGGACCCAGGAAACCTGTCCCATTGCTAACAGGCTCACAGGAGACCTGACAGCCAGTGCTGGCAGAGCTGCCATTTTCCAGCGTGCCTGAAAAAACAGCAGCTTGCCAAAGGGGGCACGAGGAGGCTCTCCTGGAAGGACAGCCATAGGTGGTTGTTTGTGTGTTATGTTGGAGCTCTCTGAGATCCGGACCCCCAGGAGCCGGGATACAGGATAAAAACAGGGCTTGCCGCAAACCCCTGTGAGCAGAATAGAAATCATGGCTAAACAGGAGGATGGAAACGGAGACAGGGTTGTGTGAGCAGACATGGCCAGATCACACAGCAGCCAGGGCCACAGCCAGTGAAGCTTGGAGCAGCCTCTGCCTGGCAGATGGGTTTATCCTCATGGAAGATGAGTTTACTTGCAGCAAATCAACCATTTCCAGATTTTTCTGATTTTACACAGGCTAAGTTTAACAACAGAAGGAAAGCGAGAAACATTTTTTCATAAATCTCTTATTCCTTCTGGTTTTTTACTCCTAAGTAAACGGACTAGGTCACTGTATTTTGGCCTTAGAAACATGGATAACATTTTAATGAAAAATTGTGGCAGGAAAAAAAAAAAAGAAAATAAATGTTGTCTCTTTTCTGTGTTCAAAACTTGATGGCTTTGGATTCCCCAGGAGTTTCTTGTGCTTTCTGAAATGCTGTTATCCTGTATGCCCTGCATTCATAATCAGTTGTGGCTCCTTCCTTCTCTTCTGACCTTCCTTGCTCAGAGTCTCCAGTTGCAACAGAGCAAATTCTGGCTTTTCAGAATCATCTCACAGAAGCTTTGTGGGGAGGAATGACTAAAAAAGGAAGGGTTGTTTTTTGGGGTTTTTTTTACACAGAAAACATTATTAGAACAAACCTTTAATTTTTCACCTCAATCCAAGCCAAGTTTCTCAGCTTTTCATTAAAAAACAAGTATTTGAAATTCTTCAGGAGGCCATAAAATGAACATTTCCAGGTTGTAGAATAAACAATGTCATTTTCCAGATAGTACTTCTCTTCAGAAAACTAGGATTTAATCAGGTAGCTACTCTTCAATTAACCAGGATCCCCAGGTAAACACAGCTCCAGATGTGGGAAATATAAGGTTACAGTAACCCTGTGGGAATTTAGGGAGGGGTATTGGCATTTCCCTGCATGAAATGGGGGCAACAGCACGTCTGTATTTGCAGTGCAGTTGAAATCTATTGGTGAAAAGCCCTGGGCAGGACTGAGTTCCATCAATCCTGGGCATAGACTGCCTGTGTTCCTGTGGCACATCCACCTGGAAGAGGCAGGGAGCCTTCAGGATGGGGATGACAAACACCACCCCCCACCAGGCAGAGCTGAGGCAGGTACTAATTAACCTGGAGCTGCAGTGGTGCTGCTCGTGGCTCCTGCCAGTGTTCAAACTGTGTCTTGACTTGCTTGTTGATTCCTGACCCTTTTGGGGTAGGATCGGCATTGGCTTTGCGTGGTGCACCTTTCTGGCTGTCTCCATAAGTTTCAGGCATGGAAACAGTGTCCCTGTGCCCATGTGTGCTCCGTGGCTCTTGTTCTGGAGTCCCTGGAGCTCTCAGTCCTGCTTTAATTGCATGGAGCTGTTTTCCTGGGCTAAATTAACAGACACATGGAGGGGACAATTTTGGCCCTGTAGGAGTCCAGTGGGAAAAACTGAGCCTGGGACTCATGCCAAGGCAGCAGGGCCAGAGGGAATTTAATGGGACTTCCTGCCAAACACCTACACACTTTCAGGAGGATTCTTCTATTTACCTGACTAATGTTTCCTCTAATGTTTTCTCCAGCCCTGTTTTTTTAATTCATGGTAATATCATCAATCACATAATTGTGACCTCATCCCATTCTCTATTAAGACTTGGGTGACAAATAAGGACAGGGTAACACTTCAGTTTATTTTGCTGTGTTTTATTGACCAGTTGAAAGGAAGTAAAACATTCTGGGGACAGAATTCCCCAAACATAAAATTTTGCTGAAAATATGCAACATTTAGCTATTTCTGGAGAGCTGGAAAACAGGACTTTTTTGTTTTGGTTTGGTTTTATTTACATTGTTTTTCACATAAATACACACCTTGTCAGGCCTGGAAAAAGACTCTCTTGGGTCTGTGTCCATTTAACCCATGTCACAAGCACACATCAGCATCATAACACATACACAGGGAGAAGAATGGTTTCTGTGGGCAAGAGGCAGCTTAATCCAATCAGTCAGATAAAAATCCTTCAAATAGAACATGGAGAGTTCTTCTTGCATAGATTATCCACTGCAAGGGACCAAAATCCCAGTGTTAGGCAGCATCAAATCCCACTGATGCCATAAGCCATGGCAAGGAGCACACTGAGACTCAGAGTGAAGAATACGTGTTACTGAACCTTGTGAAATGTTTTTCACTCCTGGATTAATGTTGAAGACTCAGGCCTAATGTTACGGTTTGGGGAAAGGATGTTAATTCTTTACATCCTGTATTTTTGTTCAGTTCTGGTGTTTCTCTGCCAAAGTCCTTTACTGGCCCATTGATTGGAATTTTACTGAGTCATCAGCATCATCCCACCTGGAAAGAGGGCAGCTCTTTTCCTCAGCGACATTTTAGGCTAAAGAGATCCTCTTGTAAGCATCTTGGGAAGACCCTGAATGCTGAATTTCATGGGGTTCCTTGTCTTCCCAAGAAGCAGGGATAACTGCCAAGGCTGTGGCAAGTCTGGTGTTTGAAGTCTGCTCTGCAGCTCTGTTGCAGACCTCCGGGGTGACAATTGGAGCAAATCCCACCCTAGCACAGCAGAAATAAGCCAGAGCTATAGAAGGAAGATTAAGATTAAGCCTTCCCAGTTTAACCCACAAAGAAGTTTCCACAGTATTAACCAGAGCATATGGCATTGCTGGCTGGGCTAGGCTTGGCTTAACACCAGGCCAGGTCAGAGGCCGTGTCTGGCCCTGCTGGTGTGAGCAGGACTAGATTGATTCCTTCCACTCCTTTCCCGCCTTCTGGTATCACCTTTTCGCTGCCATCAGTATTTATGTTTTCCCCTGCCTAAAGCCTCATTGCTACTTGCTTTGTAGCTGATCACATAATTTCACTGCAGATCTTGGACTAATTAGTGGTTTGGGTGTTTTTTTTCTGAGGACGATGAGACTTTGGTGGTTTGAGGTTTGGTTTCATCATTTGTTTGTTTGCTTTTTAATTCAGAGAATGAAGCTCTAATTCATTGACTTCAGAAAACTGAAAGCTGTGACTGAAAGTTGCATGAAGGTTGAATACTAGAAGGCAAACACTGAGAATATATGGAGTGTTTTAACACACCTGTCAATTTTCAAGCTGCTTTCACAGTTCCCAAGCCTAACTTGAAAGTTTTGTGTGTTTGGGGTAGGCAGTACTACACAAATAATACCCACTTCCAACACCGTGCATTCACAAGCCTCTCGTTGTTGGCACTGTGAAAGTACTGCTGTTTCTCCTACAAAGAATATCATGGAATACTATTCATACCAGTTTGATGCCCCACGCATGTGTCATGCAATGCACTAACTTCTTTTATTTCAGCCTGGTAGCTGAAATCCTGCTGCCCTCCTGAGCTTGCTTTCCGGTTTCCTGCTGATTTTCGCTCGTGCTCACATTAGCACTGAGTCATCTTTGCAATCCTTGCCTTTCCCGTGTTCTCTTCTCTACAACATGACCAAAATGTGTTTGCACAGGATTTTTATGAGCTTCTGCCCTCACTAACGAAGGGCCAACTTCTCTTTGGAAGTTGCTCCCTTCAGTTCTGACATTTCCTGTAGCCCTGCCATTGCTTAGCATTAATTTCTATCAGTTCCCCCGATTTTCCTGGAAGAAATTCTGATTAGGCAATGGGTGCTGGGCTATCCATCATTTCATGCCAGGCACAAGTCACACAGTGCTTCTCAGCCTGTAAGGCACAGATCGTTCTTAATCAACCCAAGTGTGCCACGGGTAAGAGAGCTAAAGACCTGATTTCCACGGGCGTCCCCTTGGGATCCTGTCTGACACTGTGGAAGTGAGGCAGAGCCATTGTAAGTGCCATGTAACAGTGCAGCACAGCTGATTAAACCCCTGCAAAGCTCTGATGGCTTCACAAAAGCCCTGTCAGTCAGCTTGCATTTCATTTCAGGTCTTATTTTCATTTATTTACAGCACCGCCCATTATGTGGAGAATGTTTGCTTAACGCGGAAGAATAATGGTGCTGTCCCATGTAGCTGACAGCAGAAGAGCTGACAAAGGGCAGGAGTGCAGTAAAAGTGGTAATTTATGTATGAGTCACGCTTCCCAGCCAGCTGTGCTGATAAAAAATGGCTACTTTTATGGGAAGGCTGGAAAAGAACAACAACAAAATTACCTTTGAGAAAAAAAAAAAACAAAAACCAACCAAAAAACAAACCCCAAACACCTAAGTATTTGGACCAGCAGTTAAAGATGACTTATTGCCACCAGCACAGGGAAGGGAGTCCTGGAGAGGCATTTAGGATTCTCAGATGCAGGCCAGTGCAGGGAAAGGTGTTTCTGGCACAGACTCCTGCACCTAAGACAGTCTGGAGACAGCAGCTGAAGGTCTTGCGTTTGGCACAGGAAAACCTGATAAGGAAGCAGGAAAACAGGAGATACTGAGTGTGGGAGATGAGAATTGATAAGCAGGGCTGGAGTTATGAACTGAGAGCACTTGGTAAGGCAGGGCAGGAAGACTTTGGAGGTACTTTTTTGGCAAACTGCCATGTGGTCCCATATCCACCTGATGCACAGAATTTTGCAGGAAGATTTGTGTTTTCATCCAGCAGTGTTGCTTGGGGTCTGACTTTGCTCCACTTAGAGACAATAACAGACTCCTATTGATTCATGGGAGCCATAGAAATCAAGGGAAACTTGCTGTGGCAACTGGCTAATTCAATAAAAGCATTGATTTTTCGGGCTGGACAATTAAAGAGCATGAATGCTGTGTAGCTGATTTCTGTCTCTGAATTAATGTTACAAATGATCATTGATTCAAGTGAGAGGAAACTGTACCCCAACGGAAAGGACCTTCCATATTAAAAATCCCCCAGCCTATGTAGGCTGGTCTTTAATTTGGCTACCATTCTGCACTCGGGTTGGTTAGAAGGACTTAGGAGTTAGCTGACTGGGTCCTCCTCACCTTACAGACCAGCCGAGGTAAAGGCAGGCACACAGGGACAGGGAACACCCTGGAAAGGGAATGCAGGAGCCCACGGGGTTCCAAACAGGTAGTGGGAGCACCACATGGCATCACTTCAGATGAGTGACTGTGGTTTTCCCCTGGGTTTGAGACAGAATCACAGAATGCTTTGAGTTGAAAGGGACCTTAAAACTCATCTTGTTTCTCTCCCTGCCATGGACAGGGACACCTTCCACTATTCCAGGTTACTCCAAGCCCTGTCCAACCTGGCCTTGAACACTTCTGGGGATGGGGCAACCACAGCTTCTCTGGGCAACCTGTGCCAGGGCCTCACCACCCTCACAGGGAAGAATTTTTTCTTAATATCCAACCTAAACCTAATCTCTGTCAGTGTGAAGCCATTCCCCTTTGTCCTATCACTCCAGGCCCTTGTAAATAGTGTTTCTCCATCCTTCCTGTAGGCCCCTTCAGGTACTAGGAGGCCGCAATTAGGTCACTGCAGAGCTTCTCTTCTTCAGGCTGAATAATCCCAATTCTCTCAGCCTTTCCTTATGGGAGAGGTGCTCCATTCCTCTGATCAACTCACTCCAATGAATCAACGTTCTTCCTTTGGTGAGGATCCAAAGCTGGAAGCAGCACTGCGGGTGGGGTCTCACCAGATTGGAGCAGACAGCTGCCTCTGCCTCACAGTGGGGAAGGTGCTTTGAGCCCCACATCAAAGCCGTAGAAGAGGAACTTCCAAAAGCACTCACTGTAGCTGAGAACAGGCCCTGAGATTTTCAGGGCTGCTGAGTAGTCGCAAACTTCGGTTATAGCTTCATGCTTTGGTGCTCTGCCTCAGGAGCCAGTGTTCAGTGCAAGATGATTCCTTTCATAGGCAGCTGGTTTGCCACTGTCTATTTGCAAACCCCTTTTGCTGCTGAGATTGACTTTAATGGCTTTGAGGTGAAGGGGTGAATCTTGAACTCACTGCACCACAGAAGACTGGGGCGGTCCCAGCTGCTGACAGAGCAGCCACCAAGGGTGACGAGCCTTGCAGCAGGGAACACATCCCGGTGTTCCCGGCTCCTGATCTGCAGGCTGGCCCATGTGTGTGTGCTGCCAGCAGAGGTCGGTGCCATGGGTTTGGGGCTGTGCTGGCACAGAGGCTGCTGCTGTGCCCTGCTGGGGATGGTCACATGAGGTGTAGCAGCAGGACAGGCTGTGACATTTTAGCAGCTACGGCTGTTTGCGTCAGTGTGAGAGTCAGGGCCCTGACCTGGGAATGTTTCACATCGATCCATGGACTCTGACGTAGAGCAGGCTCACCTGGATAACATCCCATCCCAACACACGCTGACCTGCCAGACACACCACCTCCTGTCATCACCCCTCTGCTTCTGTGCTTGATGCCTTTTATTTTCCTTTTCTAGTGTCCTGGACCTGCAATAGAGATGTTCTGGGAGTGCCCAGAAGACACAGTGCAGCTCCTGCCCTTCATCACAGGAACAGGACTGAAGAGGTGTGATAAGAGTGTGGAGCATTAATGGAGTGGGATGCTCAGTGCCAGAGGGGAGGAGGGCTACTTTGATCAGTCACCAGGATAAAAGCTGAGCTGCTTTACAACACAGCCTGCTGGAAAGTAGTTGTTAGAAAAACGTGTCTATTAAAAGGTCAGGTGTGGTCCTGTGTTCTGGACTGACACTTGCGCAGGCTGGTAAATTATACATAATGAACACCTTATTAAGTTAATTTTGTCTATTTGGGGTCGTCAGGAACAGCCCATTGGAAAATAACAGGTTTCTCAGTGGCTGCCAAATGCTGGTTGTTACTATTTCTGCAAATAGTACTGAATCTGTAACTTGTTTGAGAGCAGTTTATTGCAGCATTTGGTGATCAAATTTGGAGCATTAACTGCACAGGTAAGTACTTAGTGTGCTTCTCTTCACTGACCATGGGAGCGTAACTCTTAGAATCAGATTTCTCACATGCAACAGGCAGAGGGACAACCCCAAGTTCAGTTTCACTGCCCCAAACCACTCAAAACTTTTGGTGGCTGTTCTGATGTCCATGTCTTTTTTGAGTTTATGGTTTTCAGCATTTCTTTTCAGTTTTGAGAGCTGAAAATGAATCTTCTGCTTCAAGTAAAGAGGGTACTCTCAATCCTAGCCCAGATCCCAGCACTGGGAACATCAGAGAGAGAAATGAAACTTCTGAGGGGATAAACCTGCAAATGTTCTTTCAGAATACAACCCGGGATTTGCTCCCAATAAACTGCTGGATCTCCTGCTGGAAGCATGGAGTGCCTGCTAAAAAGCTCTGTGAAAGGCACCAGACTTATTTAAAAATTTAGAGACACATTTACATACTTAGAACTTTTTCCCCAGTAATAAGGTAGCTCCACTTCTTTAACTGCTGGGAGCTGTCACAGAAGTTTTTTGTTTCCTAGCAAAAAGTACCAGAGGCAACATTGGCACGTTCGAGAGAGCTTTGATACAGAATGTTCAAAAGCATGATTTCTGCTTCCCCTCCAAAGCCTGACTCCCAGAAACTTTCCTTGACCTCTTCCAGATATGAAACAGTCCTGCATGGTGCTCTTCTTCAGAAGATTCTCCATGTCCTCCCCACATGCATCTTGCCAAACAGGCAGATGAAGTGTTGCCAGCAATGCTTTCTTCTGTGCCTGAATTTGGATTATTAATAAAGTGGTCGGGATGAATGGAACTATTTCACTTCTTGTCAAAGCAGCACAAGCTGGATGCTGCTTTTATGAGACTTGCCACTGCCCCCCTCCTCCAGATCCTCTCTTTCATGTGCCTGAGCACTGAGGTGACAGCCTGCTTCGTTAGAGGCTGCTTCAGCATGGGAAACAGCAAAGAGAAAACTCAGAGACAGAATGAAAAAGAGGGGGGAAAAAAGTGCTGATTGCAGTTTTAAGTTGAATTTCCACGACCTTCTAAGCAGGCATTGCAGGATGAGCACATTAAATTCATGTATTACTCAACAGCCAGGGCTATTTAGCAATAAAGACCTCTGGCACTGGAAGAGATTCAAACCAGATCTTTGCAGGCGGCAGTAAAACATGAGGAGTGCTGTGCAGAAGATCCCTGGGTTGCCCAGCCTGCTAAGGCAAGAGGCTGAGCCTAACTTGTGCAATCACTGCAAGGGATTTTGTGCTGTGACACACTCACTGTCACAGAGAACTGCCAGGGAGACTAGAAAAGAAAAAATGTAAATGTAGTCCTACAAATGCAGTTCTGGAGCCACAGTAAATTAAAGTGTGCACGCACACACACACACAGAACATGAGGGTTTTTTGAAACTGGACCCAGGCTGCACTGGGAGTTGGGTTTAGAGCTGTTGATTGTTGTTTGTGGGAAAAAATAACTGCAAGTGATGCTGGCTGTTCATCCTCTGAGCAACCTGGTCTAGGGGAAGATGCCCCTGCTCAGGGCAGGGGCTTGGAAGTAGATGATCTCTAAGGTCCTTTCCAGTCCAGGCCATTCCATGATTCTATGATTTTATGAAAATGAGAAAAAAAAGTCTCACAGGCAATGCATACTACAGAGACTTGTCTTGAAGTCCCCAGCTTCCAGTCCAGGAAACAGGCAGTGTGGGGTTTTCACATTCTCTCCTGTAAAAATGAGATGTTTGACTCCACAGCTTTCAGAGATTTGAATAATGAAATAGTTTTAACCAGTGTTTCTATTCAGATTTGACTGCTGTGGAGCTTTGCATTGCACCCACAGCGTGCCAAGGGCCTTCCTGCCATCCAGGAGAGGCCTCTGTCTCCCACAGGCTGGTGCCCCAATCCTGCAGGGATGCTGTCACAGGCTTTCCTTCCTGTTTGTGGATAGCTCTTCCACTTGGCAGTTGTTTATGGAGTTAAGTATGTGTATAAATTATTGTACAAGTGGGGCTTAGGGTTATGTAAGGGCTATAAATTTTAAGATGGTTTCTTCTGGGGATTTTGCAGGCAGGTTTGGGTTTGCCCTGCTCATGCTCCAAGGAAAACTTGAGCTGTGAAAATGTGTCCCTGGTTACCTGACACACCATGCTCCTCGCCATGGCTGCATCAGCATTATTCCTGCTGCTGAAACTACCTCTGCTCTCCCACCAGTGTGTGTGTATGTGAATTATTCCACCTTCTTACATGCACATGAGGTTTTTTTCCAAAATCTACCTCCCTTCCCAAACCCATTGTTTGACAAATGCTAGATAAGGATGTTTTCAATTTCCCACGAAATTTAAGATAACTTCACAGTCACAAAACATCAATTTGGAACACTTTGTAGGAGTTTGTATCCAAGTGGCATTAATATACAGGACTGGGCGAGTCTCTGTAAATACCAGTGGCTTAGGAACCCAGTGTTTTACATTAATGGAGCCCCAAGGCTCTTGCCTGCCTCAAAATGATGAACTCTTGGGCAACCTTTGTTGAAAATAGTCCTGCAGCACAGAATTGCTGCCAGTATTTTATTCTATTGCTAGCCTAACCTTTTCCCTAATTAATCTGTGCCTCACTTCATGCATATGCAGGAGATAAACTGTTGATTCTAAAATAGCTGGAGTAGTCAAGTCAAGCCAGTGTTTAGCTATCATGGAGTCCCCAGTATTGCTCTTCTTGGCATGAGAGGAGAAATTTTCCTCTCAGTGGGAGACAATTGATCTGCTGTTTGGTGATTTCTGCTATTACATGATATGTTATTTGTGCACTCCAGGTTTCTTCATACAAGTCAAACAGCCTGGACTGGTGAGAAGGTTAATGCCTTGCTGTGTCATCTGGCTGCCACTGGATGTTATCTCCACATTTATCCTCTGGTTTAACTTCCAGGCAGAAGCTATAACCCCAATAAATATGCAATCCCATTTGCCCATTTGCCCTCAGTAGTCCTTCCTGCTGTCTTTGAGTTATCAGGATGGCACAAACTGAGGCTTGTTCACCCATTTCTAGTGAGATACATGTATATATATCTATCATAGTCTGTCTTGAAACTAGTTTTGGAAAACAAGGCATAATCCTTTCAAGGGATTACATTGATAAGTGTCTACAGAGTGTACTCTTCCATGGTATTTTTTTCCTCAAGCAGACATCTGATGCTCCTTCTGTTTTCTTGGAGGCAATGAATGTTGCTTCCAGTGCATCATCAAATGTCTCATTATTAAATAATTAGGGAAGGTTTTTTTATAAACATTTTGACTGTAAAGAGCCCCAATTACAATTCTTACTACTACCTTCTGGCAGTGGAGACGAAGACACTGATGAGTCCTCCTTTGATGTCTGTTGAAACAAGCTGAGAAAAAGGGCAGACCTTTGGACTCTAAATAGTGATATTATCCATAAATAATAAAGCTCTTCAGGGCCCTTTGTAGACAGACTGTAACTTCCTGCCCAAAGGTATTAATCTTCATGCACAGGCACAGTGTCTGTCCTGTGCTCCCCTCCTACCACTGCTCCAGCTGCGTTTCACAGCTATAAATGTCTCACAGAATGTATTTCTGATGTGGCAGTTGTAATGGCATCCGAAAGGACACACAGCCAAGGGTTTGGGGGGTATTTTATAACTTAAAAGTTTTTTCAGACAGAAATTTTCTTTGGGCAAGGGAGAAAAAAAACCCAAGAAGTAGCAAACAAGGTCACTTGTTGGAGATTTCCAGACATCCAGACTGGAGGTGAGGAGAATTCTGGCCAGTTGGGCAACTTGGTTGCTGCAAAACCCAGCAAGACGTTTGGGATGTTTTGGACTTCAGACCAAGGAGCCCAGAATAAATTCACCAAACAGCCTTGCTAACAGGCAGGGGGCTCTGCCAGCTCTGCCAGAATCCAGAGGTCCTGGAGTCGTGGCTCCAGAAAACTTGCTGTTCAGCTTTACAGTGCACATGTAGTAAGACCAGTACAGGCAGGACCTGTCTGACCTGCTGGGGAGGTCCTGCATGGTGGATCACTATATGGCCACCAAGCATGGTTTGGTTTGGCTGTGATTGACTATCTGTACCTATCCAGGAGGTGCTGGACTTGCTCTGCAAGTCCAATCCAACAGTACTTGTGATTAATTTCCCCTCTTTCTCTGTTTCATACTCAAGGCAACTTCCATGTGATGCCAAAGTCACAATGTCAACTCTAGACTTTATAGTGCTCTAATTTCTTTTGGAAAAATAAAAGGATAAATCCAGCAGTGACAACTCTCTGAGGTGTAAATCTAGAGTGGGGTCTCCCTGTTTGGTCACCCAGAGATGGGCATCTCCCAGCTGAATTGCTCCGTGTGTATCAGACACCTCCCAGGATCAGGGCACACCGTGGAAGCACCACCGAGGGCATGCAGGTGGCAGGAGCTGGGTAATTGCACACTCCACGTGTGCAGTGAGACCCAGGTGGATGCAGCACATCTTACACCTCCTCCCAGAGAGCCCTTCCCCAGCACGTGTCCCATGCCTGCTCCCCAGCTCTCCAAGGATCACCCTGTGTGCCTCGTGCTCAGGCTCACACAGGTTTTGAAATACAGCCCATAAACTCAGGGCAAGCCTTGTCATAAGCCTATCTTCTGGGCACTGCACTGCCTCAGCTCCGTGAATCAGCTCAGAGGCCTTCCTGAAGGACCAGGCTGGTTTCTCCCGGGAATGGTGCCTGGTGCTGGTCACTGGGGAAAGGAGAGGTAAGCACTCTCTCCCAGGCTCATTGCTGACCCACCTTCCCTCACCCATCCAATGAAGATTGCCCATCTCCATTGTGTGAGTCAGAGAATCAAACCTTCTTTAGCAACATCTGCCTTTTATCAGCGACCTGAAGACGGGAAAGAGTCCTTTAACCTTTCCTTTGCTACAAATGAAGGAGCTTTCAGAATTACTCTGTAGGCAAGCAAGCCCTTCTCTGCTCCTGTCTGTTCTGCTCCACCACTGTAGTTCTTGTAGGAGATTATTACAACACCTACTTTTCTCTACAGCAAGCAGGTTTGCAGCTCTAGGAGGCTGACAGGCCTTGTGCAACTTGTCATTACTCACCAGCACTCCCTATGCTCATTTAGATCTCAGGGTGTGGTTTTAATTAGCTGATTCCGTAATAACACCCAGGTGACTTGGTGATGGATAGTCACCCTAGAAACCTATTAAATAGGAGTGTAGTGGCTCCACATCCTTAGCCTGTGCTCTCAGATTGCTGTTTTCCTCTAGAGATGAGATCTGTGGGTTTGCTTGTCCATCCTTCCCCATAGCATCCAAACCAGTCCCACAGAAATTATCAGACCTGTAGATATTTCACTGAAACGTGCAACCAGGTAGAAGAGAAAGAATATGATGAGTGTAGGGACTGAGAACCTGCTGCTTGTTTAGGTAACAGAAAATCCATGTGGGAAGGAGCATGTATGAATGCACCCCAGCTCTGGGGGGTAAAACACTGCTCCCAACTCAGCTACTAAATATGAGCAAACTAGATCACAAGTAGGTGTTTTATTATCCCATGATAACCTTGGTTTATCTTTTTTCCTGTTGCTACTTCTGAGTTCTTTTATCTCAACAACTTAGTGATGTTTTCCATTTTGTTGGGCTTCTGTGGGCCTCAGTGTTTGTCAGCCAAGTCCGTGGCCTTTGCTGAAGCTGCTAGGGCTTTGAAATGCTCTGCTCTCGAGGCATGTGCTTGGCCAAGGGCTTTGGAGCTAAACCAAGCTTTTCGTGGTTGTCTCTATAACACTTAGCAGGTTTTTGGTCCAGTTGGTTGTCTTTTGAATAGATTAATAAAATCAAATGGAACCATCTGTACAAGTGGAACTCTTGCTTTACCCATGGTGCAAATTTTATAAGGAAGAAGCAAGATGAGTGTTCTTTTTCAGTACTGGTGATCACTGCTCTGTTCACGCTGGCCTCATGTTCTGTGCTGTCTCTCAGGATATACCTTCTTGCTGTTATTTCTTTCTGCTTTTTCAAGTCACCCTGCTGTGAAGCCAAGCTTGCATTGATTATGGAACATAGGAAAAAGCCTTTACTAAATTCACATCACTGTGGATTTAACTTCCTATCATGTACAAATATATTCAATTTTTAAGTTAATACAATTTTAATCTTTCAGTAAATGTGTGTTTCCATTGCATACAGAACAGCCCACTCGTGGTACAGCTCTTGTCACAAGTGCATCCTGCCTCTGCTGTTCCCTTATCCTCACAGTCTGTCCTTAGGCCTCTTTATTTGGAAATGGGTTTGTTGGAGTTTTTTTGGAATGGGTTGATTTGGAAAGCACAGTTGTCCCCAGCCTTGGAAATAGCCATTGTTCTTCGCAAAATCAAATTGATTTTTCACAATGACCTTGCTTTAACCTTGTTATCAGTCTTGCCATAAGTAGTGTGATCCCTAATTAGTCCATCTGTCAGCTCTCCAGGTTCACTGGTGGGACATGAGCGTTGCCACACGGATTGGAAACCAGCTGAGTGCACAAAGAATGATAAATGAGAAATGTCAGGATTTGCACCCTTGGAGCTGCCTCATCTCTTGTTGCAAGCCTTGGCATTAGATCTGGATTTAACATTGTTAATAATCTCAAGGAATGGTTAAAGGCTATACTAATGAAACTTCTATTATATGATCTGCTTGCTATTACAAAGCCAGGCTCTTGAGCAAAGCTTGTATAGACACAGGGACATGGACAAGGGAATGTCCACTTGCCAGCCTTGGGATTCAGTGGGTTTGTGTAGATTGACAGTTGGGCCCTGGACCCAAGAATAAGGCTTTTGAGAAAGAGTTTTAATAATGGAGGCACTACACTGTCTATGCACAACACACCCCATGTTAGTGGCTTTAATTAACTGAAGAACTCTGTTTTTCTGCTTATTTGAGGAGCAAGAGGGTGGAATAGAGGGGGGTGTGGCTCTACTGGTTAAATTCTGCTCTAGCAGGGGAAGACTAAACTGGGCTTGTTGGTGGCTGCCAGGATCTGTCAGTAGCAGCTGCCTTTCACAGCTCATGTTGTGCCCACAACTCTTTTCTGACTACCTTGTAATCCTGATTCAGCGCTGTGTGTGGATGGTATCACAGGAGTTTGTAATCAATGGAAAAGGGGGATTGTGAAGCCTGCAAACAACCTGTGGCAAGGTACGTGTGTGTGTGTGCGCGCGCGCCTCTCAAATAAAGCTCTCACTGCTGGGTGTGGTGGGAAATGACTCATAGACCTGGAGGTTTGCTGGGGCCAGATGTAGCTAAAGGTGACCTTAGGAGCAAGGCAGGAGGTGTGTGCGCGCGCTGGTAACAGAGGCACTGTGGCTTTAGAACCAAAAGTTGCATTTCCTTGCCCTTCCCTACATCTGTTCCCGCAGAAGGTTTTTGACATTTGAAAATCCCGTCCTAAATGTTTCAGCCTGTGGTGCCTCTAAATTCATTTGCAAGAAGCTCAGACATGTCAATTTTGGTGCTTCACTGCTCTGATATCAGAATATCCCAAAACTCCACTTGGTCTGGGGGCTTGTTCCTGGAAATGAGGCAGCTCTGTAGAAATACGGAGTTAATATCCAAGGGCTTTGAGCCAAAAATCAGTTCTCCTTGAACTCTTTGGAGTGGGCCCTGCATGACAAAACCCTTGTATTGATGACAGTGATGGATCACTGAAGGGAAAACTGCTTCCAGGAGGGGCTGTTGTGCAAATGCATTTTAATGGAGGGGAAGAAATCACCAATAAATTGTGGAAATGTGTTTAGTGGTTAGAGTGGTACTGCGGTGATGCCACATCATCAGCAGTTTCTGTACTGACTAAAAATATTAATACCCATTTTAGTTTTTCTGGGGGATCTGATTTCTTTTAAATGCTGAGTGATCATCTCTTCAAAAACCATGTCTTGTTCAGGTGCCTTAAATTAGGCACCCAGGAGATGTGTAGGAATTTACATTTCTAGGCTCCTGCCATGCCTTTCGAAGGAATTAGGAGTAACCCAGAGAGTATGTGCTGGGGAATTTCTCAGTGCTGCAAGGGCATGTGATGTTAGAATGATGGAATTGTTAGTGTTGGAAAAGGCCTCTAAGATCATCACATCCAACTGTAAACCCAGCACCACCTTGTTCACCACAGAACCATGTCCTCAAGTGCCACATCCACATGTTTTTTGAACACTTCGAGGGATAATGACTCCACCACTTCCCTGGGCAGCCAGTTCCCATGCTTGACAACCCTTTCTGTGACAGGGTTCTCTGATTTCTACACATTCTAGTTGTGGAACATCCTAAAGTTAGTCTTGGTTTGATGGCCTGTCCTTGTTCAGGGGGCTGTGCCATGAAAACGAGTTGTACCCATTGCATGAAGGCTTTTCTTGCAGAGTTCTGGTAGAAATGGTGACAACTGGTATTCTGTGGTGCCTTCCTTGCATGTGACAGTAGCAAAGTGCTACCTAACAGGATGTGTCAGTGTGCCCTTACCTTTGAGCAGGTAGGTCTGCTCTGCCGTGGTCTGTGAGCATCCTGCAGCTTGCAGAGCAGTGTGGGGCTGCAGGCTGCTTGCTCAGCAGTCCTTGGCCTGGCTTGGATTGTGAATAAGCTCAAACTGTGCATAGGCATCTCTGAAATCCCTAAGGAGAGTGTGTCAAACATTTGGTCAATACTGGCTTACACAAGCCATGAGGAAAGCCCACCTTGCACAGTCTGGACTTGCTCCTGAGCTCAGTTCAGTAACTAAGGATGCTGCAAGCTCTGCAAGGGGAAAGTACCCAGTTCAGAGCCCTGCCTGGTGATGAGTCACTGCATTACCCCATCGCTCCCTTGCGCATCTCCCTCAGTTCGTTCTGCCCTGCCTGTGTTTCTCTGGCCTGGCAGTTCATCTCGCTGTGTGTCTCTGTTCGATCCTGGTGTGATCTCTCCTCCCCCAGACCCCTGGGGGCACCCAGCCACGTTTGCCTGCCTGCCTTGGAAGCCTTTGCTGAGGGTTAATTGTAGCATGGAGTCACTGCAAGATTAGTGTTGTGTTTTTGGGGTTTTTTTACTGGTAGCCAGCTGAAGAGGTTTTTTTCATTCTTGTCTGGCGTTTCAAGGGGGTAAATATTTTGCCCTCTCATGTTTGCTCCAGCTCCCCTCGTGTTTCCAAGCCAGGAGTGTTAATGAGCAGACAGTTATTTGCATTTTATGATGCTGTTGGCTTTGTGCTGTGTGGACATGTTCTTTTGGCCAAGCAACTAGTGAAAAATTAACTATAAAGTTGGCCATTTCTTTTCATCCTCCCAGTGTGTTAGGGCTGGAGCGAGCCCCCCATGCCCCTGGCTGACCCTCTGTGGCAGCTCCTTCACAGCAGTCTTCTCTGTTCCTGGATCCCTCCCTTGCTGCTGCCTGTGGAACTCACAGCTGTCAGCCCTGACATGTCAGGACCCATAAGGACATGTCCTGCAAGCAGATCATTCACTCAGAGGGACTTTATCCTCTTCTCCTACTAATTTTGTCTTGCATCACTTCCCTAAGTTTTCATTTCTCATAGAGGTAACTGGCATACTTGGGAAGCATGAGTACATTCCTTGTAACTGAAGCAAAAACTCCTCTCCTTGAAAGAACATCCCAAGGAAAGGCCTCAGAGGTTGTGAGTTCTTGGTGCATGGGGAAATTCTTTCTGCCCTGGCAGCTGCAGCCCCTGCATGGTGTTGTGAGCTGTAGTCACTGCTGCAACACAGGGGATGATCGTGGCTCTAAGGACTGGCATTGCATGAAATCACAGCTCAGAGCTCCCCTGAGAGTTTCCCCAGCTTCATGGCCACAGAAACAGATGCTGCTCTTCTTCTCAGTCATCTGAACCACCAGTTTGCCCTTCAGCCCAGAAGAGCCCTAGTTCTCCAACCAGAGGAGTAAACCAACTGAAGACTTTTTAGGAGAATGAGGAATTTGGCCATTCCTTCCTGTCCCCCTCTGGCTATATGTACATTGGCACACTGGGACATCTGTCTGCTCTGGTCACTTTGTCCACAGCCTCCTGTGCCATCTGCAGGAATTATTCAGTAAAGGAATTAAAAAGCAAAAAGATACAATGGCTTAATAAAGTTCTCATCTTGTGTTCTGGAACCAGAACACTGTGGTGTTTGGGGAGTTGAATGCAGGTGTTCCGAGAGCCAACTGACACTGAGTTATTCTGATTTTACAGTGGTGAACTCGAACAAATTATCCTTTGGGTACTTCCCAAGGGGAATGTTTGTTGACTCAGTTCACAAAGGAAGTAAGGATGTGCATTTGCTTGGGAAAATTATTATCCAAATCATAGTGTTCTTTTGAAACAGTTGTTTGACTGAATACGAAAAAGAAGCAATCAGACACTTGCCTTAAAAGACCTTGGCAAGGCAGTGAATGGTGAAATTATAAATTTCTTCTCTCTTACCCCCTCAGAGCAGAATTATCTATATTTGGATTTCTTTTTTCAGCCTCAGAGAGGAAGTGAATCAAGGTTTGCAAATGGATTGGACCAAATGCAGTGAGTCTGGCTGTGCCTCTTACATGGAGCTGAACTGGAACAACGTCCCAAGGAATAGTGCTTGTTCTTGATCCACAGATCCAAAACAGATCCCTCTCTCTCTCCTGATGACATTTGGTAGGAAAAAAAAAAAGGAATGTAAGCTGGGAGGTTAGACATTTGTGTTTCTTCCTATTGCTATCAAAACTATACCAGGGAAGCCTTTTAGGTTAATTTTAGCTCCAGCTTCACTTCCACCATTGGAATGTCTGATCTGTTTAAACTGAAGGTATGTGGGGCAGGGACTGCCCTGGATCTGTTGCTATTCCCAGCTTTGAAGTACTTCCTCACCAATTTGGAGAAGCTGTTTCTCTTCACTGTATACCACATCTCTCTCTTCCCCTCTCTGTCTTTTCCTCTCACTCGGTGCTTTTAGCAACCCTTAGATCAAAACTCCTCTGCTGCCACCTCTACTTCTGTCCTTAGGTGGAGTTTGGCAAGGACTTGTTCAAAATGTTTTTCATTTTTGAGACATAAAGTTAGTTTGTGGCTGGAAGAAATACCATGTACGAGAATAATCTTCTATCTTTTATGGAAAATGCTGAGAGCAGTGATGTCTTCCATGGCTTGCCAAGGTGCTCGGAGGAGAATCTCAGTGCTACCAAGCAGGATATTTGATTGTATGTGCCCCTCTCTGAGGGGGACCACAGCCCTTCTGGGTGACTAGAGCACATCAGGCAAGTTTGGATATTGGATTTGTGCTATTCCTTGCTGCAGTGAACTGTCCCCTGTGCCGTCATTGCTTCCCTCTGCACCTGCCTTTTTCATCTCTGGCTGTAGTTTTTAGATATCTTGGAAAATTCAATCATCAGTTCAATAACAAGTGTTCAAGCCACACTATTGCTTGAAATCTTTGTGGATTGGGTGTGCTACCTTGAATTCAATCAGTGAGAGCCTCAGGATTGATCTCCTGGAGGAAAGGGAATATGCAGGAAGCTGAGCAATTAGATCAGTCCCTGAGATTTTAATTTATATATGTTTTTCAGTGCTTTCATTTAATTTCCTTGGATGGGTAGGTTTAATTAAAACAAACAAACATTACCCAAACAACTAATTCCGAATCAGCAATGCCAGGAAGATACATGGCGTGGATATTTCTTCCCAGGCATTCCCTGAGAACCCAGGGAAGTCGGACTGGCCTGGCGAGCAGCCGAACTCTGCCGCTGCTGACACCTCTCCAGCAGGAGCGGTGTGTGGGCAGACAGGTGGTTTCATCATGGGGAGGAGGAGGCATGCATCACCTTTTGTTTAAGCAGAAGCATCTTTTTGGAATGCTGTCCATTTTATCGGTGAGGGCTGGAGCAGGGAGCATCCAGGAGAGGCTGGCTGTTGTAATTCCCACAAGTGGAGGCAAGCTGCTGCGCCCGCCCGCTGCCGCCAGAGGAAGAACCTGTTGAATTTGCTGAGAGCTATTGCTGGGAGGACGGGAGCTACACTCACTGGGACTGCAGCAGCCACCAGTGCATGAAGTAGCTGCTCCAGAGCTATGCTGTGGGGAAGGGGCAGAGGCTTGGATATTGGACACTGGATGCCCCTTTGGGTTAGAGCCTCCACTTTTGCCTCCTAAGCCGGGGAGGAAGAATACGCAGCCATTCGCTCGTGGTTGGCTCAGCCCAGGATGGCTGCGCTCTCTCAGCACCTGAGGATCCTGCTCTGGAAGAACTGGCTGAGTGTCAAGAGGCAGCCGGTGAGTGTGGGAACAGCGGAGTGGGAACCTGGGAATGGCAGGAGCTGATGAGCAAGTGGGACAGTGCAGGAGAGGAAAGTCATGATGATAGAGGCACCGTGAAGAAGGGAATGGCATGGAAATGAAGGTGGGTCTTTTTAAGCCAAAGAAATTGAGTCTTACGTTGGAGCTTATGTGTGAGGGCTCAGGAGTCCAGATGGAGTACCATGGATACCACTCTTATTACCTCTGTGCAACCAAACCATGCACAAACTCATGGGCAGGCCTGAGTTCAGCTGCAGTTCTGTACCTGCTCCTCTGGAGCAGACCCCATGGTTGGTGTACAGCCTACAAGGAGTCCCTGGGATTTGGGTGTCGTGGGGGCTGCCCTTACACAGACCCATTTGTAAAGGATGAACAAAGAAAAAGGTAGCTCTGAGAGATGCAGGTAGGACAGATTTCAAGAGCAGTCCGGTGTGCTGCAAATCAAACACCCCAATGATCTTTCTTCCAAAAAGACAGACCATTGCCACCAATGTCCAGAGAGCAACCTGACCTGCAGCAGCCTGGAGGAGGTGAATGTTCCTTTGGGTGGCCTTGTGTGGCCAGGCAAAGGCTGCCCAGTAGTTTTGTCCCAGTCTGGTTTCGGTGCAGCCGCACAGTAAATACAGCATCCTGAGGTTCATGGGCCTGTACCACAACCTGTCCTCTTGCTAGTAATCCAAATGAGGTGGGTTTTAAACTTGCCTTGGTGGAATGGAAGCCTTGGCAGGTGCAGAAAATAGTGACAGAAGAGAAGTGGCCGTGGAAGGTGTGATATGAGGATGGAGTGAAAGGCCCAGTATCACCATGTGCTTCTGCAAGTCAGTTCTGGCCTACTGTGTTCTCCCTCTTGGTTTTGGAGCCTGATCTGGAGAGGTGCTGAGCTCCTCTGACTCCTGTGGATGTGCTGCTGAATATTCTTCACTGCCACAAAATATACCTTTTCTGAGATGCAGAAGAGTCCCAATAAATTACTTCTAATTTCTCAAGAGAAATTGTAACAGCCTTGTTAAAAGCAGAAGGTCTGGGTCTCTGAGCTCTTGTGTACTCAGAGTAAATGCCAACCTTACTTGTGCTTTGACCAGTCTCACTTGCTTTAATTCTGGTTTCCTGTGGAGTTGAAATATCAATTCTGTAGAATTGAAATGTCAATTAAAATAAAAATCTGGCCACTACAGACTATTTTATGGCAGCCATTCCCTGCAACTCTCCTTCATTTCCCACTCTTGCTCCAAATTAGGGAGCTTGCTCAGACTGCAGAGGGTGTGAGGAGGTAAAGCCAGATCTCTGCTCCAAAGCACATCTTGATTTCTGTCCTCCTCCTTGCACGTTTTTTACATGTGTAATCTGCCTTCACTTACAGACCAGGCTGTTGGAGAGGTTTTTTTGGGAGGGAGGGAGGGAAGCGTTCAGTTGTGCTTCTCAGTGTCTGATAAGGAGTGAAGGTGATTCCTGCTGCAGTTGGCTGCCCTCTCTGGGAATGACTGGAATGCCATGGGATGGTGTGACACCAGGCAGCCCCATCCCACCCCTGCAGACTCCAGGGCTCTCCTGCTCTGTTCATCAGCCTCTCCAGGGCTGGCAAACATATTTTACTTCTCTTCTGCCTTTTGCTTCACAATGTATTTCTATGTGCCTGCACCCGGAGATACTAATCTAAGGTCTGAGCAATTAAATCAACTTTTAGCAATGAAATAATCCACCAACCAAGGGATTACACAGTGACATCACAGTTCTTAGTGTCCCAAGAGCCAAATTGAGGTTGTTTATGGTTCCATTCGAGTCAACATGTTCCACCTGCAAGCTGTTTGGCCAGGGTGGTTGTCTTTGGCTAGAAATGCCTGGGACAGTGGGAATGCTGTGATGTTGCAACTGATGTGCCCAGCTGCTATTAAATCCAATTAAATCAAAGGACAGAGATACTGAGGGAAGAACTGTGTGGAAAGTGGGGAGTATAAACACCATTATAGCTCAAAATGGGGAGGTACCACAATTTCCCTGAGTAGAAACTATCAGTATTCATTCATTGTCCCAAGAGTGTGACAGATGTCTGGCCCTTCCTTCAGGCAGCTTCTGACTAATATCTTTCTGTGCTGTTACCCCATAATTTTCCTTTAGCCTGTGTGGTTCTAAACGAGGAGGCTGCGTTAATGATACTGTTTGCACGGGAATTAATCACAGTTAAACTGCGTGTTTGGGGACTGATTATAGGGAAAGCATCTGATAGAAAAAATTATAAAAAGATGGTAGTTTCAGTGATGGATCCTGTTACAAGTTGGCAGTGTATATATAAAAGGCAGGAACTGTCTGTAAGAGCTAAAATACTGCTGAATGCTGAAATTATAGGAGTGCCCTCTGTGAAGGGCTGTGTGGGGAGGGGCCTTGTGATTTGATGTCTGTCAGTTGCCTATTTTGGGGCATGAATGTGCTCCTGCTTTCAAGCTTGTGTCACCTCATCAGGGCTGATAGGGATGGAGTTGCTGTAAAACAACCATCTTCAAGCTGAATTGCTCTCCAGGATTTGTTTGTCTGTCTGTTTGGTTTTATGTTCCAGTAAGTGTTACAGGAAATGAAAACATGGTTATGGGCTTGGAATTACTTAGGAAAAACAGTTGTGGGTAATGTGCGCTGATCTGAAAAAAATAGTAGCACAACGATGAAAAATGGGATTATCTTGAAGAAAGACATCTTTGCATTTACAAAAATTGGCATGAAGATGGCACAGCAATTTTGCAGCACAGAGTAGCTTGAGTTTAGCTACTGATGGATGGAAAGCTCTAATCTAGCAAGCATGGGAGCAAGGTAGCCAACTAGTGCAGAAGCTGTTGATTATTTGAATAATTGCATTTTCCTCGCTCACTAAACTCCAAGGCTTGCAGTTATAAGATTTTAGGCCTCCTACCTAGATTGGTTTACTATAGTAAATGATTACCAGACTGTATTTTCTTAATTCTTATCCCTTGAAACTGTCAACCCTCATGTTAAACATAAGTTCTATAGATGTTCATGTGTTTTTCAACATATGAGGCCAATTCTACATAATTTCTCTTCCATCTTATGTTAGATATATGGAATACATTCTTCCCTGTGAGGGTGGAGAGGCCCTGGCACAGGTTGCTCAGCAAAGCTGTGGCTGCCTCATCCCTGGAAGTGTTCAAGGCCAGGTTGGACGGGGCTTGGAGCAACCTGGTCTAGTGGAAAGTGTCCCTGTCCATGGCAGGGGGGGTGGCTTGAGGTGATCTTTAAGTTCCCTTCCAGCCCCAACCATTCCATGATTCATCTCAGCTCATCTATATGGACTGCTACAGTCTGGAAATCGAAAGGTGCCAGGGATTTGTGTTGCTGGGGTCAGAAGCTCATATGAGTGATCTTGGTGATTGATGTTCAAATGTGATTTATGTGGCTGACTGGTTGCACAGCTCCATAAACCCCTTCTTTCACTCTGCTTGGACTCTCCATCTTGTAAATGACCAAATCCTTTCTTCAGCTCAACCATGAGGCTCCAGTGTTTGTGAAGAACACTGAAATTTTTGGAGGAAGAAATGCTGTAGACTTGTCAAACACTCAGATTCTGGGGTATAACTAAATCAAAGTCATGTTTACCCATTATTTGAGCAGCGTCTTTCACTGAAAGCGAAACCAACCTTTCACACCTCAGGTCTTTTATCTCACCATTGGTGTTCAAAAGCCCTGTGTTTCCCAGCATGCCTTTACTACTCCATAGCAGTGTCTCCAAACTGGATAAACACTGTCCCCCGTAATTATCAGCCAAACTGAAAGACAGGAAGCCTGGTGTTGTTTTCAGCCTTGTTATTTGCTCTCAAAATCTGAGGTAGTTTTTCTTCCTGCATAGATAATGCTTGGGCTTTAATTGTATGCATACTGAGACAGGTGTGATTTACAATGCACCTATAACTCATTTAGGGCACTACTTGTACATTCCAGACGGGCTCTGGGACACATCAGCACGACAAACGTAACCCATATATTTTCATTGCTGTTTTATAGGTATGGTCGTTTGTTTTAATTTCCTGGCCTGTGGTTGTTTTCATAATCTTGGCCATTATCCGTCTCAAATTCCCTCCAGAACCACAGCAAAACTGTAAGTAACTGGTTTGTTTTTATGTCTGTGGGGTTTAGTTCTCATTTCAGTGACTGATGTGTTCATTTGATGTGTTTTGTTACTTTTACAAATTTGGTTCCATGTAGTTTCCAGTGGAGATTTCCTGGGATGCAGAATGCTGTAAATAAAATGTGTGTTCCTCTGAGGTTGTTTCTGCTCATGTTTTTTTCAAATTAGCTTTATAATTAGAAAACAACTTTAAAGAACTGTTTCATTGAGATTTACTCAGATGCCGCTGTTGTAGGCAGCAATAGAAACTTACAGGAGAAATTGAGGGAGAAGAGGGCAGTAAATTGAACGAGGGCAGAGGCTTCAAGTTTGATTATGGAGGTGGGGTAACAAACCTGAGATTGGTCAACATGAAAGGTTTTACTTTGTGTGTGCTACAGGCAAAATGTGCATATTTAAGCATCCTGCTGCAAAGCTCAGCTGAAGACTGGTAGCTGGTGGTGTATGTGAACTCTTTCTAATAAATACAGCAGCTCTTTGGGTGGGTGAGTAGTTGTTTGGGGTCAAATGGGTGAGGTGTTTTCACGAGCTGGTTCTCACAGCTTTGCTTCTTGGGTCAGGAGAACCTGTGTGCATCTCAGGGCAGGGATGTACTTGAATCTGCTCTGAAACACTTCCACTGCTTAGTGAGGCCCTTATTGGCATCAGGACCAGCATGTCCCAGCCCAGGGCATGTTTGTTCATGAAGTTATGAAGTAAAGCAGGGCAAAGAGGTTGTCCAGTTGGAAGCCTTTTTTCCCCTTCCACAGTGTTAATTTTGAGTTGGATCAAATCACAGAGTCACAGAATGGTTTGGGTTGGAAGGGAGCCATAGTTGCCCAGCATAGGGCCTCGAAAATTACTGTAATAAAAGATTTGCAACACCACCATGAAATGACCCACATCAGGGCGTCATTGACTGCACAAGAGCACAGCATGGGCAATGCTGGGCTTCTGTGTTTGGGGCAGAAAGGAGAGGAGGCAAAGCCTGGCAGCAGAGAGGACAAGCAGTTGGCTTCCAAGGTTTACAGCTCTCAGATATGTATGATGTGCTCCTGATGTCATGTGTGCACATGGGAAATGTTCAGTGACAGGTGTTGTTCTCTGCTTAAAAAGTCAGTGTGGTGTGTGAGAAAAGGCCACATTGTGACAAATGTTAGGCATACAGTCAGGATAGCCCTTGTCCCAGAGAACTTGCAGCCTAATCTGGGTGCAGGTTTGTGTCCCTCCTTTTGTAGACAGGGATGGAGAGCCAGAGCAAGTGACTTTCTGAAGGTATCATAGGAATTCTTTAATGGAGAAGGACATTTTTGATGTGTTAGAGTCATTTTTTTAACTCCAAGCCCATCTGCTGTCACCAAAAGACTCTTTAGACCTGTTATATATTTCAGGTTCTCCCAAATTCCCTTGAACCAGTTGGAGCAGACAAGATGGGACACGTTGTACTTTGTGAAAACCCCAGATTTTGCCAAGTGTGGAGATGGCAGTCCTCCCACACTGCTCCAAGTTGTACTTCCTGTCCCTGATAAATCTGATAAGAAGGATGTCAGGAGAGCCAGCTGGACGGGGAAATATTTATTCTTTTATTTGATGCGGTTATTGGTTTGAATGTATATTTATTTGGAGTATTTTTGCTCGGCATGGTCACATCTCTGCAATAATGGATTAGCAGGAATAATTTTAGGAATAGCAAGTAGCTCCATCAGTTGTGCTTTGCAGGAGAGGGAAGGACTAGGCAGTGTCTTTGGAGCAGTTCCCTTTTCCTCTGTAGATAAATTTTTTTTTGGTACAAGTCTCACTAAGCATGTGAGTAGGTGTCTGTCTCTCTTAGAAGTGGATGATAGGAACTCTCTATTGCAAGAGAGGTTTTATGCTGGAAAATAATGGTTTTGGTGTATTCTTGTGATCCAGATGTTCAGAGATCATCTAAGAATCCCGAGGGGATAGAGGAGAATGTTACCAGAACATCAAACAGCCAATTTCCACTGCTTTTCTAGTTAAATAAGAATAGTTGCTTGACAATTACTCTCTCTTTTTTTGACAGCTGGGAAAAAATGTATCAACTCTTTGCTTGAAAAGCAAAAGATAAATCACTTGGGAACTTCCTTTTCTGATAGAAAAGAAAGGCAGGCGTGGGTGGACACATCTAGGAAAACTATTACAGGAGAGGGGTTTGTTCGTTTTCAACAGGAATAAAATCCACCTTCTGCTGAGTTCCAGTGCTGCCTTAAGACAGAATCATTAAGCAGTGACAAAAGCTGTTTCCAGTTCTGCTGTCAAGGGATTATTGCAGGTAGACAAAAGCCAGGAAGCACAGAATCAATGGTACAGCGGTAGAATAAGGTACTCAGATGCTGAGGTTTGGAGCCTTGGAGATAACCCCACAGGAAATCTCAGTCTGTAAGCTTATCTCAGGAATTCGCACAGAAATATCATGAAATCTATTATTTTTTTTCAATTAAAACAGCTCAAATTTGAGACAATAAGTTATTCTGAAGGACATCTAATAAACATTCAATAGATGGAGGATTATGTAGAGAGATTACCTGGCAAATATCAGTCAAGAATGAAGCGCCAAGAGCTTCCTGCTTGTGTTGAATTATGATGTGTAGCACCTACTGCCATGGGAGCTTGTGCCAGGCTGAGCTTCAGAGGGAAAGGACATGCCAAATAAATGTCACTAGGGAAGAGAATGCTCATGGTCTAACTAAGAACTGAGGAAAACAAGGAGCTGAAATCTATCCAATATATAATTTTCCTCAAAAATAAAGTATCTTGTATCTAGGAGGCAAAAAAAAAAAAAAAACCAAAAAAAACCCCCAAAGAAACAAACAAAAAAAAACCCCAAAGAAACAAAAAAAAACAAACAAAAAACCAAACAACAACAACAAAAACCCAAGCCTCTCTTCTTTACTCTGGGCACCTGTTTGATGATGTGTTTCCAGGTCAGCAGAGATTGTTGTCAGGAGAAATGAAAAAGATATTTCACTCTCTGTGCATACCCAGCTCCTGTGATGTTCTGAGAGTCTAACCAAACAAAATCCCCATCCAACTTACTGTACACATCACAGCTGTGGCTTTTCACCTTTTTATTTCAGCCTTTGTCTTTGCTAGAAGGTATTGGAATGTATTTTGTGGCATGGGTGTGGAATAGGAAGCTCTGTATTGGAAGCCTGCAGGTGAAAGCCAGTGAACTGTGATGGTATTGTCCAGTCTTTTGTGCCTGTATCACTTGTTTTCTAGAGCAGGGACAGAAGTTCCTTTCCATTCCACAGGTTTTTGCAAGGTATGGGAATTGTGTGTGTGATACAATCTATCCCTCGGGGCTCAACCCACTCAGTCTGCAGAGGAGCCCAATTACACTCCTGCTTTAACGAGCCGGTCACACCCTCCCCACCCTCTTTCTCACTTTTCTGCCGGCCTGCTCTCCACTCCTTTAGTTCAACCTCATCAGTATTCACTGTGGAAACTCTCCTGGGTGTGGTTAGTCCATCACCGACTCAGAAATGCTGCTCTTCCACGAGGAAGGTGTGAGAGGAACCTTGCTGTTGTGCTTTTCGTGCTGGGAAAGCCACGTCTCATTCACAGGTATTTTTCCCTCTTCATGGAAAGGAGCTGTGCTCTTCGGTCTGGTCTGAAATCCACCAAATTCTGCCAGGGAAGTGATTGCCCAAACTCTTCTCAGTGAGGCACATCTTGTCCTTCTCCTCTTGCCCAGAATTTCCACCTAGGTTTCCCCACTGCTATGGAGGTGCCTGCAGGGTGTATTGCATTCACTCAGACATTTGTCATGGACTCAGGAGCAGAGTCCTCCACGAGGCTGCTCTTTGCAGCCAGTGTTCTGGGGGAGTATCATGATAGTTGATCACTAGTCCGTTGGCCAGTGACAGCAGAACTGTTGGGTCTAGTTTAGAGGCAGGGCTGTGTGGCTCAACACTATGCAGGAGCAGATACTCATAGTCTGCTCTCATTCCTGGCTCCAGTATTCCAGAAGGAAGGCCCAGGGTAGGAGAATCTTTGAGCTACATCCCGTTCAGTCTTATTGTGATCGGTAGCTAGGATTGGAACAGAGCCAGAATTGTCTGGAAAAATCAGTATGAGCTACTGAGCAGTGATCTGAGATGCCTTAGGAGAGAGGCTGTGGTTTGTATGTGCAGACACACCTTTCCTGTGACTTCTGTGCTGAACACTATTGCCATGTTAGAGTTAAGTGAGGCTTGACTTACCCTGGTCAGGGCAGTGTCAGAAAAAGCAGGAGGATGCTCTGTGTTTCTTAAAAGCGTATATGCAGAGTTTCCCCTTTCCCCTATGACTGAGAAAGCAGGCGAGGCAGCTGCATGTGATGGGTGTGATGGGTCTGTTCTGGCAGGCACACGACAGGCAGTGCCTGTCACTCCAGTCCTTCTCACCCACCTGTGTGTCTCTGCCCCTCTGGCTGTTGCAGCAATGTGATGGTAGATGAGTTCAGGGGGCTCCTGCCCTGTAGGTCTGTGTAAATAAGGACTTAAATCACTTTTAGCTCTGGCAGTTCTCTGCCTCAATCCCAGTCAAATGCAGAAGCCCTTATACTAATTTTGTTCCATGGTTAACCCTGAGCTGGGTTAGTTCTCAATGTGAGTGATCACTGTGGCTGCCAGGACACATGTGAGGGCAGGTGACATGGAGCAAGGTGGGCCACAGCACTGCCCTTCCTCTGAGATCCCATCCTGGAGCTGAGAAAGCTTGGAAAATATGCTGCACTTTATAAAGGAATTTGCCTCATAGTTGGAGGGACCCGAACTCATCTCTTTTTCCCAGTAGGGTGGAAAAATTAATAGGTTCCCATGCTAATTACAGGGAGTTGGGATAGTGGCTGAGCTGCTGGGGCCACTCCATTCATTTGGATAAGTCATGGGTGTTTATGCAAGGCATAACCCACCCCAAGAGGTCAGCCTGCTCTGTACACAGACAAGCACACACCAGACTTCCAGCTCTCCTTCACCAGTTGCCTGGGGTAGAGCAGCTCCACTCTTCATTTTCCTCCCCTGCTTTTCTGCCAGTTTTCTCCCCTTTTCTAGACACCCATACATCAGGTTTTTGTCCGTGCTCATCTGCAGTGATTAGCAAAATAGTCCCATCAGGTCTCCTTACATACACAAGCAGTGCTCAGACATACAGTTCCATGCATTTTGTCCAAGCCTCTACTTAGCTTGGAGACCCAACACCTAAACAGACACTGTTATGATTATAATGCCTCCCTTTCCATAAATCTCCACACCTCCATTTCTTTCCACAGACTCTTTGCCTTGTGGGGCGTGACTGAGGGATGTTCAGAGTTGAAGTTGGGAACTCCGGAGTTACTGCTGTGTTTTTTCCTTCACCACTGAATTACAGCAGGACCTTGGGGCAGTCACTTAATTCTGATGGACTTCCTGAAGCATCTCAATCTGGCCTCTGAAAAGGCAGAAGTATTTTTCCAAAGGTGCTGAGCAGTTTGGCTTGAACTGAAGTTGGCAGTTGTTGATGTCTGTGTTTCTGGAAAGGAGGTCACTTCTTTAAAGAATCTAAATCTGGACTCTGGAGGCACTCAGCATTGAAAGATGTTGTTTGGGTAAACACAGCTCTTGTGCAGGGTGTTTTTTCAAGAGTCTAGGTATGGATTTAAGTTTTAAGGTTCCAGCTTCTTGCTGGGAAATGTTCTGACTCTCCTCTCAGGTCCTGTTTTGTGCAGTGCCCTGCTGCTCATACAGACGAGAGCAAGTTGGCTGTGTTACAACACCAGGTTAGCCATGTCTGCATTAAATATTGCTTTAAAAAAGCCCTGTAGGAAAAGGACTTGTATACAGTTCCTGCTCTCTCCTGCTGTGCTTGTGCTTCAGGCAGTGGAGCATCCTTCCACACTCTCCAGTGTCCCTCCTCCTCAGCTCTGCCCCTCAGTGCAGACATCAGCTCTGGCATTTCCCCACCTTGACCTGAATTTGCAATACCTCTTAGAAGGTTCCACCTTCCTCCTATCTTCTTTGCCTTTAGTCCAGGGGTGCCTTCTCCTCCCCTTACACCTGCTGCTTCTTCCTCTTCTTTGTGATTTTTGTTCTCTCCGGTCTTTATGATCTCCCTCATCAGTACGTGAACCAAATGCAATCGGATCCAAGTGCTGATCTTTAATTTATTAAATAAGGGGGTGGAAGTTGAAGGTCTGTGGGCGAGCAAAACTAGCTTGCCTGGTCTTAATAAGCACGGAAGTAGATGCTGTCTGCTCTGGGCTGGTCCTGTTTGCAGAGCCTGAAGTGCTTGAGGGCAGAATTAGGCAATGGAATGAAGTGCTTCCTCTGTTCAGGCCACCAAAGGAGGAAGGAGTCTCGCTGTGAGTTTGCTGCTTTGATCACACTGTTGTAGGCAGACAGCTGAGGACATGGTGTTACTGAGACATTGGAGACAACAAGGATGCTGTTGCTGTAAAGATGAAAAATGCAACATTGTGACTCTCACCCAGCCATAGTGGGTGTCTGGAGGGGTTGAGTGCAGTTATCTGGGATCCTGCTGTGCTTTCATGTCAGAAAACAAAAACTGGGAAAGCAGGTCGAAGTGAATTGAGTGTTGGCCTGTTCTGCACTGTCTCAAGTGAAAGGATGAGAGGGAACAGCCTTAAGTTGTGCCAGGGGAGGTTCACATTAGATATTAGAAAAAAAATGTTCACGGAAAGAGTGGTCAGGCGTTGCAATAAGTTGCCCAGGGAGGTGCTGGAGTCACTGTCGCTCTGACAGGGTAAATACTGAGGCTGTTGAGTGTCTTGCAACTTGGGGATAAGCCCAGGGAATCTCTTCTTTCAGTGCTACTCAACAGGTGAATTGTGGAGGTAAATGCATTTCTGCTGGATGGCCAAAAATAGGGTGAAAGGAATCCCCTGGTAGCTCCAGGATGGCTTTAAAAACAGGGTCTGTGATATGAAAGGGAACAGTGTAAGGGCAGTGCCATGGGGAGTGCAATCCCAAACCATTAGCTCTGATCCAGCACAGCTCTTAAATGTGTGTTTAACCTGCAGTATGAGTAATCCCATTAAAATCGGAGTGCTGATCACTGCTGTGCTGTGTTTGGACACACTGAATGAGGTTTGGGCTGTACTGCCAGGAACTGTGACACTCAGTGTCCTCACCTCAGTTTTTACAAGTGTGGGACTGCTGTGGGCACTGATCTTGGAGATGTGAAAAAGTTTTCACTGGTGTTTGTGCCCTGGTGTTGCCCCCAGTCCTCATTCCTAGGTAACTAGGAATATGCAGGTCCCTTTTTCCAGCTTCAAGGTCAGATATGAGCTTGAGTGCATGGATATCACAGCAGTACAAAAGCCATGGCAATTAAATAGTCTCTTTTAATAGGTAAGGGATAGGCCAACTGGCTGTTTGGACCATTCTCCATGTGTGTAAAAAATATCCTACTTCAAAATTAATCTTATTCCATAGATTTGATAGCTTGGCTTAGTTTTTGGAGAGAGATCAAAAATCCTAGCATTATCATAAAGCTTTTTCAAAAAAATAGGCACTTATCGATAAATAGATGTGAACAAAGCTGAAAATAGGCAGTTACATGTGGCTGAAGAGAAACGGTATTATCATGTCATGAAAGAGGCAAGTCTGTCTTTTTGATTGATTAAAAAGGCATAGGGATAGAGTTTAAAGTAATGCTGTGTGACAATGGGAAAGACTAGAAAGGAAGGGAGAAGGTTGTGTGTTGCACAAATATATCTTAAACATTAGAAAGTTGGAAGGAGGTCCCCATAGCAGGAAATATTTTTGTCAGATGTTTTTGGGACTTGTTAGATAAATATGGATCACAGCTGAAAAACAGTCAGTTTGGGGTTTTTTGATGCTCTGGGTTAGACCCCCCACTGCTCAGGGGTGATAGAGAGAGTGTGTAGGAACACATAGCACAGCATGTTTCCTCCACTACAAAAACGCTGAAAGGTTTAAGGTTGCTTCAGCCAGAAGCTGAAGGGGTTGAGTCCCAGTAATAATGTTGAGTGGCTGCTGACAAATCTGTTGTTGCGAATTTGTCTAATTCTTTTTAAATGACCATCTACCTTTCTACTCTTACCCTGTGGCAGTGAGTTCTATAACATTTTGATATTTGTTAAGAAAGGTTTTTTCAGTCCCTTTTGCCTGATACCTCATGATCTCAATGTGTTCCTCTGTCTCTGTGTTGCAAGGGATGATTGTTCACTAACCCTTGTCATCATTGATCATGATTTTATTTCTTCATCAAACCGCTTTATGGCCTTCTTTTTCTTAGCTGAAGAGTCCCAGTTATTACATCTCCTTGTATGATTTGGCAATGATTGAATTAATTTTCAATGAAACACAATGCTTTCTAATGAAGCCATTTGCTCATTAATGCCTCTAATTTTGAGCTGAGATTTGTATGGATTTTTTATGAACTATGAAAGGAATATGAGCAGAAGGTATGTCCAGTGTCAGAGTATGTGAATTCTGAAGCCAAGGGAGTTTTTTCATGCCCAAAGAGTGGTGGTGACACAACACTAAACTATGGATGGATGGATAAAGAACAGAAAACCTCAGCTGGGGGCTGCATGTTCGTGGTGCTGTGCTTGCAATCCACTGAAACGCCCGATTCCTGGTTGGATCAGCAAATGCTTGGGCTCAGGTGATGCAAATTCCTGAAACCTCAATGCATTGAGAGCAGCAAAATCAATGTGGCAACGTGAAACATGGTCCATTCAGATTTAAACATTTTGGTCCATTTCAATTAATCTCGGAGATCAGAGTGCAGTAGTCATTTCCATCCTTCTTGTGTGACATTTATTGCTACCCTGACATTTTTCATTGTTGTTATACCAAGCACCTTTACCTGGAGAAAACAAAATTGCTCATGTTGAAGGGAAATGTGCTGGAATTTACAGCATTCAGGAAAGGAGGAGAAATTAATTTGCTTCGTTTTATTCTGAATGAGAGCAAATGGGGAAATGCCAGGATTTCCAGGGGCATGCATATATTAAGGGTTTCTTCTGTTTATTATTACTGCTCTGCGTGCTTTGTTTGTTTCCAGCTCTTGGAAATGGGACTGGCCTGGTTAGATGCTACTGAAAGGGAGAACCAGCCTGCTTATGCTTATTCCAGCCCTTGGCTGCCCTTTGGGATGCCTGTCTTTGCTTCAGTTTTGGGGCCCTTCTTTCGGTAGGGATAGAAAATCAAAGCTCTCAGTCAGAGGGGACAGCAGAAGGCACTATGCTTGAGATTCTGCTGCTGGCAGACCTGGAAGTCAGTCTTTACTGACAGGATACATACAGATTTGGACTTGGGTTTTGGTTGCAGGCAAGTTAATTTGACCAGAAATGTGACTTTCTCGGCTCAGACATGGGGCTGCAGTGAGTGCAGTGATCTCTCCCTCTTGACTCATCGGCAGTGCAGGGGAACCCTCCAAATTGTAGTTTCAGGAAATTAATAGGTTTAAAACTAAAGGCATTGGGGAGAGTGAGAAAAATTGTCACTAGTCATCCAAAGACTGCCCTTTAAAACGTGCAGAGCGTTTACAACTTTCCTTCGGTAACGTGCCATGGCTGGTGCTTATGCTGAGTACTGATGTCACTGACGTAGTGGAGAAATGTCACCAAGGCAGGGACAGGTTGTTAGGTACATCTGTCTCCTGGAGCACTGGAGGGAGTCTCCCTCCCTGGCCATCCTTGCAGTGGTTACAGGGCCGACAGTGAACATGGATGTGTGGGCAGGACAGCCCGTGTGACTCCCTGGACTCACATCTCCTCACCACAAGCAAGGGGGGATGGAGAGTGGGAGGATGGAGCAGGGTGCTCATTACTCTCTTGACTCATCTTCTCATCAGTAACTTCTTTCATTTGCAGGGTGAGAGGGAGTTACAGGAAAGAGCTCTGAGGCTATGCCATGTTTGTCTGTGGCTTGGGCTCCCAAATCAGCTGCTCTTCCTGCCATGGTGCCTTATGCTCTGGCCCTGCTCTGATCTCAGGCACGTGGGCCAGAGGCAGCACAGGCAGAAGCTGAGCTTTCCATGGCTGCACTTCTCAGCCTGTGTTAAACTAAGCTGTTGGGCTCTGTAGCCCCTGAAGGACGTGATCTTCAAGGCAGTGTGAAACAGAGGGACTTGGTGGTTCTGGTGGAGGCGAGGTTGACAGCTTGTTATCTGGGAGTGACAGACCTGTCACAGCAGCCTGGCCACCCTATTCCTGCCTTGACCAGTGCATGGAGAAGGCAGTGTCCATGGTGTGGGTCCTTCAGCAGCAGCTGCCCTGTGAGGAAGGGAGGGTGGGATCCATCTCCCAGTGGTATGTGTCTGTGGAAGGGATGCTGCATCCAAACTGGGTCTGTAAACTCTCTTTGGAGTCACTGGAGGTCTCATCAATGCAGGCAGCATTGCAATGCACAGCCATTCATTTCATCCTACTGGATGAGCCTGTGTGCTGTTTGTGTGCTTGACACGGAGCACGGTTGGATACTCAGGGCTGAAAACCAGAACAGGTCTGACTTACACCAAGTGGGAATCCTGCCTAGGCATTTCAGATTTTTCTGTGAAAAATTTTCTTAATTCTCTAACTGCTGTCTGAGCCCAGAGGACTCTTCCAGAAGAGTTCTCTGACATTGCCCCTGCCTTTGTGCCAAGAGCATGGTGGGGTTACTCTGGTTCAGGCCTGCAGTGACTCGGGGGTGGATCAGGCCCCATGGCTGGATCCAGCTGCCAGCAAACTGCTCAGCATCTGCTGTGGGTTGGCAGAACCTCACTGGGTACCTCAATCACAGGGGCCGATGATGTCTTCACACCACCACAAGCAACAGCTCTTCCAAACTTCAGGCCATGAATTCCTGTCTCTTTATATTCCAGGCTTGTCTTTCAAAAGACAAGAAAGAGCTGATATCATAGCTGTGTTCTTACACTGAACACCTCGCTTGTGATAGAGCAGCTGATTGTTTAATTGTCCACTTAGTTCAAAGTGTGCCACCTTTGAATCCAATTTTAGCATTTGTTATTGCTACTTGTACCTCAAGGAAGTACCTCTGCTCTGGATTCATCAGGATCTCTTGTATGATCATCCCTGTAAACAGCTCACGTGGCTCTGGAGAAGACCAAGCTCCCAGACGCATCCTGCTGTTCCCCAGGAGTTACACAGCTTCAGCTGCTCCAGGTCTGCTGAGACATAAGCTTAGCTCTGGCCCTGGTTTTTGGTGGGGCATATGAAGGGTGCAGCTGCTTCCCTCCCAGCTCCTACTTGCCTCACATCATTGTGGGCACGCTCTCCATCCTGAACCTCATGGCTTCCCAGGTCTTTGAAGCTTCATTTTGGTTGGGACACTGATAAAGTGAGGTCTGTGGTGTGCATTTTTGGACTGGTGTGCAAGTCAGTTCCCTGCATGGAATGAGGGTGTGGGAGATCAGAAGGAAGATGAGAGAAAACTGCCCGTGTGTGTAATATGCCATTCTTCAGGGTTGTAATTGGTGATCCCAAGGGCAAACATCACAGACGCAGCAGGAATCTTCACACAAGGATGTTCCCAGATTAAAGTGCCCTACTCTAAAATTTCCCTCATGGGCAGCAGATTAATTATGCTTCAAAACCTTTAGAGTGGTGGATGCTTGGTCCTGTGGCCCCAACACCAGAAGGTCTGCCTGTAGGAATAAGAGAGATCTTTTACTCTCCTGGGTGCTCTGTGATTACTGGGAGCTGGTTCAGCCTGCTGTGCAACTCCTGAAGGATGGAGGGATGTAACTCCTGAGCTGGCTTGAGGGGTGCAGTGAGTGCTGGAGAGCTTCCCAGGTGGGTACCTTTCTCCTCTGGCTGGGGATCTATGTCCTCTAATTTTCTAGACCGGCTCTCTGCTGAGGTGTACAAGAAAATCACAACACCATCCAAGTGGGTGCTTAACCTCTCAGGTCTCAGCAGTCCTCTGTGCCAGTTGCTGTCTTGCCCAGAGCAGTGGGAACTCCTGTACTAAACCCCTGCCTTTGCATTTTGTCCCCAAAAATGCACTGCACACTCATGGGCTGTGACCAGCTGTGCTGAGGGAAGCTCAGGGAGGCCCAGTCTCCATCAAGGAGACCGACAGCCATGGACTCCACCTAGCACTGCCATCCCTGTGGGAACAGCTGGGGTTTGCCCGGTGCTATAATGAATAAATGTAGTACAAATACATGTGCTACATGTGTCTTGTTGGAGGGGTAAGAGATAAAACCGTGCCTGGGTGAGAGTCACAGGTCATCTTTGAAGTCTAAAGAGCAAGGTAATCAATTACCACAGGCCTGCCTGCAGGCCTTCAGTAAATCTGGCTGCTTTCCACAGCAGAAGTAATAGCAATGTCCTTTGCCAGGTAATTTTCCAAATGATTATTTTAAATAATATGTTGCTATGATCCAGCAAAGAGTTTGGAGATTTATTAGGGTGTTTGTCACTGTGGGGAAAACCAGGCGGTGAACTCTGTGGGTTGGCAGTGAGCAGCACAGGGCAAGAGGCACATCAAATGCTCAAGTGTCTCATTGCTCAGGTTCGCTCTGGGTTTGGAGAAACTGGAGACAGGGACATACATCTTGTCCCTGAGCGCTGGCTGCCAGCATCCCAGCATCCCAGCATCCCAGGTGGTGCAGATGGTGCTGGAGCTGCTCTGAGGCGGGAGGAGACACAGGCGGGGTGGTGGTGATAGATTGCTCCTCTCCCTTCCCAGAGCAGGTCTGAACAAAAGGCAAGGGGGTTTGTTGGGCCTGGATCCATTACCCCTTCCTGTGGTGAAAGCTGAGACAGAGCCTTGTTTTAACAACCTGGCTTGGAAATAAAGATTGTGGCATCACATAGAAACTGTTCCAACCAAGCCCTGGAGAACAGGCTCTTACGGTTGCTTCAGGTTACTCTGGCCATCTGCCTGCTTCTGTTTTATTTTATCCTTTAAAGGCAGAATTAGGATATATTAAACCTAGGCTTTTGGGATTTTTTTTGTCATTTCTTGCCTGTTTCTTAGATTTTGAAATGGAAGGGGGAAATACTGCAATTGCTTCAGGACTGACATATGTCTTATAAACAAATAGTTTGACTCTTTTCCTATTAACTGGGACCCAGAGCAAGTGGGAGGTGTCCCTGCCCATGGCAGGGGGTTTGGAACAAGGTAATCTTCAGGGTTTCTTCCAACCTAAACCATTCTATGATTCTGTGATTAAATAGCCTATGATGGCTTTGCCAGTGTTGTGGATGCACTTTTAGTGGGACTTGGCAGATGGGGCTGCCAGGGTGGAGTGAAAGAGCCTCAGTGAAGCTGAGAATCTGTCCTATGGTTTAGGACGGGAAAATAGCACATCCTGATAGAAACATATGGCAAAAAAATGCATGCCCACATCATAATAATGGCATTTTCTTTCTCCTTCTTCCTCCAGGTTATCTTGCACCCCGAAACCTTCCTAGTGCAGGCTTCTTCCCATTCTTACAAACCGTGCTGTGTGATTCAGATGCCAGGTGTAAAGGCACACCATACACACCAGAAGATTTGCTGCCAAGACTTAGTGACATCTCATCTCTCAGACTGTAAGGGAATCTGAATATTTCTGGGTGTTAGAAGCTGTAAAGCAAGACTTGCTTTGAGGTGGAGGGAGCAGCCATGCATGTCTGTGTATGCAAGTTTGTCCACAACAGATATACCTCAAATATCTGTTATAACAGATATCTGACACTTAGAAATGAGAATATGAGCTGCAACATGGACACTTCAGAAATGTTCATACTAGGGACAGCTCTCAGTAATGTGTCCATCGATTCACACTTGACACTTGAAGAGAATTTTACTCCTTGAGAAAAATACTTCTGCTCACCCAGATCAGAGCAGAGAAACTTGCGTGCATGACTGTAGGTCAGGTCAGTGGGTAAGACTGATCTGCCACCCTAGTGATCAGTTCAGGGCGCTTTTGGCTGGAAGTGGCGAATGTTCCCCAACAGCTCTAGTCCGAGATTCATTTGCTCTGGAGTGACTGCTCTTCCAGCAGATCCCCCAGGTGCCAGTCAGAATGAGTGTCCTCTCTGCAGGCCATCAGATGTGTTGGGAAACAGATGAAAATGAACACACAATTTTTGCCCACAATGTACATTGCAGTGTGGAGCTGGCTGGGCATGTTTTGTTGGAACATCATTTTGCTGAAATTGAAATGTTCAGCGGAAGCATTTCAATCTATTGATGTTCCACTCAAAGCCAAGCAGCATTTGCTTTGAGCCTTGCCAGCCAGGGTTGTTTCTACATCTTGGCTGCCTGGTTCTGACACACCCCTGGGGAACATGCCACTCTGAGGCCTGGCTGGTTTGTGGAGAGCTGAAAATCTGGGCATATCACAGTGTCTCTGGTTGCTCATCTTTGCTTTCTGGTGAGAGGCTGATCCAATAGTGGCTATGTCAGAGCCTCAGAATCCCCCTTGGCCACAGCTTGGGAGCCTGAACAGCTAAGGTGGGCCCCATGCCTTCCACCAGAGAGCCCATCAGGCAAGATGGGGGATCCTGGGATTGGTGACTCCTCTTAGAGCAGAGGGGCCATCATTTTCCAGGCAAGTCAGTGGTCAGGATCTCTCCTTGGTTAGAAAGATGACTAAGGATGTGGTGACTGAAGTTACGCAAGGTGAATCCTAATCAAATTCAAGGTCATGCAGCAGAAGGAAAGAGGGAAGGCAAAGCCACACAGAGACTGGTTGTCTGGATTCACAGCTCTTCTTCCCTCAGTGTCATTGTTTTTCCCCAGGCATGTTAAACAATGGTTAATTTGGGGTATTGAAATGAAGAAATGGGAGCTTCCAGCGCCAAAGCTGGAGGTCTTCCATGGGTTTCAATAGCTACAAATCCTCCTTGCTTTCTGTTTTTGGTTTCTGAAAAGTTGTTTAGGAAATAACTGGTTTTCCCTGCCAACTGAAAGTCAAAGGATTTGGCCAAACTATAGATCAAGTCAGATTAATGAGCATCTTGACCACTGTTGATGCTCAAAGTTGGCTGTGTGCAGTATCACTACAGCTACGTGGCCACAGCCACCCTTGGGAAGTCATGTCCGCCTTAGAAATATATTGTATTCTACAAGAAACAATACTGTTAAGTAGCCACAGCAAAACTAGTGGATTACAGCAGTCTAAAACCTCAGGAAAAGGTCACCTGGAAAAGGGAAAGCTCCAGATGAATAGGTGCAGCTCTGCCTCAGGAGCAGAATCACCTTGGGTGAGTTTCTCACAAAGGCAAAGTGTTTCAGCTGTGACCCTTCGCTGTCTGGATATATTATTGTGTAATATTCTAGAGTTTGCAATATTCAGCTAATCCAGGCTGGTTTTCTCCTCTCTCATTGTGCAACTCACTGAAGCTCTTATAAAACTTGACTTAAAACTGTTTTGTACCAATGGTCATAAGGGAAAATGGGCAAGGTTCTCATCTTTGATTCTGTTCCTTAGAGCCATTTACCAGCATGTGCAAGACATGGTTGCTTGAGGTTTCCCTTACTAAAATGGAACTAAGTCCAAAAGCCAAGCTCAACAGCAACTTCTTCCACCTTTTTTTAACTCCTGTAGTGAAATGTTTGGGAAGGATGAATTAAGATCCCATTGTCTGGAAGGATTTCTTGGTAAGGATGTGCAGCTTATAATGCAATGGAGTTCTGCACTTTTGCTCCCACAAAATTTCCTTCTAGAAGGAACCAGGCTTCTGCACAACCCAGATTTCACCACAGCTGCCATGAAATCCAGCTATAGACAAATTCTGATGCAATGTAGGAAAGTGTGAGCTTAATTATAAGAAACTCTGAGTTGTTACAGGTGGCTTTTTTTCTTTCCTTTGTCCTTTTTTTTCCCCAGTAAGAGGAGGAGCTCATCTAGTCTATCCAAGGACAGCCATCCATCAGCATGGAGTGCAGAGGTTCCTAAAAGCAGGAACGCTTCACTGGGTAGGTTATTCACTGCTCCACAAAGTTCTGCTCTTTGAAGGCTGACCTTTTGAAGCTCTCTGGACAGAGATGCAATTCTTACAGCACTGCTAAAATGATTTATGTGTTCGATACAGGCACATGACCGTGGCCATGACATTAGTGCAAATTCTTGGGAATAAGTGCAAGTAACTGTGTAGAAAAGACTTTTGGAATTTGGCCAAGAAACCAGGATTAAATGGTTGCGCTTCACAGGAGCAATGCAAGATCACAGATTGATTGGACATTAATTAAAGACCTGGCTATTTCTGGAATATTGCCCTTTTACTGCCCACAAATTCTCCATAAACAGCTTATGATTTTTTTCAAATGTGTTTTTGTTCACAGTTATCCAGCAAATAAGTTGTCTTCCGTGCCACAGTGCATATTTATTGTTGGTGATGTTCTCCTCTGATGTGATTCTCTTTCCTGAAGGAACTTTTGGACTAAAATTTTCCATAAAATCGTTACAATTATTATTTATTGATGGTAATGGCTAGTACAGTCCACAAACTATGATGGATAGTCCTTTCTCCAGGGAGCTCACAATGAAATGAATGATTACAGATTTCCATTTGCCTCTTCTGCTCCAGCCCTTCACTGTTCCAATTAGCATTCCTGCCAATGCCCTCGCTCTGTGGTGCACACACAGAAAAAGGCGGAATGCAGAAGGGACCAAGCACAGAGGCGTGGGGGGAAAAAAGTAAATCAATGAACAGTTCTGGGAACTATCGACTCCTGTCGATGGTCAAGGAGGAACTCAGCTCTACCTCTTATTAAAACAAATAAAATAAAAAGCATAGGTCACAGCCCCACGTAACATGTTACAGAAGGAAACAGCCTCATCCAGGATTTAATCACATGAGAAAAAAACCCCTTAAACGCTTACAGGGTGCCATTGGCTGTATCTTTGGAAACACATTAACAAGGGAGAGGTGCCCAAACTTGCAGGTGGCTGTCCTGTGTCCTGGTTTGATGTAGCAAAGAGATTAAAAGACATAAGTAAAATACAGTGTTTCAAACTGTTGTTGCAGCATTTGGGGATTGGGAATCCCATGGAGAAAAAACCCTTGGGAATATTTCATCACCATCCAACTTGACTTCCAGCATCAACATGTTCAACAAAATCCTCAGTTTTGGGAAGGTAAGTCTGTATTTGCATAATAGCTGAGTGCGAACATTTATGTATCATTGCCTTTAAAGAATTAGAAGCTCAAAGTACCAACATAGAGCTTTTACTACTTCCGGATCTCCCCTATTATGGGAATGTGCTTTATTTTGGGCAGGCAGTGATTGTGGGTGGAATTTTAAGCTTTGTGGTAAGTTTATTATCCTCTAAGCAGAAGCCAGGTAAACCATACCCCTTGGAACATAATGCCATGAAATACCAAATATGGACACACACAATACCCTGAGATATTTTGTTCATAACTTGTCTGAGTTAAGGTGTTTAGAGTGTGTTTTCTTTCAGAGGAAATTAAAAATACCGTGTCTCAGGCTTTTCCATTCAATTATTTATTTGCCCATGATACTCCTTCGGTGGCATCAGAGGAACTGTGTGTTCAATATGTAGGTTTAAGTCATATGTGGGAGCAACTCCTTTGTAAGGGAAACTTGGTACAACATAATGGACACTGCTGTACTTATGTTCTTGTCTTAAGGCATACAAACACTTACCCCCATTTCTCTTTATAACTCATGAGGGGTTTGAGGGACTTTAGTGACGCCGTTCAGCTGCTGGAATCCTGTCTGTGTGTAAGTGCTTGTAATGACAATGCTTTTCAGATGGCACTACTATCCCTTAAAAAAAGTCTCCCCACTGTATTTAAAACCATCCCAAATAGAATGTTGCTTTACAGCTGTCTTGAAGGTTTTGTCTTTCTCTCAGAGCCAGACCCAGCATTCAACTGCAGCCACGCTCAGAGTCCTGCTGTGTGAGGTCTTGTCGCGATACGTGGCACATCCCGCTGTCACCGGAGAGAGGATGGCGGCCAACATCCACCACACCTTCTGCTTCACAGACTCGTCACTTTTGGAGTCGTTTGCCCGGGAGTTCAGGAGTCAGGTCTCTCAGGTGGGTGCCTGGGACCTGTCCTGGTGATGCAGCTGGGAGCTGTGGTACTTCACATATGCTGTGCAGTGTTTGGGACCTAGAACAGGGCCCCTCCTGGCTAGGACCTCATCTGTGTACCAGACTGCACACAGTGGATGATGAGTCTGAGCTAATTCTTGGGGATGGGATTAGCCCAAAGACCTCCAAGTTGAGTACACAGCTCGGAAAGCCAAGGATCATGTACCCGCTGAGGGTTCTCACCATGCCTGGGCCTTGTTTCTCCTCTTCATTTGCCCTGCTGCAGTGACAGGTAGATAGAACAGCATGAGGATGAGCTGTAAATAAGAATATTTAAAGCTAGGGAAGGCAATAAATTTAATTGTGTATTACCTCAGCTGTATAACTTCATCCAGTAACTCCTGCATCTGATCCAACAATCCATGATTGAAGCAGTACTTGTCTTTGGGAAAGCAATATAATTAAAGCAAATGAATCCTGTAAAAGTAATGCCTTCTTTTTTTTTTTTTTTCCCCAAGGTAAGGATTGATATTAATTTTTGTTGAATTCCTAGTCTTTGGACTCTTTAGGACATTGTGAATTGTAAGGCTTGTCTGAACACAGAATTTACTGTACAATCTGGAGTGTGAAGGTAAAGCAGTCACTCTCTCAGTTATTGCCTGTCACTGGAGTCCTTTGGATGTATTGTTTGTAGACTTGCATGCAAGTGCAGTGCAAGCTGAAAAACATAAAAGGACCCACCAGCAGCAAGGGCTCGTGTTCTTAAATAATTTCTTGCATTGTTATTTGTTAAGGTGCAACACAACCCACAGTACCAGGAGACATTTGTCAATGAAATGGTCTCGTTTCTGACACTCATCTCCCAAGTGCAGAATGACACCTCCCTGTGGCATCTCCTTTTGCTGGCCCCAGATGTGTTTCAGGACAACATGCAACTGCAAGACATAATTGATTTCCTACAGAATCCAAGCAGGTAAAATAGAGAAAATGCCAGGAGAGACACTGAAAGTTGGTGGATTTATGTATTGGCCTCTAAGGACATCACCTCTCATCTTGATGAGAGGGTATTAGTTTAAAAGCATGATTTGTTTGGGAAATGGTGTGGTTCCACACTAATGCATCTCTGTGGACTGTGAGCAGTGTGCTGATTCTTAGTGACTCTTGTGTCACTTTTTAAATGGGAGCTTGATAGAAACTCTGAGTTTTCTTCCAGCCTGCTTAGAGGCATTGTCATGCCCTTGTGTGGAGAGAAAAGCTGTTTTTTTTCTGCCTTTGGCTGAAGAAAAGCCCTGCTGGCTGGATAAGGAAAGCAGCTGGCTGCTTCTTTCCAGAAAAGCATGGAGCCAAATTCAAGTTGCTTTGAAACACCTCAAGCTCTTGTAGGGGAGCCATAACTTTATTTTTTTAAATGGATTTCCTGATTCACTGCTGGTTTAATCTTTCAAGACTGGTCCCAAGAAAGCAGGGAAGAGAGGGAGCCTGGTTTTTTGAGCTTGTCTGCTTTTAAGAAGAAAGTGCCAGTTATGTACTTGCTCAATGCTTATATGAAAAAAAGACCTGATTTAACTGCATGAATAAACTGTGATTAAGTTTTTGATTCAGGACAATAAAAACTCTTCTAAAATGGGCTTAGCCTTGAAATTTCTTTCCTGGTCTGTAGCTGGGCTAACCTCTCACTGATCTGTGGAAGACTCGAGTTACTCAAGAGATTAGGGGACTCTGTTCCAAATCATGTGCTGGATATGTGACTGACCCTGCTATAAAATACTCTGAATAGTCCAGTTGTTACAGCACATGGAGGACAGCAAGAAACTGAGTGTCTTCAGACAGCTTTTTGGTTTTATCTTGCATACATGAACAGTTGGGTAAAGATGCCAAAAGAGGTTGTAGAAGCTTTGCCACTTCTATTACACCCAGGCTTAGAGGGACTCACTTTTCATCACTGGTGTGTTGCCAAGGCACTTAAAACCCTGTACATTTAATATCTAGGTAATTTGCCATGCTGCATTGTGAGACCTATTTGTAAGTTGTAATGTCCTTATCCTTAAAGGAGTCAGTAGCAGTGTGGTAAGAATTTTAATTTTATTCAGAAATGTTTTGTTCATGCTGCTGTTTCAGTCACAGCATTATTGCATTTGCCTTTACTGTGTTGCAGAATGAAGCCTGAGAACCAGCCCTGTTTGAGTGCCCAGGGAGAATTAATATTTACTGTGCTGCTCTGCTTTGCCCTACAGCTGCAGAGCTGGGCAAAGTTATCATAGGCATGACAAAGAGGCACATAGAATTTCATCACCAGAACTGTGCAGTGCTTTTATGTCTGGCATCTGGCACTGTAAGTGCGTGAGTAAAGAGTTATTGCAAAGAGATTGCACAAATAGTGGTTTTAATGATGCTTACAAAAGCAAATCTCAGCGAGCCTGGCCATGTCTCTTACTCAGGCAGTACTGACCTCCTCTAAAGATGTGCTCTACAGGGAATTTTTTTGCTGTATGGAGATGAAGGTATAGAAGAAAAGAACTTTTGCTCATTGTGGCATCTGTATTAACCATGTGATAAACACCACCACTGTGAAACAGTAACTTCCAAGTCATGAATTCTATAGAAAGTTTAGGAGCAAATTTTATTACCTACAAAAACCTGTTTTGCAGACTGAATTCACAAGTGCTCCTGTTTGTTACTTTAAGATAGTTTTTCCGCTAAGCATGCAAGCTGAACTTTTTTTTCCAAATACAAAGTCTGCAAAAGCCCTGCAGGACTAAAATAAAAGGGCAACAACAACACTTGTTTCCATGTTTCCTGCCTTCTGTTCTGCGTGACATGCATCTGCTTTTGACAAGCCTGTGCCTACCTCATCCTTGGCTCTGCCATTGCTCAACTAAATATGTCATTTATAACTCAGTTTCTTCCCTCTCTAAGACTCTCACTAACAAGCACATCTGCAGAACAAAAATGATGAGCACCAAGTTCACAAAACCTGCATGGAGATGTTATGTTAAATGAGGAGAAAAGAGATCCCTGGTGCTCTGTTCTCACCAGCAGCCTGTTCCCAACAATCAGGATGTATTTATTCATGCCACTGAAATCAGCTCAGCCAGGTTCTTTGTGTATCACCTGCAGAACTCGAGGCAGGCAAGAGATTGTGCATTTCACAGTGACCCTACGCCTGCAGGGAAGAGCTGCTCTCCATACAGGAGAAGCAAAAGGGACTAATAATCCCTGTGAAGTTTTCAGTTACCCACACACCTGAACAGACAGTCCTTTAAATGACTTCCTCTGTGACACAATATGCCTGATTATCAGCTTGTTCTTTCCTAAGACTGAAAAACATTCCTTGTTTCCCTGGCAGCCTGACTATTTAAGTATGAAAGAGGAAAGAGGGAGAATTGGAAATGGTAGTAGTTATTTGTGATTGCTTCTTCCTTCCACAGATGTTGTCCCCTGGGGATCCTTGCTCTCTCTGGAGCCTTGTCTACTTGTTTCTTGGTGTCTTTTAGGAGGGAATTCTCCCACAGCAGTGAGTCACCTGGCTGGCACATCACCTGGGTGTTTTCTGAGACCTGCTGGGAGGATTTAAGTGGTTTTAGTGGATTTAAGGATTTAAGTGGTCTACAGATTTTACATTACTCTCTCAATAAATACACCTAATGAGTGCCACACATATGTTTGTGCTAATACACTACTCTGGCTTTCCCATCAAAGCCCTTAGTATTTGTATCTTGTGCGTGATCAAACAAATAATTAGAAGTAGGGGCAATGTCTGTCAGACATTTTAAGAGTGATAGGCTGTACTCCAGCTGTTTCCTATTTGGACACTTGTTTTATTTCTTCTCATAAACCTGTAACTACAATTTATTTTCCTGGGTTTTTTCCCCTTTAGTGTTGTGCTGGCAGCTCAGAATGTCTCTGCATTGCTTTTGACTGATGATAGATCCAAAACTGTTCAGAATGGGGTTACAGATCTTCCATACTCACTGAACTGCTTGGAGCAAGGTAAGGCTCCTCCGCGGACTCATATCTCTGCTGAAAACCTGTGGTGCTGAGGAGAAGCAAACTGCAGGCTAATAAGTAACCACACAGATTGCACACTGTTCAGGGCTCAGCACATTGGAGTCTTCTTTCAGCTTTCTGTAAGTGCAAATAAAATACCTCGTTTCAAGCAGGGAAGTAAAAAAGCTTGCTTTTGTCAGGAGACAATGAATTAACATGAGTTTGCACTCTCAGCGGAAGCAGACAGCAGTGATTTTTTACTTTGATTTTCTTCTTTGGGGTGTGATGTCAAAATCTGCCTCTAGCTGTGGATTCTGTCAAAATCACCTCTGTATCAAGGCACGGGCTGGGGCTGGGCTGCACTACAAGCTGTTGACATCCAGATTAGCCATTGCTCTAAATCCCTGTCACTTAGAGCAGAGGCAGTCCTGGACATCCCCCTCTAGCTGAGGGTGTGTGAGCAGGCAAGGGGAAGGTCCAGCATCTAAATGCTACAAGAGGCAGATCAGTAAATGCTGTCCATTCTCTACTTGTTTCATGGAGATTGTGGAAGTTGAGATGGGTAAGAAGAAAGATTAATGCAGTGCAAGTAGGGAAAACATGGAGATGGGGTTCTGGACACATGGGGATATCAAGATGAGTGTAAATGGCTGTGGGGGACACAAATGATGCTGCAGACAAAGCTTACGTGTGAGGAGTTTAAAAGCATCCCTAAAGGAAGAGAAAGAAACCGTTCTTGGCCACCTTATCCTGGATTACTGATAGCAAAGTGCTCCTAAAGCAGGAGGAGAGTTCTGTTAGCACCCACATCACAGGGGCATGCAATTGTTCCTGAGGTGGAAAATCATTTTCTATGATATCAGGTAGCACCTTCACTTCCTTCAGAGAGCCAGGAAGAGTTACATCCCAAAAGAGCACTCAAATTTCTAACCAGGATATAGTGTCTCGTGGTAGGAGCCTAATTTCACGTGTTCACGTTATCCTTGACAGATTTGCTGTATAGCTTTTTCCAGGTTCCAGAATGACGTGATCTTTACTAATATACTCTTTACATTTTTGTTGTAGATAAAGAAAAAAGTTTGGTGACCAGATACATTTGTAATTCCTTTGTTAACTGGAAAGACAAGCAGACTTTAGTGTCTGAATTGGAGGAAGTTCTAAGGTAAGACATTAGCTAAAGGGATATTACTAACAGTGTAATTCAAATCTATGATCTTTGCTCTAAATCACCTTACATTTCCACTTGCATTGATTTCATATTCACTAAAACACTTTTTTGTTCCCCTCCAGAAAAATAAAGCCACCAGAGATTGGTAGAAAGGACTCCAAGAGGTCCATTAATTCAAATGATTTAGAAGCTATACAAAAGCATCTGCATCGTTTAAAAGGCTTTGAGGAAAAAATGAATAGAAGTGAATTAAAAACCTTAAATCTATTCAGAAATTTGAAGAATGAAACATTACAGAAATTGTATGCATTTCTTGAACTGGGAATGAATCCACATCATGATTATAAATTAAAGGAAGCATATAATAAGGAAATAATTGATGAAATCTATAACTTCGTATCACTGCAATTACTGAGTGACTTTAATGGGACTTCCATCTTTGATATAATGATCCAGTGGAAAGAAATTCAGAGCACTTTAAAATTAGCTACGATGATTTGGAATCCAGTTTTGTTAAACAACTCTAATTTTAGTACGCTGCAAACTAAGGATGCTCTCAAAATGTTGCTCTCCACGAGCATGCCATCACTTCTGGAAGACTTCAGAGACAGTTTAAATGGGATGCAAGAAATACCATCTTTGTTTTCGGATGATCTGCTGAAGCCTGTGTCCTACAGGAACTTTCCAGAGCAGCTCCAAGCTCTGCAGAGGATGTTTTTTGTAATGACAGGCATGAATGTGGGTTATCAGTACCTACTGCTGCCTGTGTTTGAGCTGATGCGAGAAGTGGAGCGCTCTGTGGGGGAAGCCTGGTGGGATGAGCTGAATGTCTACTGGCGCCTTGGGGAGAAACTGAGGTCGATGAAGTGGAACAACACAGGCATCATCGCCTACAGGCAGTTCTTAGAGGTATTAAACAGCCATTTACAAAAGCTGAATAATAATTCAAGTGGTGTCTTCAGTGAACAGTTGGATCAGCTGTCAGAATTTATAACAGCCGTGTTTAAAGAGTTTGGGGAAAGCTCTGGAGTAGCCAATATCTCACTCATCACCCAAGCCATCCAAAAGACCTTGTACATATTAAAAGACTTACAGCTGAATTATAATGTCACTAAATTAAAATCTATAGATATTTTCTATAATTTTGACAATAAAACCTTCAAGAGTTTGTCTGAACTTCTGAGGACAGGAATGAAAATCCTTCATTATACAAGTGACAGTGAAGCTTCCAGGGAAAAAATAATTATCCCTGTCTATAACTTAACACATCTTCTACTACAGGAGTTCAGCCAGTCTTCCCTAGAGCCCAATGCTTCTCTAGAGGCAGAAATTTGGAAGTTCTTGCATTCAGCCTTGAGTCCTTTCCTTGGGGACAGCAACAATGGTGACGGGACCCTCCAGAATTGCTCTTTCGAAGACGTGCTCCATATAGCACTTGAGATGCTGTTTGAAAATGCCACTCTACGAGAGTCCTTAGCCAGGAGCCCCTGCAAGCCCCTCTTTGATTCCATGGGCATAGAGGGTGGAACAGTGCACAATGACAGCTTTTCCAGAGTGTTCCAGCTTGCCATAAGAAACCTGAAACTGTCTCCAGAGTTCGCTGCTCTCTACCAGAACAGCAGTGAACGCTTCTCCAAGGAGCTGTTGTGCATCACCCAATCTCTGCATTTTTCGCTGAGTTTCCTTTCCAAATTAAACCTTGTGTCTGAGCTGGAGAACTCTTGGGTGCAGGAGAAGGCAAGAGCTCTGACTGCTGTCATGGAGGGGCTGCTGCAGAGTAATGTCTCCTGTCCCATCTCAATCCACGATGTGCTCCCATCTGAGCTTTTGAGCCTGCTGATTCCTGCCCTGCTGAATGAAACAGTGCTGAACTCCCTAAATTTCTCTGACAGCTCAGCAGACTGGCAGAGGCTGCCTGTGTTCTCCCATGTGTTACCTGCTGCTTCCATGAGGAACAGCAGCATATATGAACTGCTCCAGGTGGGCAGAGATTCCTCCATGCAGTCTGAGTGGGGACATTTCTCGCGGTTGTGGCGTGCCACTGGCAGTGTGCTGACCTCCAAATGGAACCTGACAGAAGTGGGTGAATATGTGAAACTTCTGGAAATCATGAAGAAAGCTCTAATCCTTGTGGACTTTGGGGTAGCTCCTGGAAGAACATTAGTACGTCAGATCTTTCATAATTCCAGTGAAGGAATGAAATCCTCACATCCCAATGATTTGTATGGTTCATCAAAACTCTTTTTCAATTCAACTTCTTCCACAGACAGCACGCTGGTCTTGGAAAGAATATTTCAAGAAATACTTCCTCTGTATGAAGATGAAGAATTCTTCTACTCTAATCCCTCTGGAAAAGAAAATCAGGATGTTCTGACTATGGCTGCAGTGATTTTGAATGAGATAATTTCAAACAGGACTCATTTTAATACAGGGAATGCATGGGAGGTTATCAAAATGATTGCACTTGATGCAATCTCACTTGAAGACATTGAAAATTATCTCAGCACAGATGAAAAAGTGTCATCATTATTTTCTGACTTCTTGTTAGCCCCTGGAATGTCTGAAAATTTTGCAGAACACCTCTTGTCCCTTGAGCAGCTTCTTAGTGTCATGACAGAGGTGAATACCAGTGATCATTATCTGATGATCTCTTCTTTGTCTAAGCTAATGCAGAAACTCCTGGATTTCCCCCCTGTAAGGCAGAGAAATGAACTGCATGCTTTCTGGCATATTGCTGAAGGTCTCCAGTCTGTGAACTGGAATAGTACAGACAGTCTCACTCCCCAGTCACTTCGAGACATGCTGCAAAATCAGTTCATTACCATGGAAAAGTACTCCAGTCTTCCCTTCGGTGAGGAACTGAAGCAGCTGCTAGACTTTGCATCCTCCATGCTTGAGCTGTATGGGGAAGAGCACTCCAGAGGAACCAACATCTCCATGTACTTGCAGGCCATGCAAAGGAGTATCTCAGTTTTAAAAGGTTTACAGAAAAGGTATGGTATCAGTGAGGTTGAAATTACCATCCTATTATTTGATACTTATAGTAACTATACCCAGAGACTGATCGAAATAGGGAGAGCAGGCATGAAAGTTCTTCATGACACCAACTCAGACAAAACATTTGCAGAAAAAATGGACATTGTCTATGATTTCTCACACTTGCTGCTACAGGAGTTCAGCCAGTCTTCCCTAGAGCCCAATGCTTCTCTAGAGGCAGAAATTTGGAAGTTCTTGCATTCAGCCTTGAGTCCTTTCCTTGGGGACAGCAACAATGGTGACGGGACCCTCCAGAATTGCTCTTTCGAAGACGTGCTCCATATAGCACTTGAGATGCTGTTTGAAAATGCCACTCTACGAGAGTCCTTAGCCAGGAGCCCCTGCAAGCCCCTCTTTGATTCCATGGGCATAGAGGGTGGAACAGTGCACAATGACAGCTTTTCCAGAGTGTTCCAGCTTGCCATAAGAAACCTGAAACTGTCTCCAGAGTTCGCTGCTCTCTACCAGAACAGCAGTGAACGCTTCTCCAAGGAGCTGTTGTGCATCACCCAATCTCTGCATTTTTCGCTGAGTTTCCTTTCCAAATTAAACCTTGTGTCTGAGCTGGAGAACTCTTGGGTGCAGGAGAAGGCAAGAGCTCTGACTGCTGTCATGGAGGGGCTGCTGCAGAGTAATGTCTCCTGTCCCATCTCAATCCACGATGTGCTCCCATCTGAGCTTTTGAGCCTGCTGATTCCTGCCCTGCTGAATGAAACAGTGCTGAACTCCCTAAATTTCCGTGACTCTGTAGCAAACTGGAATAAGCTGTCCATGCTCTTCAGTGTGGTGCAGGATGAGCTCCATGTGAACAACCTGCTGCAGAGACTCCTCGGCGCCTTCAGCCTCCCCAAATGGAGTTATTACACAAGTGTCTGGGATGTGGTTGACGTGTTCCTCAACACCAAAAGGAATGTAACTGAAGCAGCTGCCTTTACAAAGTTGTTGAGAGCAGTGGCAAACAACTCTGCCAACGAGATGTCAGCTCAGGAAGTCGCAGAAGCCAGCCTCTACATTCTCAAGGGGCTGAACTTCTCTGATCTGCTAAATGAATTCAATATAAGTTCCAGCTCGGCTTTTCACTCCAACAGAACTAGTTTTGACAGTGTGATTGACATCATCTCTCATCACTTCGTTGTCATGGCAGAAACCCTCTACAACAAGACTCTGCCTTCGTCTCAGAGTGACCACAGTCTGTCACCAACCGATTTGATCGCACGGTGAGTTTGCTTTTTGGGTATTGTAATTGCATTTATGGGTAGTGACCACCATTCTAATTCTGAGAGAGAATACGTTAGAAGTATGTAATTTTTTTCCGTGGAGCAACCTAAGCCTACAATCACCACAATTTAGGACATGAAGTCTAGCGTGGGTTAAATTGAAAGAAAGAAAACTTCTCCTTGAGCTGAACATACAGCTTGAGGTCAGACTTTCAAAAATCTTCTGTTGGCACATATCAGTTTACAGTGGAAGCAGAGTCCAGAAGGAGTCTTGCCACCAGTGGTAGGCTCTTTGGAAACCCCTTCTTTGTGGTGTGATTCTCTCATTTTAGATCCTCACTTCTCCGCTTGGCGTGCCATTCCATCTATATCGTGCATCCATGGTGAACACTTCAAGTGTGGTTTCTTATACATGTGGTTTGAGGGTGAATGACAGCTTTGGGAGATAACAGCAAAAAGAATTGATGAAATAAAACTGGGAGGGTACCCACATAGGAGAGATGGCTTTTATCTGGAATTCTTATTTACACTGCCAAGGAACAGCATCTACACAGCTGACAGGTTGCTTGCTAAAGTACCTTGTTTCTGATAGGGAAGCTGATTTAAATTCCTATCTTATTTTTCAGATTTCTGTTTTTGGAATTTGAAAACACCCTCTTGCAGGTGACAGTGAATAACAGCTGTAACCCTTACCTGAAGTGTTTAATAAATGCTGCTGAAGCTGAAGACAGAGAATTGACAGGTGATCATGATTTCATTAATGCTGTGGGACCTCAGCTGGAATATGTTGTGCCTGTCTTTTCCAAGTGTTTTGTCTAGTGGTGGGAAGGAATGGTGCTGCATGTTTTCATCTGCTGGTAATTGAATGGGGCTGTGAGACCTCGGGAAGCCAGACTCCTTTTTGTTTGAGTTATGTCACATTGCAATTATAAGTTTCTATCTCATTCTATCCAGAAGGCACATCTACTCTTCACTGTGTGATGACAGGTTGCTGACACTCAGATAAAGAAATCTTACAAATAGAAACCTATTTCCCTTCACAACTCTTTGTCCCTGGATGACAGCAGTTATTTTTGAGAGTTAACCTGGTATTTCACATAGATATTGATCATATGAGGTTATTGTAACACCCGAGGCTTTACCTGCTCACAGAGTGGGGATACCACAGGTGCTCTGAAGGTCACTGCCAGAATCTGTTACCAGTGTGGGGTGCATTTCCCTAGAAACAGAGCACCTACTGGGACTGGATCCATTATAATTCAGATAACCACCTAAGCCTTCCTCTGGGATTTCACAGGTTCTTGGCCATGTGAATTTGGTGGAAAATAGCAATGCTCAGTAGGCCTCTGAATAAAAGTGCTGATGTTCCCACCTGTGAAGTTTCTGCAAGTCTGGCATTTTTGTCTGGAGTAACTATTGTTTTTTTTCTCTGCACAGAAAACATCACCCTGCTTTTGAAGCAAACTCATCTGAAAAAGAACTCTTTTATGCAAAATAATACCTCTGAGAAACACTCATCCATACCAGAGCTCCTGAAGCTAAAAGTGAGTCTGCTTAAAATGCTGACTTGAAGGACATCCTGCAGTGATACATGAATGTGCAATGGTGGTTTAGAAAAACAGCATATGGAAAAAAGTTTCTGAAAAGAACGGCTGATAAAAACTAGGACAGAAACTCTGTGTTCTGCCTATATTTGAAGGTCACCAGTAAACTGGGTTAAGGAACTTGTTCTTGTATCAGTCTCTACTGAGTGTATACCTGTTTTTCAGAGAAGGTAGAGGTTTTCCTGTCCTCCTAGCCTGTTGGACTGAATGGCTCTGTTTTCCACCAGCCATCCCAAAAGGATGGGCACTGGATAGGTTGCCAGTGGCAGCATATTGCTCAGTGCACCATTGGTTTTAAAGTTCATTGAGACTTAGCGAAGCACCTTGCAGAGCTGAGGTCGTTCTTGGATGCCTCCAGCTGAGAAGTGGGTAGGGAGGAGTTCTCGAAGGCACAAGTAGGAATTAGACATCTCTACCCTGCTAAAGATCAGGGAATTGTGCATCCCTAATTGGCAGCTATAAGCATGACTAACTTGGTTACCACTGTGCCTAAGGAGTTGTGCCAACACCAGCGTGGCTGGAGTCAAGTCCCCACATGTTCCCTTAGCCCTGTGTGTCTCACAACACCAGAATGAGTTCTGAGATTAGGCACCAGTATTTACTGATGGAGTTCCCTCACCAGCTTTGTGTTTGGCAATGCCTTATTTGAATAAAACGCTTCTCACCCCAGGCACACATGACTGCAGTAATAGCAGTCATGCACTTTAGTCTATTGCTCCATGTGAGAAATAGTATTGAAGAGTCCTTTTAAAAAATATAACAGTATACAATGCTGTTGCTGTGCAATGTATCTGTAATAATACTATGATGAGCCTCAGTGTGAGAGGTACTCAGAGGCATAAGCCTGAAAATAATTCTTCCCATAAGAGCCTGATAATGTAAATAATGAAGTCAGACAAGAGGGAAGCCCACAATAGCAGAGTAGGCAAAGGACTATAATTTTACATGGGTTGGCAGATGTGGAAGTCCTGACTTGTGGCCAAGTCTCTTTGCTGTGCTGCAGTAGATGACCAGGTGGTATCTGAAAGAGTGAACCTGCTGGGCAAGGTAGATTTATTTGGTCTCTGGGAAGGTTAATTGGTGAATGGGTGAGTCCAAATGGGATATTGCTATGTGTGTGTGTTGGGGGGGGGAAATGATATGTTAGGACTTGCAAGGTTTATTAGATCCAGCCAGGTCTGCTACAAACTCATGTAGGAACGAGATTGTTATGAACTCTCCTACTGAAGAATGAACCTAAACATATGTATATATTATAGTCTTAATCTAAGGAGAAACAGAAAGGGACAGTTGAACTCTTTAAAACTTGCCTATTACAATTCTGTCATCTAACTGGCGTTTGTGCATTTGTCTTCTTTTGTCAAAACCTCCTTTGAAGATCTCTCGTCTGCGGGATCTGACAACCCTTCTCTGTGACTACGAGAGCTTTAAGTCAGTCCAGCAGCTCTGCCACCTCCCCGAGGTTGGCTTTGCCGAGCTGTGTGAGCGAGGCCAATCCCACGAACAGCTCCTCCGCACTGTGGAGCTGAGCAGTCAAGTGGTGACCAATGTCCTGAATCACAGGAGAATCTCCCAAGAGCTTCAGAATGTACTCATTGGGGATGCCACAAACATCCAGACACAGCTGAATTGGTGAGGCTCTTCCCAGAGTTAGACTGCTTTAGTATTCTGTTAAGGAAACGACTTCTTGCCTTCTTCTCGTGTTCTCAGTTTTGTTTGTTGTTTTGTTTTTTCCCAATGTAGGCTTCAAGAAAATGTACCAGAAATTGCTTTCTTTCAAGAGATTCCTCAGTATATGGCTGCTTTGAATTCCATGTTGAACATCACTGAGAGTTCAACAAACTCTAGCAAGCAAGGTACTTTTCTGTGTTTATAGTGTTGGTACACCATCACTGGTACCATACTTTCTGCTGGAAGTCCCAAGAATTACCTAGTTGCCAGGAAGAAGTGATATTAATGAAATAACCATTACCCATGTCCCATGCCCATTGGGATCCTTTATCTGGGGTACCACACTTCCATACTTCACCCAAAGTCCTCTCTGTGTGCTTAAGATTGCTATGTGTCTGGAGAAAGCTGTTACATCAATTGTTCTTTGATTGTTCTTTACAGAAAAGTTAAGAGACGTGTTTAAAAATGTGAAGCAGCTCAAGGAGGATCTCAAAAAGACAACAGGAATGTCTGCAGCCAGTATTGATGCTCTTCTGGAAACACCTCTCCCGGAAAACAGCAGTCAGGTAAGTTTGCTGTCATCCTGTTGGGAGATCCTGTTGCTTTCTGCTTCTCAGGTCATTAACACCAGAATTGGTTAGTGAATGCAGCTGAGCAGATCACTCTGTGTGTGACAGCACAGAGAGGGGAAGGTGATCCCCCAGGGATAGACAGCAGAGCATATTATGGATTGGAATCACCACCAGGAATGCAGTCGGAGCAGTCACTGATGTCAGTCCATCCACTGGGGATCAGGAGCCATATGGTCCCTCTGGCTGTCACCAGTGGCTGGTGCACAGCCAGGCCCTGCCTGGGGGAGAAATGGCTCTGATCCACGGCAGGATGTGGTTCACTGGGACAGACTAATGAGGGCTGGGCGAGGCCTTCAGTGGGGTCCCCGCTGCTCAGAAGTTGTCCCAGTCCAGATGGAAAAGACACTTGTAACCACATCTCATGGCAGCACTGGGGGTCCAAAAATAGCCTCCTAGAATGAGAGATGAGCTTGCCTTCCTCAGCCTCCTGTGCGAGCAGAGCTCCAGATGGTTTTGCTTCCCAGCCATCTTGCTGGACTGAGCCCCAAAGAGTGAGCTCTTTTCCAAACTTCACATGCATCAATAAGAAATTGAAGCCACAAAAGCTTTTACTACTGTGCAAGCTGGGTCGTAAAACACCATCCTTAGGATTTGTCCCTGGGAGAGGGAGTAATGGGTAGGCATTTCCTTGCTTTTCAGGGTTGAAATATGACACCGTGGAAAGAACAACAGCACGGCAAGATTAATCCAAGCATAGTGGAGCATGCAGTCCACCCCTAACAAATCCATTTTCCCTCTGTGCAAACACAGCTCATTTCTCAGCTCCTCCAGCTGGAGTCCTGTAGTGTCCGTCCTGCTGACCCGCAGCTGCGAACGGTGGCAGAGGAGTTGTGCAAACTCTCTCTCTCAGAGAGGACTCGTGGGATCTACATCCTGGGGGTCACCCTGTTACGACACTTGGACGTTTACAATTTCTTGTACAAGGTTAGTGCTGGCTTTGTGGAGTGATTTCTGTAGCCTTTGCTGCACGCAGTGGCTGAAAGGTCATAAAATATCATTGCGGTGGCCAGAAGCTATGAGGATTTACACAAGCCAAAGATCAGGCTTTGCTCACACAGTAATTTTTATTGCATATCCATGCTGTGACAGTGTGGATATAAATGAGAATCCCAGCTGGTGTAAACCGGCAAACCTCATTTAAAGGCACTGGACCTACTCTAAATGCCTCCCTATCTGCTAGTATCATTTATGTGCTGTCACAACCTCTTGAACATTCCCAACTGACCCAGAAATAAGGCACTGGGCTCAATATTTTTATTCCTTGAAAAGGGAAGCCCTGGAAAAAGTCCTGTAAAATATCTTTTTCCTATCTATTTGGAACTACAAAGTTATTAAATGATTCAAATATCCCACAGACACAGCTGTAGAAAGAGCATGGAAGAGAACATCCACAGAGAAATGAGTACATATTTAAAAATGCCAATGAATTTGGGCTCAGGTCAAAGGTTATTCGTAGTGTTTGACCCCTATGCTGTGTGAAATGCTACCACTTAGAGACCTGATTATATCCCAGCCAGCATCTGACACCCATTTCCCAACTGTAGGTGTTTGGAAATGTGCACTGTTCAAACTATGTAATATTCAGGGGAGTGGTTTGCAAAAGCACTTGGGGATTTAGGAATGCAAATCCCATTCATTTCCCATGGGACATCCACCCTGTAAGCCTCCTAACAGTTTTGAAAATCCCACGTTCCTTGTCTTTGAATTAACATAATATAGGTGTGTACACGCATGTGCACACAGATTCCTGCTAATCATAATTGATTTCCTTCCTGCCTCTTGTAGATGTTTTTCCCTAAGGAACTTCAGCAACCCATGGACAAGATGTTAGGGCTTCTGACAAAAATGAAATACTTCAGACACCAGGTTGAATCCGGTGTTGATCCATTGCTACAAGCTATTCATTCCCTGAAAAAGCTCCGGCAGTCTAGGAAAATGCCACTGACTAAGGTACGTGTGTTCTGTATGTGCTTCGGAGGCAAAACACCACTGGAACAGTTTCCACAGTAATTTCCTACCCTGGAAGCACATTAAACCACATTAAGACAAGAAAAATCTCTATCGAACTTATCCCTGGCAGTGTTCAAGGCCAGGTTGGATGTATATTGAAAACCTGGTCTAGTGGAAGGTGTCCCAGCTCATGGCAGGAAGGTGGAACTAGATGATTTTTAAGGTCCCTTCAAACCCAAACTATTCTGTGATGTTATGCTGCCTTCCTGGGAAAGCTTTGATTTGGAGTAGTGGGACCATCATGTGCTCATCACAGGGGAACACGAGGAACAAGTGCTGTGGGAGGGACACTTGGAGCAAAAATACAGGGGATGAACAACTGCTTGAAGGAGGGTTGGACTTCCAGCAAACTACTGGAAGGGTCAACTGGTGAGAACAGCTGGGGAACTGCCCAGTAAAGGCAAACCCAGTAAGTTAACAGCAAAAAATCACTCTGGCTTTAGTGTGCATCAGATCACACCCAAGGCCTTGAGCCTTCAGTGCAAACACATTACTGCTCTGACAGCTGCTGTAACTTCAGGGTGCACTACCTTCATCCAGCACCACGCCCAGTCCCTCTCAGATCCATAGTCCATGAGAACACAGATCACAGGAATCACTCCTGGTCATCCCTTTGCCTGCACGTTTTAGAGCCACGTGCATTCATGGACTAGGTGGGGTTAGGGATTGTGCACATCTGTGTGACAAATTCTGTGTTGTAACCCAGGGTCTGTCTGTGACAATAATAGGGAATTCCTCTGCACACATTGTAGGCACTTCCCACATTGTCTTTCATATCTGGAAATTAATTTGCCACCACTGTCATAGCGGAGGTTAACCACAAAGTTCATTATTTCCATGGGAAGTTCCTTTTTTTGTAGAGACAAACTTCTCCTAAGAAAGCAGTGTAAATATGTTCAGTCTTTGCCTTCTCATTCTGTTTTTCCTCTTTTCTCTCAGATTGGAGTCCTTTCAGTGTGCAGGATTTATTTGCATTTTGTCTTTTCTGCAGGCATTATTTAAACCAACCACCTTTGGGATAACACATGGCACATTTAAGTCCATGTCAAAAGTTCTCTGCAACCAGGAGATCACACCCCTGTTCTTTGAGTCCTTGCTTCCAGATTTTGGAGACCCTATAAGGAACAGTTCTTACGCAGAGGACGTCTATGTCCAAAAGCTGATGAGGAAATATGGGATTCCTCAAGACTCCAGTAAGTCTGGCTTTTCCCTAGGGCAAAACCATTTCTCTGCTATTTCCAGAGAGATGTAGTGCTGAGCTGTTCCCCTGTATGTCTCTGAGGGCTGCAAGTGCTCATTATTTATGCTAGCTGAAGATCTGCACTGCCCTAATTATTGGAGCTTTATTTCCATAAGTGTTCAAAGGAAAACTGCCTGTGCAGCAGAGCAGTGCTTGACACTGCACTGTCTCCCATTTGTTGATGATCTGGTCTTAGGGCTCGACAGGTCACTGCTTTTTCTTGATGTGTAGTTTTTCTGACTGTACTGACATTATTAGCTCCTCTGAGTTGACAAAACTCCATTTAACCTTCGAGCAGATAATCTTGGCTTGAACAGTGAGACTCTTGTTGTCTTGAGTTCAGCAACAGGAGATCTTGGGGGTGGATTGCTTTTGTCAAGATGCATTAGATCAGTCAGTGAAGGAGGGCCCTGAAGTCATTCTCTGGACTCAGCAACGAACTGGGTAGATGGGGAAAAATACACTGGTAACTTTCTTGTGTCTGGGCTATTTGTTCTCTATGCAATTTGTTTGCTTTTCTCCCCTTGCAGCACCATTTTGCTTATCCTTTTACCTGGACCTGGTCAAGACCCCGACTGGAGCTTTAATTTGGTCTTTTTTAAAACCAATGGTGCTCGGGAAGATCCTTTTTACACCAGATACCCCGGAAACTCGAGCAATCATGAGGAAGGTATGGTTCTGTTCCAGGACATCAGGGTACACCCACTCCAAAGGGTTGTAATTTATCTGGCACGGGCTTGTTTCCCTGAGAAGCACAGGCCTGCTTTCTCACTGTTTGGTGTATTAATCCAACTTCCTTTTCCTGGTTTCCTTGCTGATATATGAGTTATCTTTTGTCTTTGAATGAATCTTATCTCCAGAAAATTGCTGTTGGTCTAATATTTATAATACGGTTTTTATAAGGCCTCCAGTTTAGGAAGTTTCACCCCCATATTTTCAGCAAGTAAGAGAGAGAGGTCTCCCAAGACAAATGCTCTAACCAGTGCTTGTTCACAAGGAGACCAGTGGTAGAAGGAAAGCTGATATCCAACACATGCTCTAAATGGCACTTACAGTGCCGTATTTTAAGTACTTCCATCAAATTCAGTGTGTTAAGGGGCATTTTGCCAAACGGGTATAGGATGGTAAGAAAAATCCTGAGGAAACCAAATTTGGTCTCAGCTGCTTTATTGATATATTTATTGATTAAAATCTGTAAGATAATGAATAAATTAATCCTTTATGTTGTGGGCTTCCTTTATAGTCTAATGCAACCCTGGAGCAGATGGCTGATGTAGCCCTGAAGTCCCAAGAGTGGCTGGACAAGTCTCCTGTCATCATTAATTCCCTGGCTAAGTTAAACCAGACAGTTCCAATGATCAAGGTATGAGATCCTGCCTCCCCTACCTCTCTTGCCAGGAGGGAATTGGGAGGATGGATTTACTCACTGAAATGGACTGCAGTTCCATAGACATCTGAGGTCATGTGGGGAGGCCCTTCTCAGGCTTCTGTCCTGGACTTCCCAGTGCCTGTGCCTGCCTGTTCCCTTAACAGAAATACTCCTGACTCACCTTGCCATGCACATCCCCTGTCTCAAATGATCTGTTGGTAATATGCTCCTTGACACTGGCCGTGCTGGGGCCTGCTGGAGGGCTGAGATGAGCAGGGAACGCTCTTCAGTTTGTAAATTAACTTTCTGCTTGATGGAGTGATCCAGCCAGCCAAGACCAGGCAAGAAATGACTTTTTCAGAAAATGAAACAGTATCTATAATAAGCATGTTGCTCTGGGTACACACATAAGAGCTGGAAGATGTTTTGTACCTCAGTGAATGTAAATAAAATTTCTTTTTCCCCTCCTAAGGAGCCTAGCCTTGCTTGGATACAGAAAGCAGTAGACTGTAATGTTACACACACTTGTTTCCCATTCTATAGTAAAAATTGTCTCCTTTTCTTACAAACAAAGAAAATGAGACCCCTGGAAACCTAGAGCATTAGAAGTTAATTTCAGGGTCTGGAATTCATTCTAATTCCCATGGCACCAAGAGAAAAATCCAGAGTGGAATATGCAAAAGTGAAATTAAATATCCTCTGTTGATTGCTCTCATTGGTGGAATAATGGAATATTCAACCAAACAAAAATCTGTGCTGATCTCCAAGTTTAGTTTTTGGTTGCCTACCCATTGTGCTGTGGCTGTGTTCACAGGACTTAAAACATAGCCAAGGGAAGTTTACTGCACTTCTAGAATAACTTAGATTATCCACAGTTTTTTTCATGGGACTCTAGTACCTGGGGGAGACTCAGCAGGTGTCCTGTCTTGACTCCGAGAAGCACTAATTTGAACTCAAAGAGCTCTGTCTGACATTTTCATTGCTGGCATTTCTCCATCCTGATACACTGAGTGAAATATGGCAGGTCAGGAAAGGAGTAGGAGAGGGTTGTACAAATGCTCAGCAAAGTCAGCTGGTCTGATACATTTTAGAAATACACTGAATAAGCTCAAGAGGCTTCTGGTCAAACTGATGCTTTTTCTTTTTTTTTTCTTTGTTGATAGAACACTCTGCAGAATCCCTTTGTGCAGGTTTTTATCAAGATGATGGTGGATTTGGATGCAGTTGAACTGCTGAGTCAAATAAACGAACTGGGTAAGTGTGTGTTTATATGTGCTGCCCTCTTTCTTACTTGTACTTCAGGTCTGGGAGCTCCAGAGGCACCAAACTGAAGCCATCCCACAGTGCTGTTCTTCTCTGGCCAGTGTTGGACGCTCTAGTGCAAGGCAATCTCTGCTCTGATCCAGTGGGAAAAGACTCTTAGAAAGCACAGATTTATGAAAAGATGTTTCTCCTGGGTGTTGAAGGGAAAGTGGGATGGGAGACTCTGCCACTGTGTGTGGCCACTGGAGGACAGTGTTTAGCCATAATTAAGACTTCAAATGAGCTACCTGGGACTGCTGGAAATGTTGTGGACAGCTCACTTGCATTGCAACAAGGTTCAAACTAAAAGTCCTCCAGAGCAGAAAAGCAAGGGATCAGATAGAGGTGCGTAGGCTGATGGAGCCAGAGGAGACGCTGTGCTGGAATTTGCTGTTCTCTGGTGGTCTTGCATGGTCCCTCAAGGTAAGAGTTGCTGATGTGCACTGTGAGAGTCACCAGCTAATGGTGGTGGTGGATACATCACCCCTTGTGAGTGCACAGCAGGGGGATCCCAGTCCCTTTCTCCCTGTCCTACTGTCCCTACCTCCTCTTTCAATGGGTGACCATACATCTCAACATAAATCTGGGCTATGCCAGAGAAACCAGCAGCGGCCAAGGGTGACTATGGTCTCTTACATTCAGAAGGGCATTTACATCCTGTTCATGATGACCCCTGTGTTATTCCATGAGTAACAATTCCTGTCTTAACTCCCCAAAAGCCGTGGTGCTGGCAGCAGCTGTTCCGTATTAGTTCCCCGCATTACGCAGTCACCTTTGGAACCTGCCAGCAAACAGCAGTGTCTTCATTAACTGCGTTATCAGGCTCAGTCCACACATCAGCACAGCACACACAACTCTGCCTTGATGGGCTTGTGCTCCCCTGAGACACAGCAGCTCAACGGGCCAGGTGATTACACCCAGAACCATAAGGTGTGGAAGGAATGGCGAGCATCGTGTGCAGCTTAGGAGGGACTTGTGATTTGGGATGGCTGTCACATCCCACTGCTGGCATCCTCCCAAAGTCAAACTCACGAGCATATTACAAATGATTAACATAAAAACTGGGTCAACAACATGCCTTCATTGCACTGCTGAGTGAAGAAATGTATTTTACACTTAATGTTTACTATGATGGGGAGTTTATTCTTCCTTTCTGGTGTCATCATTAGTGTAAAGGGTGGAATGATGTGATGGATTTTTTGCTATTGTAGTGATGCTGATGGTTTTGTCTGTGGGGTTTTTTTCCAGATGATATTCGGCTGGAATTACAGAACAACACTGACATTGTTGATCAGCTGAACACTCTTGCTACCCTTGCTGTAAACGTGTCCTCCTGCATCTCGTTTAATCGTGTTCAGGCAGTCAAGGACTTAGAGGAAATGGAAATGGTGGCTAAGGAGCTCTTTCTGAAGAACGAGCTATTTGCAAGTATGTGACAGTCTCAAATCCCCCTGTAAATTAAATTTACCCTGATAGAGGGTGGGAGTGCAGCGTAAGAAATCTGGCTTTTCACCACAAACTGTTATGGTCACAGCTCCCACTGCACAGCAGTGAGTGAGCCAGTGTCAGGGGGGGACCTGCACCCTGAGACCTCCTTATGGAGCATTTTACACTCTCCTTTTTATACCTCCTCTTCTCTTACACCTCTGCTAGGTCAGCTGGTGACTTCTCTTTGTTAATTCTCAGTTTGAACAAAATTCCATTGCCCTAAGGAGATCTTCACGCAACGACTTTATTTCAAGGTTCCCTGGAAAAAGATACTTTAATTGAGAAAGATATCATAGAATGATTGAGGTTGGAAAAGACCTTTAAGATCATCAAGTCCAAATATGAGACAGTTCAATTTATTAGGAAGTCATAAAGTGCTTGAGATATTTCAGCCAAGCACCATAATGTTATATTGGGTGTTCTCAGTCACACTTCACGTCTGTGGGATTGGATTGCAGCTTCGGATCAGACTTTAGAGAGCAGTGGAGGGAACAGAGATTAGGAACTTACATTGATTTGAATAATACAAATATATCTCAGTTTTTAAACAATGGCCAATATCTCCTCAATTAGGATTTACTTATAAATTCCTGTGACCTGTTTGGTTTTATACTTCATAGTTGAGGAGTAGATAGGAACTTGCTTTTCTTGGAACTTCAAACCGTGAAAATGTTTGTCTGTTCCCATAAAAGCAGTTTTCTTCCCTGTTTGTTGTCCACTCCATTCCGTCATATGTTTTATATATGGAATATATATATAACCCTTTAATCAGGAAAGATTGTGGAGAGAAAAACTTCTGTGGTGTTGCCTCTACTCATACTCAAACAGACATTTTAAAGGCAAAAAATTTCCTGTCTGTCAAACTGTACATAAATGCAATTTCCAAACAGGAACGTGCGACGATTTTATAGTCTTAGACCTCTCAACTTTGCAGGAATTTGCGTGGGCCCAAAAATATGTGTGTAGGTCATCAACAATTGTCAGCACCGTGTTCCTAAGACTGTTATGTTGCAGCATTGAGACATGAGCTGTATTGATAAGGAGCACCTTTGCGCATGATCATGACAAATGCCAGCCCATCTGAGCATTATTTGTGCAACAAAGAAGTGAAATGTAGAAAAGGCTTACAAAAATGGGGAATTCCTGCCTATCTGTGTGTACTGCCCCATGCTGTCAACTCCAAGGGAAAGCCTTTTCCCTTCTCTTCCCAGGTATCATTTTCAAGCTGCCTTCAAGCCATAGCAGACCTGGATCCTCAGTTTCTGGGGCCTTGACCCTCCCTTCTGTGCTCAACTACACGATCCGAATGAGCAGCAGGATCACACAAACCACCAACAGGATACGGGAGCGCATCTGGACCGTGGGCCCGCACAATTCCACCTCCCAGAGCCAGATCTACAGCCGGGCCTTTATTTATATCCAGGACAGCATTGAAAGGGCCATTATTGAATTACAGACTGGCAAGAAACCAGAGGAAATAGCTGTTCAAGTCCAGGCCATGCCTTACCCCTGCTACAACAAGGATATGTAAGTTTGGGTGGCTTTTGTCTTCATGCTTTGTGCAAGCTCATCTTTTCTGATGTAGAAAAATGTTTTTGTTTTTTGGTTGGTGGGGCTTTTTTTTCCCACAGAGGTTTGAACAGAAGAGGGAATTTTGGTCTCTAGTGTAAATGGTCTGTGTTTGGTTTGCCTAATCTTTTGTTTTCAGTGCTCTGTATGTATCTGGATTGCCACGGTAACTATAGGTTTTACAGCAGGTAACGTTCCCTGTCCCTGTTTTACTACCCATGGTGGGACTGAGAGTTGGCAGGATTTGGGTTAAATATGAACGTTGGCTTGTTCTGCAGCTGTTTACATGCAGATAATGCAGCAGAACTTAGAAAATGGATTTATTGGGGAAAAAGCATCCCTAGTTTTATGAGCTTTGTTCCTAGAGATTGCTGTCCAGCTGTGGTGTTTGTTATTCATTCCAGTGATTCTAGATAACATTCAGTGTATACTGAATAACTCTCAATGAGGTGGCACTCAGATGCTTTAAGAAGGATAAGAGGGAAGATGAGATTGTACCATTCATCTCTGCAGTAACGAGGGAGGACAGAGAGGCTTTTGATGCACTGAGTTGCCTGGGTTAACAGCCTGTTAACAGAGCAGTGTGGGGACCAGAATAAGTTTTGGATGGTGAAGCAGATCAAAAAGTTTTGGATCCTCTTCCTTTTTCCTCAACTCGAGCCAGATCTGCAACCAGTAAGAACAGTATCTCTGCCAAATGCAGCAGAGAGAAGCGAACCTCTCACAGCTGAGGACCTGCCCCTCTGGCAAGGCAGTTCTGGTCTGTGTGGGAAAGCTGGCAACATAGTACTGCTGTGCCCTGGTGGTTGCTGTGCCCTGTGCTTGGACCAAAAGTACAGACTGGATCTAGGAGCAGAGTGTACTGAAAAGCCCTCATGTCAGCTGCATGAGCCAAAAGATTGTTTGGAAGATATAAGGTGCCGTTTAGGAGCTATAGCAGAGCCATGAATCTTCTGTCCCAGCTGTCACTTAGGAGAGCTGGAGGCCTATAACCTCTTCTCGGGGTAGTTACAAGCACAGTGCCCACAAGTGCAGGCAGGGAGCATCCAAACCAAGTTTTGCAGCAAATACCTGGATTATTGCTGAGAGAGTTTTGTACAATGATTAACTGGCTGCTGGAAGCACTTACTACAGTGCTGTCTGCTCCTTTTCCTTGTTCTTGGGCTGCTGGGAAAACCTCTTGCCTTCAGGTTTCCCTCCCTACCCCAGGTTCAGAGAGACATGAGTTTGCTCAATTATTGAAATACCTAAAGGCTTTGGATTTGCATCCAGTAGAAGTCATCATAAAATGCCTGCTTATCAACTGTTATTGCACAGTTGCCATCCTGTAGGGAAAAGGAGGGAATATAAATATACCAGTGCACAGAAGGTGTTGGGAAATGCTGAATTTTTAATAAGTAGAGATCATGAACAAGGTGGTAGCAGAAAAAGAAACCCAAGCAACAAAGAGCCAGTAGAGCTACGGAAATGCCTTTTCATGGCTCTTCAAAAATAAGGCTTCATTTGCACGGAAGCATTTCTGGAAGCACTGGTTCATAGGAAATTCTCAGCTCTACAGGTAAAAAAAAAAAAAAATTAAAAACAGATGTAGTGTTAATTTTCTACTGTTATTGTACATGAAGCTTTTCCCAGGAATGACACTGATTGTGTTTTTTAAGCCAGGTTTAGAAATCAAGGAGGAAAGCATAAGACCTGTCAATGCAATGAAGGGAATCCCCTGCTATAAAAACTTGCTTTCCATCACAAAAGGACAAATTTATTGTTGGCCATTGTTGTCTTTTTTTTTCTGCACACATTTGGCACTGGAAGAAGGTTTTAATTGAAGTGAGGAGCCAAGAAGTGTGACCTGGATCCTCAATACCTGTTCTTTGGGGTAGTAGAACAGACACTTTGAAGGGAAGAATCTATACCAGGAAATATGGCCTGACAACAACATTTGGCCATTATATCCATGCACAGAACTGGGAGTTGGGGCTGGTGGCTGTGATCCTTCCAGATGGGATACAGCCCATTGGAGAGCCAGGAGATGCCACTGCCCATGGCGCTTCCTGCTCCTGCCAGTGGTGCTGCTGAGCTAAACTTCCAGACTGCATCAGGAAATCCCTCTGTAATTCAGGAAAAAAAAAAAAAAAAGAAAGACAAAAGAGCAGAAAGGGCTTTCCTTAATAG
>VXAY01006839.1:92767-114123 GCA_013399855.1 Oxyruncus cristatus | reverse complement strand
TCATCAGGAATTCCCTTTGAAATTAAGGAAAAAAAAAAAAAAAGAAAGACAAAAGAGCAGTCAGGGCTTTCATTAATAGAAAATCCACAGCAATGGCAAAGGAGTCTTTTTTTTTTTGTAATTATTAATTTTACTCCATATTTTGAAATCTAAACATGTCTTTTCCTGTGCCAAAGTATTGTTCTGAAAAATATATTCTGCAGAAAGCCTTAATCCCCAGAACATTTGGTATTCAGCTAAAGCCTGCATTTGCCTTTTACAGGTTCTTAACCAGCGTGACCTACTCTCTTCCATTTGCTCTGATGGCTGCCTGGGTGCTGTTTATAGCTGATTTTGTTAAAACACTTGTTCAAGAGAAAGATCTGAGGCTTTATGAGGTACAGTGAAACTTTCTGGGGCATGCAAAATTATAAACAGATTTTCCTCATTAGTGGCTACTGGGTCTCATGTTCAGCATTAAATGGAGCAAAACAAGCATTAAGGAAAATATTCCAGATACCTATTGTTTGACCTGCAGCATTTGAATTCTGACATTGTAACGAAGCTCAAAGCCACAGAAACTCCCTTCAACTGGAGGGAATATTGCTTTGCAGTTCTGAACAGTGGAAACATGGGCATCTCACAAAATTACAAGTTTTCTGAAGATTTAAAGCTCTCTAAAAATTGACTTTGAGTCATACCTACTGGGGACAAAGACATGAAAAGTGACTTATTTCCTATCCTTGAAGTTATTAAACTTAATATTTCAGGAGGTGCTACATATTACATCAGCTCCTCTGAAATGAAGTTCTTCAGGTTGCCTATTAGAAAAGAATTGACATTGAGACATAGGGAATTTATTAAATTAACTCAGGTTTTCAATATGATCACTGTCAACAGAGATGAACAGCAGAGAACTTTAGTAAAACTAAGCTTCAGCAAGCAACAAAAGCTTGAGCAGATTTGAGTCTTATCTGACACCATGGAAACAAATACTGATTCACCACAAACTTTTCCAAAAAAGGGCGCTCTGTGACCTGTGATGAGATGGAAAATGAGTGGATCCCAGGGGCCCCCTGGCAGCCCCTTACTCTAGTTGAGGGAACCATTTTCTCTGTCTCTAAGGACCGGGGCGTCAGTCATCTTTTTAGCTGTGTAATAATCTACAAGAAGATACCAGCACCTGTAGTTTCTTTTGGATTTATCAATACAAATTTGCAGTTTTATGCAAGTCTTTGGGACTTGATCATCAACTAATTTAATAAATTAATATTGCTCCCTTGTAACCATGATAATTTAACTATTATTTGTTGAATTGGGGTTGTGTGAGAAATGGTTTGGTGAGAGCTTTTACACTCAAGCCACCGGACCAACTGGGATAATTTAAAAAAGATTACCAAAATGCTTTAGAAAAGTTACAAATCTAAGGCCAGAAACTGCTTTGGAGCTTGTGAGCTTTGACAGTTGATACTTGCAGGTCCTATCTGTGCTGTTCTTTTGCAATAGACTGCTTTGCAAACCTTGGGCATTCCGGGAGTGTGAGTGCGTGGTTTCTCCCTGGATAGAAACACGGGGGATGGCACAGTGAGAAAGAGTATGGTCTGGTTGCATGACCTGTCCAGGAGCTGAAAAAGCAAATCATTCAATGTCAGCAGAAAGATTTCTTCATTTCTCCCAAGTGTCTTTTGTGGTTGTTTTTCCCCCCTCTCCCTCTGTAGTACATGAAGATGATGGGTGTTAATGCCAGCAGCCATTTCATCGCCTGGTTCATGGAGTGTGCCATCTTCCTTCTGATCACTGTCACCTTCCTCATTATTGTTCTAAAAGTGGGTGACATCCTTCCCAAAACAAACACAGCACTCCTGTTCCTGTACCTCATGGACTACAGCCTGTCCATCATAGCCATGAGCTACTTCATCAGTGTTTTCTTCAATAACACCAATATAGCAGCCTTGGTGGGCAGCCTCGTGTACATCCTCACCTTCTTCCCCTTCATCGTGCTGCTCGTCATCGAGAATCACTTGAGCTTCTCTGTGAAGAGCCTCCTGGTAAGTTCTACTTTTCCGTAACATTCCTAGCCATGGAAGTAGATGTAAAGCCTTGTTTCTTACCAAGCGCCAGTATAGGTAGGTATTGGGTTCCAGAAGTTAGACTTGTTTTCTCTGAGTCCCCAGATTCAGGAAAGGACATCTGTTAATGCAAGTGGTAGAATAATTAACCCCATGGCACCAGGAGGTGATTCTCAAGCGGTGCTCTGTTTCAAAAACCTAAAATAAAGCCCTACATGAAGGAGGAAGTTGGGTCCTGAGTGTGGAAGCAAAAGAAAGTCAGGCTCTAAGGAGACATTACAACCTGTCACCAGTAGTACTTCTCATCATAAGCCTGGTCCAGCGTTCTTTGTGACTGTTGGGAAACAAACTCTACTCATTTTCCTGGCTAATGGGGGACCTGATTGATTAACTGATTTGACTTGTCTTTAAGACTAATTCATAAGTTCTTTGTTTTCGATTTTGTTTATTCCTCAGAGCCTGTTGTCCCCAACTGCCTTCAGTTATGCAAGTCAATACATTGCTCGCTACGAGGCACAGGGCATAGGTATGTTTATTGTAGACAAAACTAGACCTTGAGCTCCCCTGGTGGTGACATTTCATTGGCTAACATGGATTCTGACTGTGTTTCCCAATTCCTTTCTGCAGGTCTGCAGTGGGACAACATGTATAAGTCTCCCATGATTGGAGACAACACTTCCTTTGGCTGGATGTGCTGGCTCATTCTGATAGACTCCTTCATTTACTTCATCCTGGGGTGGTATATAAGGAATGTTTTCCCAGGTAAGGATAAAAAGCATTGAGGATGGTGCTGTATCATCTCTTTTGGAAAACAATGCACGTAGCAGTGGCTGATTCAGTGGTTCAGGCAGTGAGACAGTCTGCACACACAGGATACCTCTGTTCTAGATCGAAGAGAGCATGGCTTAGTGGATGTCTGAGCTGTTAATGACCAAGACAGAGCAGAGCAGGGAGAATTAGGGTTCCTGAGCTTATTGCATGGGTAGGTGGGTCTCCTGAAGAAGCTGAAGCCAAGGACATAGGAGGATGCGTTTGCAGTCTGGTGGGTGAAAATGAGAACAGAGCACGTTGGCCTGCATTTGTCAGCTGAGTGATTTTGAGCTGTGTTACTTACATCATTTGATTTCAAAAAGAAATTCCTGCCTTGGGCATTTGTCTTCTGCTTTTCTTCCCCACCTAATGAAGCAGTCCACTGGCATACGGAAATCTACCCAGTGGAAAATGTAAAGTACTCCTGCCCTCTAGCTATGGAGTTACTCAGAATAACAAATTAGGGAGTGCTTCCTATTGTGCCAATCAGGCAAACTCTCTACCAAGTCTCAGTAGCACATGAGCACATCAAGAGGGGAGAGATCTCTGTGAAGTTCATTTTGGCTATTCTGAGTGCACCCCAAGTAGTGATACTTTCTGGGGAACAGACACCTGGATGAGACTCCTCTTCCTGCAGGTAGATATGGCATGGCTGCTCCCTGGTATTTCCCATTGCTTCCATCTTACTGGATCGAATACAACGGTTACCTCCCCTTCTGGACTGAGAAACAAAGAGGCCTTCTCTTCTCCAAACTGATGTTAAGGAAAGAAGTCACCCTCAACAATAAGATATGTATGTGGATACAACATGGGGTAGCAATAATAACTTATATTTTAGGTAAACAAAGCCAAATTTCTAAGGGGACACCATACTCAGGAAACACATTTGTCTGTTGATCCTTATTTTGTAGCACAGGAAAAATTGGAAGCTGGTACATACATGAATGGAGATTTGGCTTTTAAATTATGTTTTTTATTTCCATTTGGTGTGGAGATCCAGTACTGCTTGTCCCATGCATATTCATGTATGTTGTAGTTGGGCAGTTACCTTACGTGCATAACTCTGTCTACAACACTCTGTGTAGAAATACACTTTTGTGCAAGCAAATATGGGTTTCCCCTTGGCAAATGGGACGTGTGCTTCTTTGTTCATCTCTTTAAATGTTTAGCCTGTAAAATGTTGTGAGCTGCCACAGAAAAACTTGCTGGTTGTACCTAAATGAAAACAACTCAGCGGTTTTGCTGTGTGTCCTCTAATTTTCTGTGCTTGCTTAGTGTAAATTAAGTTAGGTGCTCTGAAACACCTAGATATGAGACCTTTTCAGAAGTGATTAATGCCTATTGTCAGGAGTGATTAGAAGCTGCAGAAGTAAAAAGGAGAAATCCTGGAGAGCTCAAAATGATACAGATCCGGTGACATGTTCTCAATGTTCCCTGGATGAAAGGCACCTGCCTTGGCTGTATTTTGGTTTTAAAAGCCCTGCTTATCTGTGAGGTGAGAAAAGTAGCACAAAGAGCTGCTGCAGTGCAGTAACTGTCCCCTGCCCCTTCTCTCCGGTGTCAAAGGTGCCCCCCACCCTCACCTGGAACCAGAGCCCACAGATCTCCCCTTGGGAGTCTCCCTCCATGGCATAACAAAGGTTTATGGATCCAAAGCTGCAGTGGACAACCTCAGCCTCAACTTCTATGAGGGGAATATCACTTCCCTGCTGGGACACAATGGAGCTGGGAAAACTACAACCATGTGCGTACCCCTCACAGTGGCTCTTTTTTTATACTGTGGGGTGGGATTGGGTGAAGGAGAGAGCAAGTGGGGCTGGGCAGTGTGGGAGACTGAGAAAGTTACTGTGTTGGGCCACATTTCTCATGTAGTTTTATCTGGCTCATGGATGACCTCGGTAGTTCCTGTATCTGTTTGAATTCTCTAGGTTCTAAAAGGTTCTCTGCTGCTTTGGGACACGCTTTTTAATCTGGTGAGACACCTGTAATACCCAGCACAGCAACTACTCAGGTGTTTTGTTCCATGGCACTTTGGTGCCTGGGGTTAGGCTGTTCTGGAAGCTGTGGGTAGCTTGTGCACACACCAAAGCTGAAGTAATACTAGCAAGAAAACTTAATAAAGACACACTTCAGCTGTAAAGGCCCCTGTGTTGGCTGGGCTGGAATGGCAGGGGATTAATGCATTGGCCCTTCAGCCTTGCTGTTTATAAATTATTATTTGACTTGTTAGATAACAGCACTAAAACAGACCTGTTGAACTTGATTTCTCCACTGATATATATGTGCATATCTCTGAAAGCAACATTAAGCTGATAAATAGAAGCCTCAGAAGAGCCAAAACCAGTAAGACAGATTTGTGCTTCATCTCAGCTTATTATCAATTCATCTCATATTCTGTTTGAAAAGTGTAGGCAAAGGTGATATGCAGAAAAGTATAAAGCCTTCTTGAAACTTAGTGAAGGCTTCAAATCCTGAGTAAGGTCACAAGTTACTGCTTTTTAATGATGGTTAAAAGTCTCAGGAGAGAGAGAAGCTCTGGGAAGGTGAAGGACAGTCTGACATGCATCTCGTCCCTGAAGCCCCTCCAGGACAGCTCCAAAAATGAGCTGTAATGTGCAGGTAGTTATTCTGAGCAGAGGGTGTTTGACTCAGGTCTGTTGGCCATTTCTCAGTGGGTAGTTATTTGGTTGAACTAGATGAAAATGCTGCCCACTGTGAGGTGTCTTGTCTGGAAGTCCTCTCCCATTTCTCGTTAGTAATGGTAGCGAAACCATCTCTGATGTGGTTAGTAAATGAAGAGCTGGATTTCAGTCTCAGTTGTGGTTACAATATGAGGCTGTCTGGGTGCTGCAGGCAAACCTCAAAGAATGGAGTGTAACTGCATTATGTGAATTCCCAGTAATTACACTGGAAGTCGAGGGCATTTGTGAGCATTGGTGCATGGAATGTGCAGTGGTCTGAGTAGGGAGAGGAAGGCTGAAGAAGATAGAAGTACATGTGAGAAGGGGCCAGGGTTCAGTGGGTGAGCTTGGTGCTTGCCCTCACATTCCCACAGAAGGATACAGGGATGTCCATGGATGTTAATGGGCCACCACACTGCCAGAGTATGGTCAGGCAGCAGGAGACACAGTGGGCAGTGGCCTCTGGCTGGAAGGAGTGGGATGGTGATACAAGGAAACCTTGGAAGTGATGACAGGTACAGGACCACATGAAAAAAATTACCTATGGTTTTCTCCTTTTTCTAACTTCCCTCTCTATTTGTTTTTCCTTCAGATCTATTTTGACTGGATTGTTCCCTACATCGTCAGGTACTATCTTTGTGTATGGCAAAGACATCAGAACTGACCAGGAGGTCATCAGGAAGAACATGGGGGTGTGTATGCAGCACAACGTGCTCTTTAACTACCTCACCACGAAGGAACACCTGCTGCTCTATGGGTACATCAAAGTCCCTCACTGGAGTAAAGAGGAGCTCTACCAAGAAGTGAAGAGGTATAAAATCAGCAGACTTGGAGAAGAGAGAGAAATTATTGTGTGGTAGTGCCAGTGTCACTGCAAAGCACAAATTAATGGATTTGAGGAGAGTTGCAGATCCAGTTTAAGGTTCAAATGATACATTGGTCTGACTACAGGAATACATTGATACCTGTGGCTGTAAGAAAACAGTGTTTCCTCTCCAGGAGGTTTCCGTGGTAATTCTTTGAAGATGAATTTATAAGGCTAAGGGTCTAGTCCTTGCTGCTTTACAGTTTTCCTCGGAAAAAGATTTAATCAAGCAGTCAGAAAGATGATGTTGGCTTTATTGGTTCTGCAGAGAAGTGAAGCAGCCAGGACATCCCAGGGAGTTTGGATCTTGATGTCTCAGTTGATGGGGTTGAGCCTTTAACCTTGACTTGTCAGATGGAAACTTTGAAAACATCCTAAAAAATGTTTTAAATTAAAATCCCGATGACTGAGCTACAGGGTGACTCATCTCCCTGCTCTGTGATCACTCAGTAGAGCAGTCCATACTTGAGCAGTTTTTCATTTGCAGTTATGGGGGTTTTCTGGGTATTTTCAGATTCCCTGCTTTTAAAAGATGTCTGAAGGACAACCTTTCGGGGTTGTTTTGCCTTTGTTTTCAAGGACCTTGAAGGAGACTGGACTGTACAGCCACCGTCACAAGCTGGCTGGCACCCTGTCCGGGGGGATGAAGAGGAAGTTATCCATAGCAATTGCTCTCCTGGGAGGATCAAGGGTGGTGATACTTGATGAACCAACCACAGGAGTGGATCCATGCTCCCGGAGGAGTATTTGGGAAATTATCTCCAAGAATAAAAAAGGTACTGTGATTAAATGAGATGCTGCCCAGTGGCGAGGGGGATTTTGTGCCACTTTTGCAAATATGGGTTCAGTGGCTTTGAACTGTGGGTTTTGGAGGAAACAGAGAAAGAATCGTGGGAGACTGGGATTTTGCAGGGAGACTGGAGGGTGCATCCTGCTTGATGTCTGTAAATTCAGTGTCATTTGAAAAGTAACTTCACCCTGACACACAATTTACAATACAGTAACTTTCAGCTTCTCTCTGCTGTTGCCTTTCATCCAGTATGGCTAATAATTACCAAAAAATGCAGTTGACTTTCACTTGATACTCAGTGTCCCCTCACTCAGCAGGGCTTCCACTTGTCTCGGGTAACCACGTGTGTTCATTCTGTGGTGGCTGACATCAGCTTTGTGTTTTCCAGGCAGAACCATCATTCTCTCAACACATCACTTGGATGAAGCCGAAGTTCTGAGCGACCGAATCGCCTTCCTAGAGCACGGAGGGCTCAAATGCTGTGGTTCACCTTTCTACCTCAAGGAGACATTTGGTGATGGATACCACCTGACACTCACCAAAAAGAAGGTTTGTGTCTGAGCTGGTCCTAGAGCTGGAGCTCTGTCTCTGAGGGAGCCATCCACGGATGTAGGCTCCTTGTTGAGGGATGTAGGCACTTACAGCTGCACTGGCAGGAGCTGAGTGACAGATCCAAGGATAGCAGTACCAAAGAGCTGTTGAGGATCTGGATGTGGGCATACTGCTTCTCAGAGAGATGCCCACAGAACACGTGTCCCTGCTTTCCTCAGAGCAGAGGGAGGCTCTCCAGCAAGGCCACTGGAACAACCTCTATGGCCCTTGGAAACAGGAATGTCAGTGCTCTGCTTTGTTGAAAAAGAACAGGGTCTCCTTGAGGGTTAAAGACAAGTCTGGATGCAGAGTGTGAACTCGAGTTCAGAGGAATAAAGCCGATGGAAAGAGTCCATCCACACTGTCTGGCCTGAGGCAAAGTGTTCTGGTTGCAAGGAGTGAGGAACTTTGCTCTTGATGGTGTTCATTACAGTGCTGTTGGTAGGCCCAGCACACAGAATAATGAGCAGATACCATGATAGATCAGTCCCTCTTCCAAATTGCTGGCAGTGGCGATAGAGAAAATGAAAAAAGCCCCATGTGCAAGCCATGTTTTTCATGAGAAATAGAATGTGTGTATGCTGGCAGCCAAGCTCAGGTGGCAGCTCCCTCGTGGCCAGGCTTTTTCTCTGTTGTGCCACAAACCCTCGAGCCAATGCAGAGTGGTTAATTGAGCCCATCCTCAATCCCTGTAGGCAGAGGGAGCCTACACTGTAGCCCAGTGAGGTTTTGGATGGACCCAGGTGGGCTCAGTGCCACACGTCCCTTTTCAAGGGACAGAAACCCACTTACATCTGCTTTTGATATTTACTTGGGAATGTTGGATACCTGGTCTGAGATCAGTTCGAGATTATGCTCTGGGACAGGATGTGGGCTACATCCTGCAGGAGGAAGTTTGACCTCACAGCCCTCTCAGTGACCACAGATTGTTTTCTTCCGTTTTCAGAATATGATAGAGGAGTGTGACACCTCAGCAGTGACCTCCTTCATCCAGTCCCATCTTCCAGAGGCTTATCTCAAGGAGGATATTGGTGGAGAGCTCGTTTACGTGCTTCCCCCCTTCAAGTCCACAGTTTCAGGTGCCTACCAGGCTCTTCTCAGAGCTCTGGACAGCAGCTTGAATGATCTGCACCTTGGCTGCTACGGGATTTCAAACACGACTGTGGAAGAGGTATGAGCTCAGGAGCCACTGGATGTAAGGAGATGCTATGGAGATTAATTTCACAGCTCTGCTGTAGCTCCGCTTCCTGGGCTGGATGGTGGCACATTTTGGATGTGGGAGTTTCAGGCAGGGAAGAAGTGGTTTGGTTGTACAGCGAGTTAAGTGTAAGGAACACTGGAGTGTGTAGGTGTATCCATAAGTTTATACATGTCATAATGCACAAAGTTTGCCACTGTCTCACCTTGCTTACAGCTTAGAAAATGAGATACTGGAGTTAGACTAAGGAGAGAGGGCAATGATGTGTTTCCTCTGGAATTATTCTCCTGGCCTCTGTGCCTCTGGAGGTGAGAGGAAGTCAGCAAACCATCTAAATGATGGAATTGAGCATGAAAGCTGAAATCACTGTGTTGTACAAGTTAGTCAGCTGGTGCATCTTAGCACAGGCACCTTTCTTTCCATGGGAAATCTTTGGTCAAATAAACACATTTCATTGCATCAGAAACAAAAAGTAAATTATGGGCAGTGATGACCCTTGTCTTGCAGAAAGGAAGGAGGGATGTTGTTACCTTTCTACTCAGAAATAGTTTTTTGCTTTTAAGGTGTTTTCCCAAGGCAGCAAGAATAAGTTATACATGATGTACCACGTGCAGCTTGGGTACCATGGCTGCCCACTCCCAGCGTGGAGGCAGTGGGGTTGTCAGAGGCTAGAGGGGAAAATAGCCCAGGGAAACAGCTCTCCCTGTTTCTTCCCTGGTGCCATGCAGAGAGCTTCTGGGTGCTGCTCACTGTGTGGGTGTGGAGGCAGTAGGGTTATGTAGGATCTGAGCTGAAGTGTAGCCTTGTTCACACGTACTCACTGGCCACAGAGCAGGTGGTTCTAGGACAAAGTGAGTCCAGGGGGCAGCTGCAAAGGTTTGAGTTTCCACTGCTGCAGCAGAAAAGAGACAGGAGGTGACAGGGAGCTGGACAACAACAATTTTACAGTGATAAAAACAGAGCACAAAGGGAATAGGGAGAGGATTATAATGCACAATTGCTGCCCTAACTACAGCTATGAAGCAGGAGAGTGGCTTCTGGTTATTGTTTTGGTAAATGGAGTCATTTAGACAAATTTTTGGTCATATTTTCTTGTTCTAGGTGTTTCTCAATCTGACAAAAGAGCTGGTGAAGGACCAGCGAGAAGATGCTGCACTGCCCCACCAGCTGCCGGGAGCCAGTGGTCAAAGTGGCAGTGACGGAATGTCTGTGAGCACAGACAGCTTCACAGACAGAGACGGTACTCAATTACCTCCAGGTTTTATTCCAGATCTATCACAGATGCAAACAGTGACAAATGGACTGATTTGAGCTCCCTGTCTTCTTTCTTTGTGGAAAACCACATTTCATCCAGCCAGGAATCACAAAACCAATAAATAAGTGGAAATACAGCACTCATCAGTTCTTTAGATCCCCTGGTTTGGAACAGTTTGAATCACAGGATAAATTACAGAGGGGGTTTGTTTGCATCTGCCTTCCTTTAAATTGATCCAGGTTTTAAGCTAATCAAATACAGTGTGTGGGTGAAAGAGTAAATGTGTACTTCTGAAAGTAATTGCTGTAATAGATTTAGAGGATTATTTCTCCTTAAGTAGCAGAATTGGAAAGAAACTTTGTGGAAACCCCTTAGCCTGTTGGAAAAGCAGCACAGCTCTGAGCTGGCTCCTCCTTGCTACTTTTTGCTGTGTCCCAGATGTTGCCATATGGTAAAGGAGCCCAAAGGACCAGACAGTGGGACAAATTCATATTCAGAAGAGGATCAAGCTACACCCCTATCTCTGAGGGCTTGAGAGCTGCTAAAGGTGGCACAACCCCAAAATGGCCAAATACCTGGCTGAAATGCTTTCTTGGAGTAGAAACATTTTTTTCTACTTACACCATTTATAGTTACAGAGGCATCCAAAGGGCAACTCAGAGGTATTTTTGTACTCACTTCTCAAAGCTGACCTGCACTGTAAATATTACTGTAAACAGTCACTCATATGTGTAGAGAAGTGTTTTGTATCACCCTTAAACAGAAGATTGAAAAGGATTTGCTTCATGTTGTATTATATAGGTTAATATTTCATAAAGAGGAACAGGTTACAGAGGATTTGGCTCTGCTTTCACTATACCACAAAATCTGTCCAGGCACAAGGTCAAGTGCTTTGTGCTTGTTTTCTCATTTCAGGATTAATTCTGTTATGGATTTGTCTGAGGACCTGCTTTTTAAATGATGAAAAATTTCAGTTTGTAAATCTAAGAATAATATGCTTCCCCTGTAAGTTGTAGCTGGGTAGGAAGGATGTAGATAACTTAGAGCATCTGGAAGCCTCTATTCCTCTTGCAAGATCTCAAACTGAAAATCAGTACATGTACACATTTGAAATGAAACAAAAAGACTGATGTTATGTGAGTTTAAGACTCAAAGCAGAATCTGAGTCCTGTCCCAAGCCTGACCCTGTGCATGTTCCAGCTTAGTAGTTTTGATTTTCCATCTGTAAAGGTGTGCAGGAAGAGAAATGTACTGCCAGAGTACTATAACCATCAATTCTCTGCACTGCACAAAGACTGATCTGTGACAAAACGCCTTCCTTTGTACCCAGATCAGCTCCTCATCAGATCCAAGAGCCTGCAGGGTTTGCCACTGCTGCTGAAGAAGACTTCAGCTTTGTTCATCAAGAGATTCCACCACACCCGGCGGGATGTCAGAGGCTTCATCGCTCAGGTCATCCTCCCCGTGCTTTTCGTGATGGCTGCCATGGGACTTGGGACACTGAGAACCAAGGAGACGGAATATCCCGAGCTCCTGCTGTCCCCCTCTCTGTATGGCACATCTGACCAGGCAGACTTCTTTGGGTGAGTGGTGATCTTGGTGACTCCTAAACCTATTGGGTTCTAACGAGCCAGTTTTGCCTTCAGGATTATTTCTAAGGACACCCAGTGGAGAAGTGTTAGTGTAGTTATGTTATGCAGATAACGTAGAAATCCTGTCCTCAGGGATCTCTGGGACAGATGGCTTGGTTCAGACCAGCAATTAAAAAGCTCCAGAAGAACAACCTCTCAGTTGGAATTAACTATGAAATGTGTGAGGAATATTCTTGGTGTTTCCATTGGAGTCCTCTGGCCCTTTGAGAGCCGTACGGATTTTCTTAATACATACACACTCCTGCCCCAATGAGAAATGGAAGTCCCCGCGTCAGTTTTCTCCAACATTACAACTCTGGGACTAAAATTCTATCCATCCTGTGAGCTGTCTGCGTCACCCTCCTTTCTGTCAGTACAGGATGTGCTTTCCTGCCTAGGCCCTGCTAGTCCAAGCCACACAGGCACTTTGAAGAGCATGTGCTTCTCCAGTGTGATTCAGATGTCACCGTTGAATTATTTCCTTGTGCTTAAAAATCCTATTACCAAAATTATTATAATTTGTATCATCCTCTTTTCATGTTGTGAACTCCTTTCTTTCTCCAGTGCTTCTCAGCTATAAGAAATATAAAATTTAGCTCTAAAGCAAGTGTGTCTGCTCTAGGTGTCCTTTCCCAGGACTGCTCGTGCCTTTCTACTTCAGTACTGCTAGATGGGGAAATGAGCCAGAGCTGCATGTCTGAGTCCTCTGTTCCTAATGTTCCCAACTTCTCCTGATGGATCATAGCTAGAGAGCTGGGGCAGAACCAAGGAGCTTCTTGAACGACCAAAGCTAAATGGGTGTCACAGATGAGAGAGCTGATTGAGACAAGGCTTGAAGCAGTGCTTGCAAATTGCAGAAGTTGCATTTTCCCTGGAAATAGAATCTTGATTGTCCAAAAGTTCATCAATATCTTGCTTGGATTTAGAGGCACTGTAGTAGCTCTAGGTGTTGGGCAGTCCTTTTTACCAGTGTGACTGTCCTAATGTACTGTGTGTACTTCAGTGATGTTGCCACAAATATTTATTGAACATCTTAAATAAATCCTGCTTCGTGCAAACAATTTTCCTCTACTTAGTAATAGCAGAAGTTCTTTGAACCTTTTCCTGTTTTATTTTTTCTTTGCAAAATCTTAGGAACTTTAATGAAACCACAGGTGCTCTAGTTGCTTCGATGCTTGCTTTCCCTGGAACGGATAACACGTGCATGAACGAAAGCAATTCGTAAGTAGATGCGGGGGTTTTTTTCCACTTAAACCCCAAATCTCCAGGGTAATTGACATGACATTATTAGCCATGAGACCTTAATAACCATCTTTGATCATCTTCAGAATTTTCATGCATTGGTGCCAGCTGTAGAGAAAAGGCTATGCCTGTCTCCATCTTGGCTTGCAGACTCTCTCAGCCCTTGAGGAGAGGCTCACTGGCCATTTGCTTGTGCTCGCACAGATTGGGGCTGGTGGGATGTGAGTCAGCTGTGAGCAGGGAGCTGTGTAGTCCTGGTTGGTGCAAAGCAGACCTCAGCCCTGCTGAGAGCTTGGAGTGAAGGCTTGAGTCTGCCAGCCCAGAACTGTAGATGTTCTTGAAGGCAGGAAACTACACTGTGCTTTAAGGACTTCCATGTGGTCCCAGGACCCCGACACTGGTCTTCTTTTCTTGCCTGAAGTATTCACCACCACAAGTGCACTCCTTTATTGCTAAGAATAGTGAGGAAGCAGCTTTGGTGGTGGCAGGATGCAAGGATGAATCAAACAATGCTCATCTCTGGGAAGTGGTCCTTGCCCTCCCAATAATTCCAGTTATAACATGAGCCCACACAGCAAGTTCTCAGCAGAGCTTTGGTTACCTCTGTCTAAAATCTTTGCCATGAGGGCTGGTTTGTTTTGGGCTCTGCAGATAAATTCTCAAGGAACTAGTGGTAAGACTTGCATGTTCATGTGTGCCATGTGTCTGCAGGCAAATATTTATCCTTGGAATTTACAGTGACACTCTGGGCAATACAGTCCATCACAGGAGTGCCCAGCTATTGCCAGGACAACAGCCCTTATTTCTGGGCTCTTTTAAGATGCTTTTGGCTTTTGTGTGCCAACTCCTTGCATTGTCTACTGTGGAAAAACTGGTGTCTGGATTCTTTTTGAGCAACTGAGCGAATCCAGGTGCAGGGAGTGGCAAGGGCTCTCTGCTGAGAGACACGGGAGCAGCAGCAGGAGGGGTATTCCCTGAAGTGCCCAGAGCTGACAGGAAGGTCTGCTTTTCTGCTGAAGCTGCTCAACTGGCAGCCTTGCTGTCATTAAACATGACAGCAATTAGCTTCATTTGCACACCTGAGCACGGAGAGCCTCAGAGGAAAATGTGTTCATTTTCAGGCAGTGTTTGACAGAGGACATGCTTGGCCAGTGGATTACCAGTGGAGACCAGGGAACTAAGTATTCTGCCTGCAACTGCACAGGTGGCATCCAGGTAATTTGGAATAAATCCAAAAGTGAGTGGGCTTGGGGGGATACTTGGGGGGCCTTCTATGTTGGGAGTGGTTTTATGGGCAGGCATGACGCTAAGAGTGACTCAACGTTCAGAATCCTCCTGTGTCTCTTTGGCCCTTTTTATTTTGTACACTGGCTAACCACTGTCTGCACCAGCTTGGGGCCAGGAAAGGAAACAGCATCTTCCTAAGATTCATACTCTAATGTACCTGCCTCACTCCCCATGGTGGGAAAAGGTTTAATGGTGTTTTTCAATGTCGTTTGATTGTCCCATTTAGCAGAGGTGAGTGTGTATTCAAGAGGAAAATTTCATCTTATACAAGCACTGTCATTATATAAAAGCACAGCTATTATTGCTGCTTGCTCTTCAGAATTTAACTTTATGCAAAGTCTTGATCTGCTCCTTGTTATAAAAAATTATGATTAATAATATTAGTTATTTGCATTATGGTGGTACATATAGAGCCAGATAAGGGCACTACTGGGCTTAGTAGGGAAGAGGCAGATTCTGCCCCAAGGGTTATAGTTACAGTTCAGTTTGGGGCTGAGCTCTCCTCCCTCCAGTGCTGTTCACCTGTGTTCAGCTTTTTTCTGTAGGAAATCAGACTTGTGGCACAGTGTGAAGCCATTTGTAAGATAAAGGATGTACTTAGTTGAACATTCTTAGTCATTCTTTAAAATGCAGCTATTTTGTGCAGTTTTCTGGACATACACTTAATTTCACATCATTAAAAGTATTGGCATAATTTCTCCAGTAAGACAGGATAATGTTCAAAGCTGATTCTCACCTCCAGTGGGCACAGGCAGGTGTTCCTCAGCATGGAGGAAGCTGTTCTGTGTATTCTGATGAACATATGCACAATGGGGGAGTGCAGGGCTTTTGTTATGGATGAGCTGAAGGAAGCAGCCCACGTGCTGTCTGGTAGGACACTTCAACCTCATGAAACAGTCCATGTGACTTTGACCCTCAGCATGTTAAATTATATATTCAGAACTAATTCAAGGTTTCTCTGAAGCCCAGGAAAACATTCCCAGTGACTGACATTAAAGCAGAAATGTACAGTAGCTGCTGTGAAATGGAAGATGATAGTTTGTGGCCACAAACTATGTTTTCTGCTCTGTGAGTTGTTTTGCCCTCTGCAAGTTGTCTGTGCAATCACTCTGCTAAGTAGGATCAGCCTTAATTCAGCCAGAATCTTCCTGCATGGCATGAAGAACATTTCAAGGTCTCACTGATGTCAGTAGAAATAAGTGTAGATTTAAGCCAAGGTTGTTTTTAAGCACCTCCCTAAATACGCTGGGGACAGTATGCAGGGATGTGTGCTGTGTGTCTGCGCACCCTGCTTTCTGAAGGATCAGCTTCTGTAGGAATCAGTCTCAGGACCAGAATGTTGCCATTTTCTGCTCTCAGTCCTGCTCTGATATGGTAATTTTTAGTTACAACACAAACAGTAACATTTTTCTTCATTTGTCTCCGCTCAGACATGTCCCCAGACAAACTACACTCCCCCTCACAGAAGGACCTTTTCCACACGGACACTTTACAACCTTACAGGGCACAATGTGGAGACCTATATCCTGGCAACCACCAAAGACTTCCTGCAGAAACGGTACGGCACAAAGCTCCAGTCCCTCTCTGAGCTGCACTGGGAGCAGCCTCTTTCACCTGTCATATCCCTGTGCTTGGAGAGGTAACAGTGCAATGGGTTAGAAGGGCCTCTCTGTGAATCTGGTGAAGGGAGGAAAAGTGTCCTGCAATCAAGGAATTAAAGGCCTGTGCAAGTACTCTGCTTGATCATAGCAGAGATAGCCCAGGGATAACGTGTCAATCACCACAAATGTTGGGGCTGGATCTGCAGACAGTTCTTTGTCTGACTCAGAAATCTTTAAAAAGAGGAAAATCTGACTCAGCCTGTCATGAAGTAAACCCTGGGGAGAGACTTTCCTCCAAGCCTGAGTCTCTGAAGAGCCCTGGTGTGTGCTTCACTTGAACAGGCTCAGCCATTCCAGTGAAAGCAGAGGCTGAATGTTGCCTTGTGCCATGGGGCTGTTGGAGCTGTTAGTGTGCCTCAACTCTGCCACACAGCCACACAGCAGGGCGTGGGGCAAAAGTGGCCTGTCGCTAAGGTTGTCAAGGAGTGTGTTCATCTGCCATTGATAAACTGAGCTGTACCTCTCCTGGGTAAGAAGCAGTCATCTTACTCCAGTGTGGCAGGCACGCAGGCTAGGAGTCCACACGGCTCCAGAATCTTTCTCAAATGGAGGCTTTCAGCGCAATTTTGTGATTGTGTTGCCAAGTTCGTTTCTCCTTCCCCCCGCCCCACCAAAGAAGGGCTCCTGCAGCAGTGGTGGCTTGGCCCCGCACTGGGATAAGTTCCTTCAAGTCAAGCTGGAATTCCCTGGGGTGGCAGTGGTGTGTTGACATGCACCAGCCCAGAGTATCAGAGTGTTTGGATGAGGGTATCAATGCATTTCCCTCTGGTTTTCACACAGGTATGGTGGCTGGAGCTTTGGGCTGCCTTTGACATCAGATCTCCAGTTTGATATCAGGCCAGTGCCCCCCAACAGAACGCTGACCAAGGTAACTAACCTCCATCTCTCACCCTGGCACGGGAAGTGTGGAACCCAGGGGAAGTGATGTCGAGTTCATGGATATTGCAGAAAAGAAACAGAAACCCCCTGGAATCTGCAGCTTGGCATGACAGAGATGACTTGCAGTTCATTTCCTTTTCTTTCCCCATTCTTCTTTGTTGGTCTGACTTCTCTTGCTAGCAGGAGGCAATTTTTCTGCTGTCATAATTTTATTACACAGAGGTGAAAAGATCAATTAGTAGCACCTTTATCTCATGAGGGGAAGTATGTACTGCAGCGAGGGCTGGCTGGTGCATTCTGATATGCCCATTTCTCTGGTTCTGCTCAATGAAAATGTGGTAAAGCACCAAGGCTGAAATCTGAGGTAGCAAGGAAATGCAAGAGAGCTGACAATATCCTGTGCCCTCACTGGAAAACCCAGCTGCCAGGAGAGTGTCCCTGCAGGAGCAGGGCTGTTTGCAGAGAGGGCTCCAACAAAAGGGTTTATCATAGGTGAGAAAAGTTGTCTTGGGGAGGGGAGGGAAGGGCTGTTGCTGAATGAGACAGTGACAACTGGCTATTTTTTGCCCTAAAGCAGCTTTTTCCCCTCATTTTCAAGGGGTGTTAGACATTGGGCTGCTCAGCTGCCTTGGGGAAATCCCCACTGCTGGTGTTCATCAAATCTCAGCAGCGTATTATAGAGAGGGAACCAAGTTGCTCTACATGTGGTCACATCTCCAGCTGGTGCTGCTTCTCTCCCAGAAGGCAGATGAAGCTGATGGGCCTCCTTGTGCTGAAAGAGAAGTCTGCTTTTATTTTATTCCTTGATGTGGTTTAGTCATTGCTCTTTAACCTGCAGAGCTTATGACTTTAGATAGCAACCATGGAATAATTCACTTGTGCAAGCAGAACAAACCAAATGTTATCAGGAACATCTCTCCCAAATTGTTTCAATTTCTCAATTGTGTGCAGGTGTGGTACAATCCTGAAGGTTATCACAGCCTCCCAGCCTATCTCAACAGCTTGAACAACTTCATTCTTCGAGCTAACTTGCCAAAAAATGAGACATCCAGATATGGTAAGTGTTCCTTTACACGAGCAGATAAATTCTCCTCTTTGAGGGGGATATCCTAGTTCTGTTGAAATCAATGACAACACTTACCTTGACTTCAATGAGGCCATTTCTTTATTCGCAGTTCTGCAATTCCTTTAAAAACAGAATTGAAAAGCATGAATAGATCACACAGTTCATTTGTCTTAGAGACTCAGGGGAGCTGGACAGGGAGGACCCCAGCTCCTACATAAAACACTTCATCCAAGAAATGCCAGTGGTCGCTCTTTGATTTATTGCTTCTCATGGCACTGGAATAGCTGTCTTTGATAGGTGCCCATTAGTTATGCATAGAAAAGCTACTTCAGGTCATCTCTGGGGGTGGTTTAGATTAGGAAATTTTAATATGTCACTCTTCTGCTGAGAGCAGCTCAGGGGGTGTGAGTATGTGTGTGTTTGTGTTTGAAGGAGAGCGGGGAGAGTGAAATTAAGTGAGAAATATAATTTTCGGCTGTATTTTTCCTCTGACACGTGACATACACAGATCCAAGGAGTGTTAGTAGCCCATTTGGGGTTATCTCTTCTCATAGCTTGGTAATGTACTGCAGCAACCCAAATTCCTGCTGATAAAGCAGGGCACCCTGTCTTTCCCATTCCAGCATGGGCAGAAGCCTGTCTGTGTGTGCATGCCTGTCTCCAGACATGAAGGGGCTGCAGGGACAAGAGAAAGACTTGTTTGAGAAATCTTATGCAGAGATTTTTGGACTCTGCTCTGCTAAGAGCAGCAATTGTGTGCAGAAATGCTCTCCTTGGACAAATGGTGCTCTTCCAGCCGTGTCGTGGTCAAGCCCAGCCCCCCTCACCTCAGCGTCCTGCTGCCCCAGGGGACACACAGAGAGGTGACAGTGTCTCCTGGCTCACAGGACTGTTCCTCACTGACGTCTCTGGGTTGAACTAGAATGGAACAGGCATCAGGTCTGAAGCTTTGAGTGTCACACCATGAATTAAAGAAACAGGAGATGCTGATTGCAAGTCAAACCAGCATGTGCCACTTCCCACCTCACACACCAATGCACCGATGGTCCCCTCACAAGTGAAACCAGTGCCTGGTCCCTGTCACCATCCTAAAATACCCCTCTGAGGTTTGCAGTGAGCCCCCCAGGTCGGATATCCCAGAGCTGCAGCCCCTGCCTGTCTGTGAAGAGAGGAGACCCGAGCCAGGCACTTCCAGCGGCAGGATCATCCCAGAGCAGCTGAATTATTCAGCAGAGAAGCTTCTTGCTCTGTCTCAGTATTCCCAACACAGGCTGTAGCAAGAGCAAAGGCAGGAAGCTCATGTGAACAGCCAGAAAGTTTGCACAGGGAAAGTTTTATACCAGCAAAATAACGATTTTCAGTGGGAAAGAATAGCAGCAGTTTTTATTCCATCTGTCCTGCTGCTTATGTGTTTTTGGAAAGAAATGCTTAGTAGTAAATGACCAGACAGATAATTCTCCGCTTCCCACTAATCATCCAGGCCATAGAATGGGAGAAATAAAATGAATGGATGAGGATGGCTCCCTTGAGGTAGAGTAAATCCAGTTTAAAATACAATTGAACAGACGTTCTGCAGGGTACGGTCCTGGCAGCTCAGTCTATTTGTTGTTGTGACAAATAAATGATGGTTTAAGAACCATTGAAATGGCCAGATAAAAGTGTGTTGTCACTTCAGCAGCTGGAAAGAGGTGCCAGTCTTACTTTGGAGGTTTGACTTAGATTGTGTATATTTAAAAAAAAAAAATGCATGAAAAGCTTTTCACCCTGTCACTAAGCAAGTCATAATAGCTTTTGACTTATGTATATTGTGCTTTCTCTTCTCTCAATCCCAACCAACAAAAAAGAGAAAGCATTGAAATGGAAATTTTGACGTCTAGCCTAAGCTTCAGTAAAGGAAAATGGCTTTATAGTGAAGTATTAACAGATTAGACAGACAGTATCTTTCTTTCTCTCTTTCCCTTTTGGAGAAGGGAACATTTCCTGGCTGTTTGTAGGTCTTTATCAGCAGTCTAAGATTTTAATTCCATTTCTCTCCCTGATGGCAAGACTGAGGTTTGGGTTTTGGGGTTTTTTTCCCTCCAAAATTAATTTCCTATGAAATCCTCCTTTCAAGTTCATTTGCTCAGCATTGCATTTGGTCAGCTAAACCCACAGGCTCCTCCTTACTGGTCCCCATGTCAGAGTGCTCATTCCTAGAGAAAATAACCCAGAATAGCTCTTCACCACTTAATTCCTAGTCTGGCACCCGGCTGTAAGGAGCTTAAACTCCAGAGGTGGCATGTTCTAGAAAATCTGTCTGGTAGCTCTCCCTGAGAACCCAGGGCATTTACTGAAGTGGCTAAATATGAATTGAGAACTTCATTTTTAGGCACACAAACATCTAAACCCTTTCTAAGGTGCAGGAGTCAGAGAGACTGGGCTGTCTCTTGGTAGGACCAAGGTAGAGACCTGCACTGGAGGATGGAACTGACCCATCAGAGCCTCCCCATGTCTTCCTTTTGGTTCTGTAGGCACTGATTGCCTCCAAACACAGCAAAAGCACCGCGATGAACAATGTTAGTGTATTTTGGGCTCAGTGTTCTCTTTTGTAAAGAAGTGCTTACACTAAATTTGAAGATAACCTGCACACCAGCAGAGAATTTCTCTCTTGCAGTTTGTGCCTGATACAAACCCATTTTAAAGGATTTTTTTTTTTTTTCACCAATGCAGTAACTAGATTTTACTAGTTTCTTTGAACAAAGTGCTCTTTTTCTTGATTTTCTGGAGACAGAATAGTTCAGAATTAACTCACTGCCACACTGGGGACAAAAGTACCTGTACCTTTCTTGGGTTTATGCTCATATCTCCACAGTTTCCAAATTGAGGAAGACATATGTCACAGGAAGGTAATAGTCATGAAGAAAGGCAGTAGGGAAAGATTTGTTTCTGGTAATAAAAGAACAAATGGAATGAGGGGAGATCATCAAACAGCAGCTTTAAAGCAAAACATATTCATCAGTTTTGAAGGTGTCAGAGTTGAGGAATCTAACCTGAAACACAGGGACCCACAAGCATGTGCCTAATTTTAGATGTGGGAGTGCTGAAGGGAATGATGCTGTCTCCCAGGCAGATGCACAGACAAGGCCTAGGGTTTGAATTTCAGATCTGCTGTGCAGCAAAGGGAAGTCATAGGAAAAATGAGGGTGCTCAAGATTCTGCCCGAGATCACACTGAGATGACAGAGCAGAAACCCACTTTTGATCTGCTTTTCTTCTCTACTCATAGTTTTCTGTATTACTGTCAATATTACTGTCAATATCAGGAGCTGATGAAGGAAGATTTAAGTTGGACACATTTTCAATTTCTTATTGTG
>VXAY01006839.1:0-92736 GCA_013399855.1 Oxyruncus cristatus | reverse complement strand
TTTTTTTTTTTTTTTTGTGTAGGTATTTTCTTATCAGCTCACCCATATCCTGGAGGACAGAGTCAAGAGCAAGTAATGTAAGAGAATTAATTTGTCTGATACCTGAATTACTTAGTTTCAAAAGGAGCAATCCAGCTTCCTGGAAACCATAAACCAACCTAAATTCCTGAAGATCTTTCTCTAAATGATGAAACTGTTCTCTGTTGTTTCCTCTGTGCATGAATAGTGCCACCAGAGCTGATTCCCATGAGGGTGTCTTTGCAGGATCCCATACAGATCTGGAGGCCACAGTTACAGCATCCCAGATTTGTGTGCTTTGGCACAATAATAATAATGACATTTTCTTTTTGGCCCTTCCACTACGTGCTATGGTACAGCATTATGATTCAGTGCTGTGAGTCCCTTTTCTTCTTCCCTGTGAGGGTGGGGAGGCCCTGGCACAGGTTGCCCAGAGAAGCTGTGGCTGCCCCATCCCTGGAAGTGTCCCAGGCCCGGTTGGTTGGGGCTTGGAGCAACCTGGGCTAGTGGAAGGTGTCCCTGCCCATGGCAGGGTGTGGAATGAGATGGGCTTTGAGATCCCTTCCAACCCAAACCATTCCATGATTGTAAAGGATGCTGGCCCAGAGTCAGGACCTTGTTGCTTCTGAGCTCTGAACAACCCTCTTCAGAGAGGCAAATCTGCCACTCTGACTCACCCCATACATCCTTCTCCACTTTCTCCCCAGGCTCAACAGTTTGCTCGACATCATAGTGTCCATGTCTGTTCTGGTTGGCTACTCTATCACAACAGCCAGCTTTGTGCTCTACATGGTCAAAGAGCATCAAACCAAAGCCAAACAACTGCAGCATATTTCAGGCATTGGGATGACAACCTACTGGGTGACCAACTTCGTTTATGATCTGGTAAATAATTCACATTCTAAATGCACCAAGAGTAGCTCTACACAGCAGGGGGGGGGAAGTTCTTTATTTAAAGTTGGTTGCCTAGAATTCTTATTATTACTACCCAGAGTGTTACATAGTGATTGTTCTCCAGGGCTCTGAAGACTGTTAAGTGCAAACCACAACGCTGGGTTCAGCCAAGTGAAGGCATTCCTTCTCTCTGGAGTGTGTGCAAAGCACTGCACATTTATCTTACAGCAGCATGGAACAGGCTGGAGCTTGGTTCCCATTTGACATGGAAGCAGTCACCTGCTCTTCTGCCAGTTGCAGGGCTGGATCCATTGTCACACAGGCCCCACACATCTGGGGTGAGGCTTTGGGGCTCAAGGATACAACTGTGTTCGGGAACTCTGGGTGTACAGGGTAGGGCATTAGCACACAGCCTACAGCTGACACAGCTCTCTTGGGCAAAAATCCATTGCTGGGTTGAATGATCGCTTTAAGATTATGTATTATAAAGGTTTTTAATCCAAATGCAGGTCTATGCCTTCCAGGACCTGGGCAAGTTCCTTCTCACGGTGCTGTGTAGACTTACCAGTTTGTTCCTTGTTGAGCTCCCCAACTGTGCTCTATTCCAGAGTGTAAGATACCCTTGTTCTCCCTGAAGTCCAGTTTCCTTCTGCTGCAGAGGGTTAATAGCCCTGCTGGAAAGCATTGCTGTGCTAAGAGGGTGAATATGCACAGCGTCTGGAGACTGAATGTCTTATGAGTTGCCCCCTGTGCGTGGGGTCAGACCCTCCCTCAGAGAACAGCCGGCGCAGACAAGCTCAGCTCATGAGCCTTGGCATTGCCAGCTATGCTGTAATGGGGATCAGCTCCATATATCCAGCAAATTTCTACTGAGGCAGTTCTGCTAGTGCCTAAAATCCCAGTGACATCATCACTTCCTGAAAATAGGGAATCTTCAAGGGCATTTGGGTCCCCTTTAGTGCAGGGAGGCTAAGGGCTGAAATCCCATGGGGAATGGGAGCCTTGACTCTTTCTGCAGAGCACAGTCAAAGCTTCTGGGTGTTCTGGTAACACACACCAACAAGGCAGTGACCAAAGCATCACAACTGCCTGCCTGGAGGGGCTGCAGCACAAGGAAGGGTTGAAAAAGGGTCTCAAGGCAGCGTGGCTGCAGCCTGGCTTGGCAGCACAACAGGGAGGATGGAGCAGGCCTGTGCCGGCCTTCCTGATCCAGGCGCTCGCTCCAGCACTGCATATTTGTAAATCAGCCTGTGGAAAAATCCCTGGAGTCTCTGCACAATCAGTATTCAGTGGGCTGAAACTAATCCAGCGCTCTCGGCAACTTGATATTTCTCAGTGAATCCCTGCCAGTAAATTCTGCTAAATCCCAAAGCTGGGGAAGAGAGGAACCTTTCAAGGCAGACGTTTGGTCAGTCTCTGGCTTGACTCAACATTATAAAGACTAGATTTACAGGGCACAATGAAGTGGTCTGACTCAAAGGCTAACAGAAAACCCAAGGGGGTATTTTTTTATTCACAATCTTTTTCTAGGGTACTTTCTGCCTGCAGTTCTCAATGTTGAGGCTTTACCTATTCAGAGTGGCTTTGTGGGAATTCATTTGTGAGCCTGGGGAGGACTGAGACCCACCTGTGTTCGATTTCCCTTAGGAAGCCCAAGCTGCACTTGTGGGACCAAATTCAGTCCAGGCTTTGTTGCTTCTGCATTGTTCTAGGAAAGTGTTTAAGAACTGTTGTCCCAGTAACATCTTTTTAATATCATTTTGCAGGTACTTTTTATGGTCCCTATTGGACTCTCAATAGGAGTTATTTCAGCCTTCCAGATCCCAGCTTTCTGCAACAACAGTAACTTACTGGCAGTATTTCTTCTGCTGTTACTGTTTGGGTAAGTGTGGAGTTTAGTTCTTTAAGTATCCCTGCACAGAGAGAGAAACTGGATATTGCAGGTTGCTGCAGTTTGAAATCCAAGGGGGGAATACATGGGCTTTTTCCTTTGACACACACTGTACAAACAGTGACAAGTTACTCCTTCCAGGAGCAGGAAGGTGAACCATTGCTACCTGCTTTATTAAAAGCAAAGCCTATGTGAGGATATGGAAATATTCAAGGTCCCAGTGACAGCCCAATCTGTAAGCAGATGCTTACTGAACTATTGCAAAGTTCAAGATATAGAGGCATTTCAATATCAGAGAGCAAAATAAACAGCAGCACAATTCAGGAAGACTTAGTCAAACTGTCTCCCTGCCTTTGAATCCTCCAGGCTCAGTCTGTTTGTTTTCAGGTGGGGTCCCATGTTCAAAGTATGTATCGTGAACCTCTTCTCCAAATTCTAGCGGACACAAAGTCAGTTTTACTTCTTTAAGCTCTGTAATGTGGAAATCTAATCATGTGCCAAAATAGAGCTGTTATGTTATGCTCCATCCCTGGAAGAGTTCAAGGCCAAGTTGTACGGGACTTGGAGGTCGTGTTGTACGGGGCTTCCTGGTCTAGTGGAAGGTATCCCTGCCCCTTAGAGGGGGGTGGGACTAGGTGGTCTTTAAGGTCCCTTCCAACCCAAACCATTCTATGATTGTCTGATGTCTTCAGTTTTTTGCTTTCAAAGTAGCTTTTTGTGGTCTTGTCTGCCCTGTTGGTAATTTCTAGGTACGCATCATTTTCATGGATGTACCTGCTGGCCGGGTTCTTCAAGGAAACAGGGATGGCCTTCATCGTTTATGTCTGTGTCAACTTGTTCTTCGGCATCAATACCATTATCACTCACTCAGTTGTATTTCTGCTCTCCCAGGAAAAGGCCACGGACCAGGTAGGAGCCCTACTGATACCAAAACCGTGGTGAAACAGCAGGAGGCTTCTTGTGGGTTTGGTGGCTTTGATCAGGTCCTTCGCAACTGCACACTAATCACAGGACTTGAGGGGGTTCCCTACAGACAGGACACAAGTCACATACGGATCCTGCTTGTCTGTAAATCTGCACCCCCAGCGGGGAAGAAAATGATGGTGACAGAGGGGAGAACACAAAAGGGGAGGTAGAAAACTGGGGACCCTTTTTCTAGCCATCCTGGTGATGGAAGATGAAGGGCAGGAGCTGGGTGGAGACGTTTGATACAATGTTGTTGATGGACACTTCAAAGCATTGCTGAGTCCTTGCAGCACAAACTGTGGGGAGTGACAACTAAATGTCACTGCTCTGAGCCTGATGTGCTGCATTAAGCCCAGCACCGGCTCTCTGTCATCTAGATCTGTAATGCAGTCATCTTCTCCCTGCAAGAATGAAAAATGACTTAGAGGTGGTGATGACTCCCTAGAGTAAAGCCTTCTTTTAAATGGAGATATCCCTGGAATAAAATGTACACCTTACACTTAGGTTCCTTTTTTACAGCGGGCAATTACTTTGTACAACAATAGCTGGATCGGATTTTTCTCTCTAGCTGGACAGAGCTTATTCAGCAACCCCCTGGACTTTAGGGACATGCAATTATGATCATCTTTCTTCCCTCTGTGCCCCAATGGCAGGGAGTCAGTCTCTTTCCATGCTAATTTACTGCCTCTCCACTTTCCTGTGTGCACTAATCCTTTCTTCTGCTGGAGATGTATCAAACCTTTACTGTGAGACAGTGCACTGGGCTGCTTTGCCATGAATTAGCTGGAAAAGCACTTCTACATCTAGTAAAGCCAAATCTTGTGTTTTATGGAGATGTTTCTCCAAGGAAGACAGATAGGACAGTGCTCCAAAGGAGCAGGCGGTGCTGCAGGGGAGCTGTGCTGTACAGTTTTGGGGGCCACAGTGCAGCTCAGTGACAGGATTCAGCTCTGGCTCATGGGTGGGTTCCAGGTGCCTGGAGCAGCAGTGAGGGACCACACTGGAAACTGGCTGTTGTTTACTATGGGTGATCACAACCTCAGAGCTGCCTGTTGACTTTTATGACCTTGTGCCTGTGAAACGAGCTGTCTCTAGAGCTCTTTGTCTCAATTTATCTCTGCTCTGAGACACAAGCAAATCCCGGTGTAATTGTTACACTTCAGTCCCACAGTAAAACCTATGAATTTATTCCATGAATAAAAGCAGTGAGTGACTGTGCTGCTCTTTGTTTTTTTTCCAGGGCTTGCGTGATCTTGCTGAAAATTTAAGGCATGCATTCCTTCTGTTCCCACAATTTTGCTTTGGCTATGGCTTGATTGAACTGTCGCAGGATCAGGCACTGCTGGGCTTCTTAAAAGCCTATGGAGTGGACTACCCTGACAAAACCTTTGAGCTGGACAAGACCACATCCAAGCTGCTTGCCATGTTTATCCAGGGCACCGTGTTTTTTGCCATTCGTCTTACAGTTCACGACAGGATGATTCAGAGAGTCTGGAACAACATACTGGAGTAAGTAACATCTGGAGCCCTGCAATGAAAACAGACCAAGCCAGAGCTCAGTGGTTTCCTTCTGGGCTCTCACACCATCATTGCCAATTATGAAGCCCATAAATTTCCAAGACACTTTGCAAACATGGAGTAAGTTTCCTCTGGCAGCAGTCCCAGTAAGTGGAGTATTAACTAACGGAGGTGTAGGTTACCAGAGTCCCTTGGCTATCAGTGCTGGCTGGGACTGCTGGGCTCTGGGTTTGGTGGGTGGATGTTCAGTGGTCTGGTGAGTGGTTGGTAAGAGCAGCCAGTCCATTGACAACCTCTCTTTGAATCCCCCCCCCTCCTCAAAGAGGAGTGAGAACATTCCTGTCACCTGCATTAGGAGTGTGTCCACAAGGCAAGACCTTGTCCAGCTCAGAATATTTGCTGAAAAAGAGGAAAAAAATTAGGCAGGAAGAGAACGCTGGGCTTTTTAATTCCCTAAATGGAGCAGGTACCAGGAGAGAACAGAACCTGTCTATCTGAGTATTTTGTGCACACCCTGGACCTCACAGGAGGGCTCCTTGGGGTCTCTCCCAAGGTCAGAGGCCTCTGCTGTCTGCTTGCTGAGGGAAAGGTCCCCCTGCCCTCCCCGTAGGTTCCTGTTCGACAGAGTGCACGGCAAAGCGTCACTCCTGCCCCCTGTGGAGGAGGACGGGGACGTGCAGGCGGAGAGGAGCCGGGTGGAGGCTGGCAAGGCTGACTTCGACGTGGTGCAGCTCCAGAACCTCACAAAGATCTACCACCTTCCTCACAAACGCATCGTGGCTGTGAAAAGCATCAGCCTCGGGATTCCTGCTGGAGAGGTGAGCGAGGGGAAAAGGCTGTGGGCACCTTCCAGTGTCAATGTTGTCTTCTCTCCCAGCCCTTGCTGCTGTCCCAGCACAGCTGTAATGTTTTGTCCTTCTCTGACCTCTTCCTCCCTTTGCCTCATTCTTGGGGTTACAGTAGTGATGAAAGGCTCCTTGTGGATTTGGGACAGCAAGTGACAGTTTGAAGGCCCTAGAAAGAGAGGAAGTGGAGGGGAATTGATGGAGAAAAATGTCTGCATGCTGTGTTTGCACAGCACTCAGCACAGCACATCTTGTGGGGTCACTGGGGGTCACCAGGTGGTAAATGAAGACAGCAGAATGTGTCCAGCTGAAATTATTCACCCTAACTGCGTGGGAGATGGTGAGTCAGACCATCGTGTTTCCCCATCGGGGAAGACAAATCACTTCAGCTAAACACACATTTTCATGAATCAGGACTTAAAACTAAAGAAAAAATGATTCTCTGGTCATGTCAGCACAGTTACTTGCCTGAGAAGTGAAAAGACAGGAGCACGCAGAGCACCTCTGACATCCAGAGGAAAGAGGAGACCAGATTCCCCCTCAGGCTGTGCACCTGACTTGTGGGGAAGCTTGGCATTAACCCTTGGTACCTGATTTATTTTAATTGCCTGGATACCACTGAGATAAAAGGATGTGGAGCGCTGGGCAGGACAGCAGCCTCACGTGGAGACTGTGGCACTGGTCTTTCTGGCAGAGGACTTTTTCTAAGCCACAACTGGCACCGAGGTCTGTAATGGCCCATCCCGCTCGGCGGGTTTGGGGGGAAGGCAGTTTGATTCACTCTCAGGGTGCAGTGCAGGAACAACAAAATTATCAGGAGGTTCAATAACAAACTTTTACTACAAACTTTAGGACATAAAAGTACTTGGCAAATTTTAAAACAACATCCAAAGTAAGCCACTTCACAAACTTAAATGTAGCAAACTTTTTTCTGGATCTCTTTTCCCCCATGGCGTGGAGCGTCCCAGTTCTAGTTCCATTTCCATCTGAAGAACCATTTCCGACGGCTTAGGTGGATGGGGAGGGGGGAACTCCAGAGCCAGGGGTTTCTTCAGGTCCTGAGCCTGGAGGGGAGAGGTGCTCCCCCCTCCCTCCACCCACGTGGTCTCATGGCAGGCACAGAGACAGCACACCGGGCACGGAGAGGAGGCAAGAGAGAATTTATTGTTGGGGGGGTTACATTTATAGGGTTAGGATTCAGAGAGAGTACCAATTACAGGTCGCAGGAAGGGGTTAACAGCCAATAGGAAGGGGTTAAAAGGGGCCAATGAGAACACCTCAGGATATCTTCTCAGGACATTCCTGCATGGGATAACACTTGTCGTGGGGGGTCTTGGGAAGAAGAAAGCATGAGTTAGCAAAAAGACTACAAAAAGCCATTTTGAAACATGTTTTAAACAACAGTTTTCTCATATACTGCAGATTTACTGCTACACTTTTTAACTCATCCACGGTCCACCGCTTTGGGGCAGCCAATGCGGTGCCATGGCCATTTCAGTGTGGGCCAAACACTCACTGAGGCTAAAAGGGGCAGGTGCTGGAGCAGTGCCTGTCCCACCTATGCACAGCTCACCCTGTTCCCCTCTCGCTTCCCACCTGGTTGTTTGAAGCCAGTCAGCCATTCCTCCACTCTCCTGCAAGTTCTCTGACTGCTGGCAAAATTCACCCTGCTGCTGGTGGGATTTAGAGCGCCATTCCCCACCTGTCAGCAGAAGCTTGCACCACAGATCGTGCACAGATACTGTTCCTGCATGGACCTCAAGGTAGGGAAGAGCCTTGGGTTGATGCTATGCATCTGCAGTGGGCCCAGCACATAAGAACTTTCACATCAGATGGTCTGTACTAATGATATCAAAATAATAGTAATTATCAGCACAATGGTGATGGCTTATGCAACACATAACTGCATTTACCCAACCTTAGTGATAAAACATGGATTTTACCATGAGATAGTGGAACTGCATCACAGGGAGCCAGTTCTTCATCTTATTAATGCAGTGCATTACTGAGATTATTTGACAAAAATCTTGTGTCACATTAAGGTTTTACCAGTGACAGCCCAAGCCTCACTCGCGTCATTCCCACGAGTAGCTCTGTTCCTGTCAAGGGGAGGCTTTGCACAAATGAGTTAATCAGGATTTGTCCTGTCAGATGGGCTACTGCAGAAGTGCACCTTGCAGGAAAAGGAATGACTCTATTAGAGACACATCCCTGCTTCTTCACCATATTAAACAAACGGTCCTAATACAAGCCTCAGAATATTGCACCATAAACAACCTCCATTATAACATTGGTATGCACCGAGTTCCTCTGCCTCTCCTGCAATCCATCTTGCTCAGGGGGCTGGAGAACAAGGAGACAAGGTGCACTGAGCACTCCTCTCAGCAGGATTTCTGCATTGGAAATACAGCACACTTACATCTCGGCTTCTCTTTCCCACAACCCAGTGCTTTGGCCTGCTTGGCGTGAATGGAGCTGGAAAGACGACGATCTTCAAGATGCTGACGGGTGATATCGGAGCCTCCAGTGGAAGGTTGCGGGTCCAGGATCATTCTGGGTACGGCAGATGTGATTTCTGGGGAAGGTACACGAGCAAATCAACCTGAGCAGTTTTTAAAGCTGGGTGGCAAAGGAAAGGAAATGTAAAGTCTGAAATGAAACATTCAAAACAGACCAAAAATAAATAACGCAGGGAGTTCATCCTTTGAAGGCAGTATGGTTGCTTCCTAGGGGGCTGCATTTTGCTGCCATGCCTGCGTTGTTCTCAGAGGTGTTTCTTCTACTTCGTTCCATTGCAAACAGGATCAGGCTCAGATCCTCATCACAGTGTGATCCCACTTCTGCTCTCGACCTGGAGACCAGTAGGACTCACCTCAAAGCGTGCTTTAGCAGGCGTAGGTGTGGTGGCAGCTGTGCCACCTCGGGTGCTGCAGTAACTGGAGAGCTGTGTACTAGAACTGAGGGCCTGAAAGCTGGAGGTCTGCAGATTCATAACGTTTTCCTTCAAGGGTTGGGAAAGGGGGTAGGAAGCTGGAGAAGGGGGTTTTCTTTTCTCACTCCTGTTTGATTCCAGAGTGCATTGGCAGTTCAGTGCATGTACAGTGACTTGCCAACTTCCTTACACAGGTCCTTGAATGACATTAGTGAGGCACACTGGTCACTCTTTGGCTACTGTCCTCAAGAAGATGCCTTGGATGACTTGCTGACGGTGGAGGAGCACATGTACTACTATGCCAGGCTGCACGGCATCCCAGAGAGGGACATCAAGGGAGTGAGTAACACTGGGGCTTGACTTGCAGCATTTGTCATTATTGAGAGCCTTCACATTAGTCTTCCAGTAGATGTGTGTGTGGTAATTCGTGCCTTGACACGTTATGGAGGCAGTACTCTTGCTCCATAGGTTGTACTCCAGCTTCTCCACCGGCTGAATCTGATGGCCTACAAGGACAGAGTCACCTCCATGTGCAGTTATGGCACCAACAGGAAGTTGTCAACTGCTCTGGCTCTCATTGGGAATCCATCGATCCTGCTGCTGGTGAGGAATGGGGGCCTTGCTGGGGGCAGGAGGAGCAGGTCTTTGGGCTGGCACTGTGACAGTGTAGCAAAGCCTCCTCGGGCAGGGCTAAGTGGGCAAACCAACATGCCCATGCTTAGCCTGACAACAGAGGCATCACAGGAAACTTCAGATGCCAGCAAACATTCAAATATTCCTTGAGGGCATAAGAGTGTGGTGACTCTGCCAGTTTCTCTGGTAGCATCTTTCAGAGGTCAAAAATAGGTCTTATATTTGACAATTAAGCTTTCCTTGTTCCCAAGCTCTGTCTTGTTGGGTTTTTTTCTGTTGACAAACCTGCACAGTCTTGCAATAGAAGTGGCATCCAATCCTGTAGGAGAGCAAAGGAGCGACTTCCCTCAGGATTAGAACATAAAACTTTTTTTTCTAGGTTTGGCTTCCTTTTTGTCTTTGAGCTTTGAGCTTTCCAGTTCTTCCATGAGCTATACCATTGCTAAAACATACCTTTTTGTGCAGTTGTCCCACTTGCTGTGTATTGATTGTGTGCAGAGCTCTGTGAGCAGGATTCCCAACGTTAAGTCTGATACCTAGTGGACATAAATCTCCCTTGCCCCAACTTGTATTGAGCCCAGCACAGCTGCCTTTGCTTCTGACCACACACCGGTTGTCTTGCTGCTTTTGTGAGATAAAAAATTTGAATAAAAATAGGCAGTGGGGAAATTCCCTCTGTACTGCCTGCTGCCTGAACCCAAACTGGTTTATTTCTGACTCTTGTAAGCTGTTGTCCTCAACAATAGCAGCTTGTCAATCAGGAACTGGCTGACAATTTCACCAGCAGTGCATAAGACAGGAGATGGTGTGTCCTCTGTCATCTCTCACTTGCTGTCTCTCTAAGTGGAGAAATGCAACACGTGCTTCACCAGCGTAGGATAAAGAGGCGAGTGCCTGCTGTTAGTTCCTTGTCTGGGGTGGTGGCTCTGGGCTTTAGGTGTTTCAAACACTGAGGTGTAAAAAGCACAGGGGGGTTGATCTGAGGTGGAGCCGTCACAGCCAATCGGTTCCTTGAGTCCAGCGGAGGCTGCGAGTTTCTCCGATCACCAGGAGAGCTGTGCAGCTCCACTGGACAGCGAGGAGGGGAGGCTCAGTCAAGCTGACCTGCTCCTGCTTGTAGGAGGTGTGGGATAACTCAGTCAAATCTGTAATGGAATTGAGGATAATCCTTGTCCCGACTCTGTACCAGTGTCAGCTCTCCTGTGCATCCTTATAGCAAACACAACACTGAGGATGACCCTGGAAACAGCACAAGTGTTGGGGAGGTCAGATTTTGAGTGCAAATTTACATTCAGTCCTGTCTTTCCCAATAGGATGAACCAAGCTCTGGAATGGATCCGAATGCTAAACGCCACCTTTGGAAGATCATCAGTGAGGAAGTGCAGAACAAGTGCTCAGTGATACTCACATCCCACAGGTAGGGCTGGGGTGGCTCTGCCCCCACTTTGGGGTTGGCAGTAGATATGGAGAGGCCCATCCCTCGCACTCCTTGGTCCTTGCACAATTCCAGGGCACCCAGCTGTGACAGGTTCGGGGGTTTGTTGTGGCTGAATGTGGGCACCCACAGAGACTCATAATACTTTAGGGAAGAACAGTTATGTTCTGTGATTACTAAAACAACTGGTTGTTTTTATACCTTCTCAATGACTTACTGGAGTTTCTGGGTTGGTTTTCCAGCATGGAAGAGTGTGAAGCCCTCTGTACCAGGCTGGCTATCATGGTGAATGGGAGTTTCCAGTGCATTGGCTCTTTGCAGCACATCAAGAGCAGGTCAGTGAAATGGACCTATTTCACTTTTGCTGGACCATGTATGGAGTTACTGACCTACTGAGCTTTGAGACTGACCTACAGACCTGTGTTAACAGGGCATCAAAATAGTGACATTTTCTGGTTTATGTTTCTTACTGCACCATTGAAATTCTTTGTTAACTAATGCACTTTCTTCTCTCTCACAGCCTTTCTTCCCAGAAATGTATCCCCCAAAGTAATCAGTTCACTGCTGCAAATGTGAAATGCATATGACGGTTGAGCTGTCATTTTATTAGTTCTAACAATAGCTTGGCTTCTTACTAAGTTTCACTCCAGGTTAACAACCCTGACCCTATTCAAGTTGCACTCTGCCTGGATTAGATTTCCCCAAAGAGGCCATACAAGAACTCTCAGAGGATATTCTTTATCTGTTTCTCTTTTCTACACTGTTAATTGTGATTTTCTTTTTCCTCTAGATTTGGAAGAGGATTCACTGTGAAGATGCACTTAAATAGCAACACAGTTTGCACTGAGATGCTGACAGAGTTCATGAAGTCACACTTTCCAAACACATGCCTGAAGGTAAGCAGGACAAATGCTTTCAGGAGAGGCCTTCAAAATCCCTTCAAATTAACCAAGAGGTTCTTGCAAGATGGACACCTTGTAACATACTGTGCACATGGACCTGTGCCCTCAGAGTCACACTTGCCACTGCTGTCAGCTACATGGTCCAAGGGCTGGAGCACTCAGGTTCCTTGGTGGCTTAAATGTCAGCCAAACAGCTGCAGTGATCCTGTAAGGCAGCTGCCCCAGGGATTGTCCCATAGCAGCCTGGCCTGCACAGAGACCCACTTCAGGTTCAGTGGGTCGGGTGCTTCCAGTAACTGAGTAACTGCAGAACCAGATTAACTCAGTCACAAATCCCATCCCTTGTCCATAACCCAATCTCTGCATTAATCACAATGGCTCACTTGGAGCTGGAAAACGCTATGGCCACCCTGAGCTTCCAGCTCTGGGGCTTAGTTATCCTCTCCCAGTCACAGAACCCACAGGAACTCCCAGTGGGGAAACACTGGTCAGTACCAGAAGATACCCTCTGCCCCTTCATTATCCCACGGTCCATCAGATCTGTTGGCTCTTTACAGGGAGCAACCTCTTCACATTACCCCATCATTGCTGTTCCCACAGGATCGGCATTTCAACATGGTGGAGTATCATGTTCCAGTCTCTGCAGGAGGGGTAGCAAATATATTCGATCTCCTGGAAGGCAGCAAAGCAGCCTTCAATATCAGGCACTTCTCTGTGAGCCAGACGACGTTAGAGGAGGTAAGGAATTAAAATGTGTGACCATCCATTTAAAACTGCCAACAGGGGAGCAGACTGATGGTTACACATAATGGACTGCTGCACACAATAGACTACATTTTGAAAGGGATTTCCATCTATATTCCTCCTGGGGGTACTTTATCAGTGCTACTGCCTCCAGGTACCTGTGCTGGTGCGAGGAAAATGCACACGGAAAGCTGCCCGTAGCATAAAGGATCTGTTCTTCCCTCAGCCACTGCTGATTTCAGCAGCCTCGTGGGTTTGGATGAAGGGCAGGATTATGAATCACTCCGGAGTCCAGGGCTAGGCTTGCCACCAGTCCTGGAAATTTGCTTAGTTTCACTCTGGGTTGTAAGTTCATTTAGCATTACTCCGAACTTAACTTCGTGGTTAAGTCCTTTCCATTTTCCCTTGGAAGAGCATTCCCTCTGGCATCAAAATGTTGTAGGAAGCATGTCAGCTGAAGGGATGCCACAAGGACTACCCAGTTCAGCATCAGCACCTGAAATACTAGGCTTGTCCCAGAGAGAGGAGCAGCCCTGTAGTGCTATGGACTGTGGCACAGTGATCTGGGGGAAGTTCTTCAGTGTTGGTGTAATAAGGGGCAGTGGCTGTGAGAGAAACAGGCGGACAAAACGCAGGAAGCCCCAGGTTTTGTGGGATGGCAGCTTGGATTTGTGAATATGCCAATGTGATTGCAGGTAGTGTCCTTGTAAGAACTCTTACTGTATTCATTCGGTACTTTTCAAAGGAAGACTTAGGAATGATTGTATACGCCCATCTCTGCACTCTGCAGTCGTGTGTGCACAGGTGTCAATTACACAGAGACAGATGGGTTTATAAGGTAATGATGGGACTGTGTTACAGTGTGATCGAAAGGGGCCTCCACTCGGGTATTACCTCGCTGGTACTGCTGGAACCTGAGCTGCAGGACAATTAGGCTTCATACAGGAATGTCTGCCTTTGCATCCCAGGTGTCAATTCAGCAGTACAGGAATGTGCATCCATTTATTTACATTAGCCCATGGAAGACCAACATTTGCAATTCTCAAATCCAGCGTGAAGCCAACCCTGAGCACGCTCTCCAGGCTCACAGTCAAATGAAAAGCCAATCCTTTTTTATATTCATCCATATTATAAATTATTTATGCTGTCACAGACTGAGTGTTTTCCTTCGAAATTCCAGGTTTTCATCAACTTTGCTAAAGATCAAGCAGATCCCGACGGCGCGGACGCGGGTCCTGATGTGACAGTGGACAGCTCTGACACAAGTAGCCAAGCGAGCACCATAAGGTCCATCTATTGAGGGGACCCAACCACACGGGATCATAGAACCTAAGAAAAGAACTGGCAGCCCCTTAGGGTTCTTCCAACCCCGTTTTCTATGATTCTGGGATGGTGGGGATGAAACAGTCCCATTTTCTTAAAGTACTTTCTTTTTTGTTATGCACTTAATTTGTAACTAGGAACATGGTAGGCATTTGAGACTGGCACTTGGTTACAAATCAGATTGGTCTTTCCACAGGTTCTTTTCCCCCCAGTTCTTGCTTTGTGATCACTGTAATGCCTGTGAGGACTTAGATGACATCACCTGTTGCTGGTGGCTGTTTGCTTACAGCAGAAATGACTGTGATGGAGCAGAGGAGCTGTTGGTAGTGCAGGGTGTTTGACCAAAGAGCAGCAACAGGCTGCAGAGAAAAGCCCACACTCCACTCCTTGCTCAGCAACAGACTTCCAGGGCGACCATGCCAAAGTCCCTCAGGTTTGACAGGTTCCCTGCTGGTGAGATGGGGCTGGTGGCCTTGCCCTGCCTCCCGGGGGAGCTGTGAGGACGTAGGTGTTGTGTACTGAGAGCTGCAAATGCCATTGGTGGGGGCCATCTTTGGTGATGACATAGAGCTTATCTGTATGTGTGGGTTACGTCAGCACAAATACAGTTATTTTAAAAGTTAGTGCTTCCAGTGGTTTTGGTTTGTTCCCATAGTTTATTCCAGCCCTGTGTAACTGCTCAAGTAACTCTGCTGGTACCAGGCAGTTCCTAGCTCTTGGTACCCAGTGGAAGATCATTCCCCTACGAGCCCTTTCCTCCTTTGGGCTGGTGTTCAGGGCTGCTCTGCCACAGCTGAGGGACAGCACAGGGCAGCTGTGTTGGAATCCTCTGACATGAAGGACTTTGCTTTCCAAGATTGTGTTTCCCTGAGCACACTAAAGGCAGCAGCACCTCCCTTGCTCAGAAAACCTCTGCCCCTCTGTGTCCTCTCCAGTGACCTTCCTCCTCAGCCCCACGTGGTGGCTGCCCCCATGACTCCAGAGCTGCGTTTTCCCAGATAATAAGGCATCATTAGCTCTGCTTCAAAGGCTCTGCCTGCTGGCTTTCAATGAGTCCTCTGGCTCCCTGTGAGCAGCAGCCCCCAGCAGCTGAGTTCAGCACACACATCCTGCTTCTGTCCCCCCAGAATCATTAACAGATAGAGTAGTTCAATATGATTCTTTATTATATGTATCAGCATAAGGCTTCAAAGACTCGAGTTTGGGTCAGGGCATTGGTGTACGTGGTGCTATTCAGGCACATAACGAACTTAAACTCTGAGCTCAATAAACTTGCTGTTGCTGGTAAAAGAGATTCCAGATAAAGCCTTACCTTGTGAGACCTGGGATGGCTCATACAACTTAACCTGGGTTCATCCACACAATTCCAGCCAGGTGGTTTCTTTTTCCTTTTTTTTTTTCCCCCCCAAAACTAATTTGAGCCAAAGGAACCTTTGATGAAAGCTGCAATGGCACATCTTTCTCACCCTGATCATCAGAGCAGTTTGACTAGTTCAGCTCCTATTTGATGCCTTTTGAAGGAATAGGTACTTTCAATATCAAGGGGTTCAGGATTTTACAGTGGGATACTGAAGTTCAGGGTTTAGTTACTGCAAGGAGGTCACAAATTCTCCTTGGTCTTGGTATAAACTTCTTACTGATAGCATGAGGAGTTTTATTATGGATTGAAGGTATTGTCAAGCCGTGAATTATGCTTCAACCTGCTGACTGTAATTAAAACGGGGATTCAGCTTCTTTCCAGAATGCATTTGACACCTGCAGTTTATAAGTAACTGAAAAAGCTGCCCAGACATCCATTGTGGCTTCTATTATTATGTCTCCAGCTCTGCAAAGGCTCTTTTTTCTCATTTTCATCGCATATCTTACTCAGATCACAGTATAAAATTAAGCTTTTCTCTAATGGAGGGCTTGTGCTCCCTGCAAAGGACTCGGAGCATGAATGCCAATGATTTAAATGCAGCCTTGTAATACCAATCAGAGTATTATTTTATTATGTCGATGGCTTTGCAACTGCCAGTGAAAGATGGATCTTCAGACTCTGTCCAGATGTACTTTACATGTAATTGAGGGAGACTGATACAAAGCTATTCTTTTGTCCCTTTAGAGCCTACTAATCAAACAAAAAAAAAGAAGAAGGGAAGTGATTCATTGGAATACTTCAGCAAGTTGCAATTTAATTGAGTAAAATAGTTTTGAGGGGGAAAAAAAAGCAAAAAGCATCCTTTGAATTTCCACCCAATTCTGGCATTAATAGAAACATCTGCTCCATGTGAAATGTGTCAGGGCCATGATATACATTCCCCATTCTCACTTGCAGGTAGAAATAAACCATCTGCTGTTGCAATCAAGTCTGTAGGTATTGGTCCAAACAAGCCTGAGTTTACATCCTGGAGGGAATTTTACTGAGGCCCATGGAGAAACACTTACAACTGTTTGGGGGGTTGAAGCATCTGGCAAGGTGGTTGTATATCACGTCACCAGGGGCTGAATTACCTTTTGTGCCACATTACAAACATCCCTGTTCCCTGCAGAGCCTCACATTCATCCTGTCCCTTTCAGGTGTGGGACACACTCCAGCCTCAATTCTGAGGCAAAACACATGGAAGCTAATACTATCCTGTCTCTGCACACCAGCTGCAGGCTTCTCATCACCTCTTTGTCTGGTTCCAGGGGTGGTTCCAGGGGTGGCCATTCTGGTTCCAGGGGTGGCCAGGAATGCGGAGCCTGGACTAAGAGGCAGCTGCTGAGGATGTGTCTGACGGGTTCTGAGCAGGCTGTGCATGGCCCGGGAAGGACGGGGTCGCTCCCCTGTCTTTGGCACTCTCCATCATCTTCCCCTGTGGGTGTCACAGCAGGTGCTCCCTGTTGTCAGCCCTCTCTGGATCCCCTCAGAAATTTTTGCTTTACATGACTCTGCTTTCTAAAAAACCCAGGCAGCCAACAGGCTTCCTCCTCCCTCTGGCCTGGGCAGGGAGGTGAGACTGCTGAACACATTGACCCAGCAGTGCCCTGTGTACCACGGCACAGCACCTCTCCAGGAGCTGCAGTCTGGGGGAAAACAAGCTTTTTATCTCACTCCTTTAATGCAGTCTCACCTCAGACACCCTCATAACCCTTGCTGGAGGCAGCAGGGCTGGGGTAAGCCCTGCCAAGCGGTCACACAGCCCCTGTGTGTTAATTGGAACTGCACGGGCCTCAACCCAGCTTCATTTAGAACTGGTCTGACACATCACAGACTTGAGGTGTAGGCAATGCAGGCACTGAACAGGGCCAGGGTCAGGGAGTCAAGGAGGAGTTTCAGACCTGGTTGTGTGCACTGGGAGGCTGATTGAAGTCGGTTTTGTAATTGGAACTGTGGACTTGGAGACAACGACTCAAATCTCCATCCTGGCTCTCCTTCATTTACTGCTTTGTGCTGTTGATGAGAGCACGGTGCTTCTACAGCTTGATCCTTGCTTAGCTTTGGTCTCAATGCCAATGACCACCGAGGGCTGACTTCAAAGGGCCAGAGAGGGCCTGGCAGGGCCGAGGAAAGCTGTCCGGAAGGGCCAACGTTAAGCAAAATACTGTAAATATAAATTCGGGGTCTAATGGGACTTTTTTGTCCTTTAGTGAAAGCGGCAGGAGTGGTTTTGTTACTGGTCCTTTCAGAAAACACGTTTACAGGTCAAATTAACACATCCAGCTAAACAAAACTCAGTGGCTAGTGAAGCACAGGAGCTGGTGATGCCCACAGACCTGCTGCCTCTGTGGAGTCACTCCTGGGATCCAGAACGTGCAGAATCCAAGCTCGTAACAGGCTCAGGATGGGGCCCCAGCCTGTTGTAGGAGCTTTGACTTCCTTCCACTGCTGCAGCTTCACCAAAGCTGCTGTGAGGCTTTTTGGCTTTTTATAAGCCAAGAAAAATGTATGCTTCTGCACCTAATAGGGGAAGGGTTATTTTGTGAGCTGGTGGAGGAAGAAAAATGGGTTTTGGATGGCAACAGCACATAGCATGATTTTACTCTCTTTTTTTTTTTCAGACAACAGCTGTGATCTTGCATAGCTATAACAAAGTATCAGCAGCATATTAAAAGAGAGCACAACAGAGAAAAGAAGCAGTGGGGAATGAAAAAAAAAATAAAATTGAATTCACCAGGATTATTATTCCATGACAGTATTTAAATACAAAACCCCACTCTAATTAATTTAGTTGTTCAGGGAGAGGGTGGAAAGAAGGAAAATGGCACTGAAATAGTAAGAACAACATTAGTAAGGGGCACAGCCAGCGCGTGCTGTTGGCTCTGTTCCTCCTGCCACTTGCATCCATGGCACCAGTAATGAGGGAGGACGATCAGCCCCACGGTGCTGGGGAGCAGCAGAGGGAGTGCAGCCCATTTTGGGCTAGACCAGGCTCCTCAAAATATCTGTGGCAGGGCGGAAACTGCACAAAACCACCCCAAGGGGTATCAGTATTTTGGGACTGGAGCCTGACCCACGCCAATCCTGAGGCACCTGAAGGCTGGCACATGCCAAAATGGGAGAGCTACAGTGGCCACGTGGAGCTCAGGATGGAGGAAATAGATACTCACGCTTGCAATCCACAGAGCAATGTTTGAAACCAGGCGCTGCTGCCCAGTGCTTGGTTCCTGGGCATGCAGCCCCCACTTCAGTGCTGACTGCTGCTGGAAGACACTGCTGGAAACAGGCCATTGCCAGGGAGAGCAATTGTGAGGGCCCCATGCTGGGAGGCGGGAGCAGGAAATGGCAGTGCTCCCTCAAGCTGGGAGCCTCAAAGCAACAATCCCACCATCTACCCCAGCCGCCAGATTAAGCAGCGAGTCTTTCACTAGACCAGCATGTTGGGTGGAAATGAAGTGTCTCTGAGAAAGAGCTCAGGTCTTCACTGACTCCAAAGAAAGAAACAGGAAGGGCATGACAGAATTCATGGTAACTCACCTGAGATAAAATCCAAGTGAAGACAGGGTTATCGTCGAGGCTCTTGCCTCCCTTAGCAGGTCAGGGGGAGCTCCCAGCCCCCTCCTCTCTATGTCCCAGCTGCCAGCTGAAGGGATTTTACCCAGACCTCTGCTTCAGTGTGTGCTGCTGTTTCCCAGCCAGAGACAAATGGAGGCACATCCAGCGTGTGACCAGGAGGAGGAAGTGGGATGATCTGCCTCTCCATAACCAGACCCAGTTGGGTTATTCCTGTGCAAGACAGCAATGAATTTAAGTTAAAATGATACCAACCAGATTGAAATGCAATTAAAGGAGTTCCCTTAGGGTTGCACATCCAATTAGTAGAGTACCTTTAATTACACCAGTGCAGACGTGCCGAGACGACCACCAGCACGGAGCTGAGGCCTGCCTGGTGACCCACATCCATGGGGGCTGCAGAGGAGTTATGCCTGGGTTTCCACCGATACGGGTGACCTGCTTCTCCACTGGGGAAGAGCCTCTGGGCTGGCCCAGCCTGCACCAGGAGCAAGGCAGAGGAGAAATACAGAAACCATTTTCAGCTTTGTAAGAGCAATTGTCTCTAACAGACAGTTTCTGGAAAGCAATTAAGATCCAGGTGCTTCTAAAAGGTACGAGTTTTTCCCAATTTTTTGCATGTGAGGTTTCCCTCTTGCAGGACATACCCTGCTCCCAGGAACTGTGGAAGCTGAAGCATTGGAGTTGACTTTGATAAGAAAACACATTAAAACACTAATAATGCAAATATTAAGAATTAACAGAAGGACCAGAGCACTTCTAGGTGTCCCTCAGCCAGTCTCTAGGGAGTTATGTGAGGTAGAAGAACTAAAAATACCTTCCCACCTGTAACCTTGAGCATAACACCACCCCCAAAGCAGCCAGTGGGGGTGACTCAGGAGTGTGGTCCTTGTTTGGAGCCTTAGTCCAAGTCCCTGTCGAAGCCTACAGTCTGGCTGCTCTGGACTCTTCCTACTTAAAATCCTGTCAAAGAGAGAAAATAAAGCTGAAGGAGACTCTCCTTTGCCCATTGTACCACCAAGCCTGAGGGCTGGTGTGTGTCAATAATCCCTGGGACCCAATTTTAATGCAAAATCATGTCACCTTGCACCAGCTGGTGCCATAAGGTCATTACTGACGGGTACAGGAGCAGGTGCTCCACACATCTTCACATGCTCTCCTTTAAAGCACCCTCAGAAGTTCAGACCATAGGCTTCGTGGGATTAACAATGATAATCATTCCCATCCATCACTGCAAAGCAGGCTGCAGAGCCACTGAATCCGTTCTGCTCCAGGAACCCAGGAAATCGATGCCGTACCTGAGCAGCCAGGCAGGGGCAGCTCCAGGCTTGCTATAAAGAGGAACAGAGTGATTGCTCAGGCTCACTTGCTTATTCAGTTTTGTTATGAGCCCTCAGAGCCTCCCTAGGAATTATTAAAGCCTCTCCAAGGAGGGCAGAGCTGCAAAGGGAGCATTTATTCACAGGCTGGTGCTTCACGCTGCGATAACCCTCTGTGTGAACACACTGGAGTGGCTGTACGGGTCTCCTCCCTCACATGGGCAGTGAGGCCCCTCCTTTAACCTGCTTTCTGCACCTTCAACATTTGACCACCCTCATCGCAGACTCACAAGTGGCTTTTTTCCCCTATAATCCACTCTTTGGCACACATCGGTGGATGGCAGCAAAGGCAAAGCTTGTATATTTGTTACAAACTATCCCGGCGCTCTGTCTGAGGGAGTCTCCTGCTCCCCAGGGTTGGTTTACAAACTGGAATGTGTGAAATCAGGCAGGATTAAGGAATACCACGACATTTAAGCAATGGCGACCTTCACTGGGAGGATTTGGGCTGATAACCAGGCACAGTCCAAGCCTGTGCAACCTTCAAAAGTCCTTAATGTGCCGGAGCTGGGCCCCCAGATACCTGTATGGATGGAGATGTTCGAGAAGGCTCAGCTGTGGCCAGCTGGAGGAAGAATGGGATGGTTTGCTCCATGCCTGCTGCCCTGCCCTTCCTGACAATGGAGGCAGCAGAGCCAAGGCATGCAGTTTCACACCGAGTTCATGTTGCAACCATTCCAGAAAACCCATGTGCCAGAATGACATAACTCTGCCACCACACAGAAAAACGTAATTACTGGGTGCCAGTGGGGCTTCAGCCCTGACTTGTGAGAGCAAGAAACCTTCACAGCTCCCTTGGAGAGTCTTGATGTTATCGGGGTTGTTTTTCCCCTGCAAATATGCTACAGGGGTGATTTCAGGGCTTGAAACCATCTCATACATGACATTAACACATAGGCCCCCTTAACAACATAGCACCCCTTCTCCTGCCAAGGTAAATGGGAGAGGCTAAGTTTCCTTATTACTCATCAGCCTGGCAAATCAAAGCTGCTGTGCTGTACTGCCCTCCCACCCCCTCTGGCGTTTCTGAGCACTGGCTCAAGCAGAAATCACTCCCTTAGAAGCTCACTTGGGCTGTGTAAGGGACCAACCAGCCCAGGTGATTATGCAAGTCCTTGAAATCACCTTAGGAAATGGAGAGTTGTTTTTCCATTCACACAGGCTGTGACATTCAGAGGGCTCAGCACCCATCTAATGAAAACAGGAGGATCTGTGCCACTGGGCTTTACCATCCCCATGGGCCTGTTTGCAGAGTGGGGCAGGAAAAAGGAACCTGTTAGGCTTGGGCAGCTCAGGACTGGGGGGACCCTGCAGAAGGATGGGGCAGTGTGGGTGCAGGGCTGGGGCTGTGCACTGGCTCTGGGAGGAGACCTGTTGGAATCACAAAGCATCCCACTTCCTTTGAAGGGATCATGGAGAAATCAGAGCACGCACACAGGGGTTGGTGCTTACACCATGGAGTGACAGAGCCTGATAACTCGGAGGGGAGGCTGCGATGCCATGGGCAGCCACCAGTTCCAGCACCCTTCCCTGCAGAGGCTGGAGCAGCCAGATCTGCCCCCAGCCTCAGTGAAACAGCCCCGTGGCTGTCAGGTCAGAATGGTGTTTCTTTGGCAGTTTATAGCAATACTATTTGTGGATTAAAACGCAGCCATCAAGGCAGCTCGTCCAGGATTTACGACATGGCCTCAAAATGCAGGAGAAAAGGAAAGCTGAACTCTCCTTTGATGTTTGCAAGTGTAACCTGCAGACCTGAACTGAACACGCTGTAAATAAGGATCATTAATCATCAGCTAAGCAGGACATGGTCTCTGTTATTTATTATAACAACATAAATCACCCGGAGCTGCTATCATGTTAATTTGGATTTAGTATGGATTAGTATGGAAAGGAGAATATCCTTACCTATTTACAAAATACATACCTTTACTCGTAAGCACATACAGATGTGCTGTGGTTTCTGTTCCTTAGTTTCGTCTGGTTAGGAAGCAAGTCAGGAAAACGCTCTGGGAGCTCTGCATGTGAGAGATTTCCAAAGGTTCGGGCCAAGCTGCAGCCCACAAAAATCTGTCTTGTGATGACACAGTGAGTTGGCAGCAAGGGGCGAAGCAAGACCAGGAGCTCTGGGACATGTTTCAGAGGGGCAGCTCCCTGCACCGCCCCCAGCCCTTCCTCCAGCCCCTCCGCAGGGCCCTTCCCAGAAACTGCCCTGCATCCATGTATCACTGCAGTAACCCCAGGGACCTCCTTACTTCTTTCATTTGCAGCTCAGCTCTGGCTTTCACTTTTGAGAAGTGTGAGGCATGGGTTTTGTGGGATGCTGGAGCCCTCTGCTCCTGCGTTTGGAAGGAAGGCTTAGCGGGGAAGGAGCATTTTAATTTAAATTAAGGGAGCATTAACCACACATTTCATATTCTCCAGAAATGCCAGCTGTACTCCTTGCTGATATAGTGGGGTTTTTCCCCCTGATTTGACTTTGTTGAAGCTAAAGGTGGGGCAAGGCTGGCAGAGGCACCAGTATGACCATACCATATGTTTTGGGTGTGGAGCTCATGTCAGGGCTGGAGACGTGGCTCCACCTCTCCCCATGCATAATTTCTAAGTGTGGTGATGACAGCACTTCACCTCACAGGGCTCCTCATCTCCGTGCTCAGGCACAGCAGCTGTCTCTGCCCTCAAGCACTCAGGCGTAGTTAGGGGGTCTATTCTACCCCCCAAAGTGACTTGAATTCTTTAAAGTGAGGCAAGTTTGTTATTAAGAAGTCACAGCAAATTTCTCCCCACAGTCCTGGGAATCTGTTTTATCCTAATGAAGCTGGGGGTGCTGAGCCTTGACTCAGGGTGTGGAGACCTCTGACTGAGCCCATGGAGGTCACCAGTGCTGCTTTAACTGGAGATTAGTCCTGATTTAAGAGGCCTTGATATCTGGGAAACAGAGATCAGAACAATCAGGGTTTGCATTTTTAAAATGTAACTGCAAGGGGAAAAAAAAGGATTTTATTTTTTAGGCTGGCCCAAAGGTTTCCCACAGGCTTGAAGCTGCAATGATACATTTAACAACAGTCTCGTAAGTCCCAGGTAAAGAACAAAAGCAATGATGCACCTGCATCTTGGCTCCACTGGGTCCAAAACTGCAAGTAATTGCCTTTAATTGGCTCTGTTGTTTTTAACCTGTGTTTTGTGTGTGCCAGATGAACAGACATCAAACCAGGGAGAATTTCTCTAAGTTTGGAGCCAGAGCTGAGGTTTGCATAAATTAAAATGGGTTAATTATAATAACTCTAGTACAATAGGGATAGTATAATAAGACTAATTAGAGTGGGGCTAATATGAGGGTTCAAATCACAGCAGCCACTGTACAAAACACACACCTAGATTCTTCAGAGGTTTCCCTGGACTTGTATCCCACTCGATTCAAGGGCAATCCAACATCTAAGAGCCTCTGCAGAGCTCTGACTGCGTTTTCCTGAGCATCCAGGCTTGCCTCGCACCGACCATATGTCTGTCTCTGTCTGCTAGCAGATTGCACCAAATATTTTCCTTTTCTATCATGGCTGAGCAAACAAACACCATCTGCGGGGCTCACCGAGGGAAATCCTGGCACCTCTGTGCCAACGGGGAGGCAGCCGCGCGTGTCCGTGGGGCTGACGCTTCTGCACCCGGACCCTGGGACAGGAACTTCTCCCTGCTTCTCGGCTCTGCCCATCCACCGAGCTCAGCTAACACCTGGCAGTTTGCAGGTGAGCCCTGTCAGAGCAGACTGCCTAGCGGTGACCCAGGCTTGTGGGGCTGCCTTGGAGCCGCGAGAGGTGGAAGAGGGTGAGAAGGCTTTTTTTTGGTTGGCTCTGTCTTGGATGTATCCACGCTGCCAGGGGCTTTGGGCATTTTCCTGCCATGCTCAAATCCCTGGCCCAGGTCTGATTTTTGGTCTGCCTTGACATGCTTAGGACGAGAGGTCTGGGAAGGCAGCTGATGGGGGATGGAAATTATTCCTTGTTCTAGCCTTTATTCCTTTGATAGGTAAATCTCCTGGGGGGCACTGTTTGATATGGAGGGTCTGTGCCATCCGTGCACCCCAGTGCTGGAGCAGGGAAGCATCAGCAGCTGCTGAAGCAAAGGTGTGAATGTGGTCCCCAGCTGGGCACAGGTTTTTCTCCCTTTGCTGTTCTCTGTTACTTGCCTTTCTGCAGGAAACCCCTCTTCTGGTAAACCAGAAGGGTAGTCTCAATTTTGTAAAATCCTCTGCAGTTTTGACCCATGTGGCTGTTCTCAGAGGTCTCCTGCTGGGTGATGGGCCCAGCGGGTGCAGATGTAAATTACCTGTCACCTCTGCTGCTTTCCCACTCGTGCTTCTGCAGCGCTGGGTTCAGAGCTTGTGCTCTCACCAAATCTTTTGTACAAGTGCCCTTTGGGTTTAGCAATTCACACGGTGAAAGCAGAACCAATGAACCACAGGCTTCTCTGCTGCTGCCTTTAATTAAAAATGCCATGTCTAACACCAGCAGATGTTCCTGCTACTGAGGCTCAACGAATAATTTAATGCCGTGTAATGCAATGCTGACTGTGCTGCTTAGTCTGAAGGTGTAACAGACTTTTTAATTATTATTATTATTTCCTTTTGGGGATCAAATACCTCAATATTTGAAATCCTAAAATTTGTCTAATGGCCCTAACCAATTACTGCACCAAATGGTCTCAGCAGCACCGTGTCTTTCAAGTCAGCGCTACAGCCCACGATGCCTCTGCAACCACAGTGAGCTCTCAGGGCCTTGGGTGCACAGCAAAATTGGCCTCAGAGGGGTGGCACAAGTAGCAAACTAAGCTTGTTAAAGGCTTTGATTCAGACATTTGGGGAAAGAGGGAATTCAAAGCATGGGGCTGTTCCTCTTCCCATTTTTTTTCCAGTCTTTTGATGAAGCGGATCCATTCAGTCACTTGCGGTCGGTGCTCAGCATGTCCTGGTGGGGTGGTCCCAGGATGTGGTCTGCATTCAGGTGGATGGGAGGAGAGGGACTCCCTCTTCCCAGATGCTTTGGCTCTTTTAGTCCCCAGGAAAATAGCTGACTTGCGAGACTCAATGGAACTGCCTCCCTCTGCTCTCGCTCCCTCCCGTTACATGATGAATCACGTAATAATTGTATATTTTTTGAAAAACAGCTAAGGAACTTCGCTAAATGAATAAAATATCAGGTACTGGTGTATTTACATAAAAAGGTCTTTACCAGATGGGCAGCACTTTGAAATGAAGCATGAGGTAGATGAGGATGTTTTACCTTCCCCGTCAGCCGCCGAGCCCAGCCCATCCTTCAGCGCGGGTTTTGCTGCGAAGCTCCGCATTGTTTGAGAATCACATTAAGAGTTTAGCACGGCGGAGATGATCGTTGCCTCAGCGGGGCACGGAGCTGATTCATGCACGTACCAAACGCTGCTGTCTCACTATATCACACCACCACTGAAACCGCTTTACTGGCTTTCTGTCATGCAACAAATTTATTTTAAAGTGTGTGGGCCTTATACTGCCTGGAATGGCTTTAAAGTTGTACTTTAAATACTGCATAAACCAAATTTAGAGATATATTTCTTGCTTCCCTCTGTTCCCTGCATCATTTTTTTTTGCTCCTGAGTGTCCAATTGGTAGCAGTAATTCACTGCAGAGGAAGACGTTTCTTAGATTTCCAAGAGCACCAACTCCTTAACCTTTATGAAATTAAGGAGAATGAATCACTCGTGACTTTTACATCTTTCTCAAACACAAGTATTTGTTAGCTTCAGGCTGCCCAGGGCAGTGCTTTGCCTCAGTTTAACTTAGTTGTAAATGTTTGTAAATTCCCACATAATGTCTCAGCACAATGGAGACTGTGCATGCACACGTGGATTTATTGGGAGAGACACTAAACATATTTCAGCTGGAGGGAAGGAAGATGAGGCACTTATCTGGTTTACTGTCCTATACAGTATATATTGGCATCTCATATTTTGTGAACATAAATGCCAGGTTGACTCAAGAGATCTATGGATCAAGTGTTGTTTGTAACCTGCTCTGAATGCTTCAAATTGCATTAAAGTTTCATCTCAGCAGCGAGGCCTTTTGCCATCTTTCAGTATCCCCAGTGCCCTGGGAGATGCTGGGAGCTGGGATTTTGGAGCACAGGTTGAGCACACAACAGTCAAGTATGAGGAAATAGTAGGATGTTAAGGTTGCAGTTCATTTAATTGTTTAACTGCAGTTTAACAGGTTGCAGTTCATTAAACTGTTTAACTGGTAACTGTTCATTTTTAAGGGAAAAATGGCTCGTTTATCCTGGTTTTGTCAATATGAGGGAGCAGGTTCCTGTCCCAGCTTCATCCTCTGTAGCCCAAGGAAAGGAGTGAGGGTGCCCTGTCCAGCTTGTGCCCCTTGCTGTCATCCCTCTCCTGCATCCAGATGTTTTGGTGCATGCACATAGGGTGGGAAGAGGTGCCATGGAATGTGCCAGTCCCCCACCTTGCAGGGCTTGGGAACAAGCTCCTCTTTGGGCAGAGCTGGCCCAAGGCAGGTCTGCCTGCCCCTTTCCCTCCTCCAGGATAGTCGAGGAGGGTGCTATGCTCTGAAGTAGCTCACTGCAGCCAGATCCTGCCAGAAACAAATCTGGGAGCATCTGGCACCTGCATGTGTCCCTTACAAGGTGTGATTTTCCCTTGGTTTTGTTGTACTTCCACGCAGAGCCACTTCCCTCGGCGGCAGAGATCCCGCCGATCCGCACGGCCGGGGATGACAGGCCGTTAGCAAGGGGAACACTGCGCCCTGTTATTAACGCAGTGGGGGGTTCCCTGAGCTCCAGAAAACAACAGGCTATTACAGAGACACAGCCACACTTTTCACAGCTGGATCCAAGCGCACTGATGCAGCTGCCGTGCTGTCAATGACAACAAACAGCCCTCCTCTCTGTGAGGGTGGGGACGCCTGCATCCATCCCTCTCCGGCTCGGGTTCTGCAAGGACAGCATCACTGCAAGGGATAGGCTGTTGTTTTGGACCCTCCATGGTTTCTCTTCTCATGGATAAGGGTTGGGAGTTATCATGGATGCAGAGAAAGCCAAGACGGTGTTTTCTGGGGTCAAGCAGGTTAGGAGATATGATGATAATTGATAATGAAGGCTGAACATGCCATCATTCATATCAGCGTGACGGTGCTTGCCCCAGATGACAAATGTTCTCAGATCACTGGAGCTGAGAGATTTCACAATTCCACATCCTGCGTGGTGCTCACCTCCTTGCACCTCTGGCTAATATTAGTAACAAAGATTTACCCTTCTCTAAATAAAGCAAAAAAAATTAATAAATATCCCAGTTCAAACCATTCCCAGTGTTCAGGAGCCACAGAGGGAACAAAGGGAACAAACTACCAAAGCAGAGCAGTGTGACACATGAAAACTGGAGAACCTCCTTCTTGGAAGACATTAATATCTTATTAAGAAATACTTTCAGCCCTGATTTAACACTCATTTAAGTAGAAGTCCTTCTCTCTAGATCAGGTAAAGCTGGGACACTGCTCTGATGGCTGTGTTCTACGACTGTCACCAACCAAATTTTGTGGCTCCACACCACCACATCCTCTTATGATGAAGTTCCCTCAAACAATAACTCACCTTCTTTAATCATGTTTTCTCTGAGATTTATGGCTTGATGCTTATTCACTGACGGAGCTTCTCCATGTGAAATGTCAGTAAGGCCGTTATAAATCGCTCCTGGCATTCCTGCTCTATCTTTTACTTGGCCAGGAGTATTTCTACCTGAAAGTGATAAATTCCTGCTATAACTGCTTTATGTGCTCCAGTAATTACGCTGTAGAGGGACGGCAGGGGTTGCGTGTGTGGAGGTACCACCTAAAAAACAGAAACCTGTAAAAAGTGGGAGATTGGGTTGAACCCTGAGGTGCTGCACAACACACAGGCTGAGGGAGAAACCACTCTGGCAACCCGAAGTAACAGTGACTGGTGAGGTATTCCTGTTAGACTGAAGCTGGGGAATGGGCAGAAGAGAGGGAAGAAAATGAAATTTTTAAATTCAAGGCAGAAAGGCATCAGCACAGGGGAAGGCCCTGCCTGGTCTGGGTGCCAGGCATGAGGGGTGGATGCCCTCAGCCCCACCATGCCGTGTCCACCCACCCATCTAAGGCCTCCTTTGGGTAGGGGATATTTATAGTGTGTTAGATGGCTTACAGATACACAAGCACTGGAAAGATGTAGGGTATTTGATTGATTTGGGTGCTATTGTGGTATCTAGATGGGCCAAAACCAATGGCATGAGGTTCAAAAAGATTCAGTGCCAGGTCCAACACTTTGGCCACAACCACCCCCTGCAGTGCTCCAGGCTGGGGGAAGGGGCCTGGAAAGCGGCCCTGAGGCAAAGTATCTGGAGGTGCAGGTGAACAGCAGCCAAATATAAGCCAGTGTATGCCCAGGTGGTCAAGAAAGCCAATGGCAGCTGGCCTGTAGTGTGGCCAGCAGGACCAGGGCAGTGATTGTCCCCCTGTGCTGAGCACTGCTGAGGCCATACCTTGAGTGCTGTGTCCAGTTCTGGACCCCTCAGTTCAGGAAGGACATGGAGGAGCTGGAGCGTGTCCAGAGAAGGGCAGTGGAGCTCAGGAAGAGTATGGAGCACATGTCCTGTGACGAGCAGCTGAGGGAGCTGGGGGGGCTCAGCCTGGAGAAAAGGAGGCTCAGGGGGGACTGTATTGCTCTCTGCAACTCCCTGACAGAAGCGGGGGAGCCAGGGGGGCTCGGGCTCTGCTTCCAGGGAACAAGGGACAGGACTCAAGCTGTTCAGGCCACAGAGGTTCAGGCTGGGCCTCAGGAAAAATTTCTTCACAGAAAATGAGATTAGACTTTGGAATGGGATGCCCAAGCAGGTAGTGGAGTCACCATCCCTGGAACTATTTAAGAAAAGACCGGATGTAGCAGTCAGTGCCATGGCCTAGTTGCCATCGTGGTGTTGGGTCACAGGTTGCACTCAGATGACCTCAGAGGTCTTTCCCAAGCTAACTGACCGTGATTCCGCGACCGTGCCCTGGGTTTCCCCCACCCCGCCCTTTCCTTCCCCTCAGGGGCGGCCCCGCCCCGCTCACGGAGCGCGGGAAGCGCTGGGAGCGCTGAGCGCGCGCGCGCGGCTCCGGCGCCTGCGCGGTGTCGGCGGGCGGGGAATTCGGAGCGGCGGCGGGAAGCGCAGTGGGACGGGAAGGGATGAGAGTAGGGGAGCCATGAGGGAGGTACTGCGCGGCCGCTCGGGGAACCAGCCGGCCCCAGGCGGCCACTTCTGCACCGCCGACCCCCCCATGGCGTCGTCCGGGCAGCCCTGGTCCCGCACCCGCGCCGCGCTGGGGCGGCTGGAGAGGGCGCTGAGCTGCTCCCGCTGGTAATGGGTGACCCCCTTTCCCTTCTCCCCCTTCCCCCGCTGCGCTTGCCCTGAGGCCACGCGCGTTAAAAGTGCCGTGTTTCTCCCTCCTGTGCCCACAGCGCCGGCGTCCTGCGGCAGCCCGTGTCCCTGGGGCAGTGCGAGCACGTCTTCTGCCTGTAAGTAGCGGAGCCCGCCCTGCCGTGCTGTGGGCACGGGGCAGGGAGGTGGCACCGGCGGGGCTTCCCGGCCCTTTCGGGGGGCTGAGGGGGAGGGGAAGGCGGGAGCTGCCGTCCCCTTGTGGGTGCTGTGCCAGAGTGTTGGTTTAGGCTTCAGGATGCTGTGAAGGGCCTTCAGGGCCCGGTGTGAAGGGAGCCCTCAGTCTGAAGGAGGGCGTTGGCTGTCCACCTGTAGTTAGTGGGATTAGAACTGCAAAACAACACCCAGTTCTCATAATCTCTTGACTCCTTCCTCTTCCTCCCCTCATAACAAACAAAAAAGAGCAGCCTGGAAAGATGCTCCCTGTTTCCACGGGGGTTTTGCTCTGCGGGAGGGGATTGAGTGCTCCTTGTCCTTGCCCTGGCCTCCTGCTGTGCTAATGACATCGCTCCTTCCGATCTGCCGCTGGAGCTCTGCCTGTATTCGTGGCCCTCCAAACACGTTAGCATAGCAGGATTACCTCTGCTTACAGTTTGTGAAATAATCCGAGTGCTTAGAAAAAACGGAGTTACGTTGGAAACATTCTGGTACAAGGCACTTCTGAGGAGGTGGTGGTCACTTGGGCTGTTTTAGGACAACTCACTGCTTTGTCAGTACAGGCAGAGTCTGAAATGTTTGTGCCGCAGAATTTCATTTGGTGGTGGAACCTTTTGGCTGCCCTGTGTGTCACTTCTCTTCACGGCATGCAAATGCAAACACGGGGAGCTAAAAGGTGAGGGGTAGATCTTGAACAGTTTTTCTGCACGGCAGAGGTGTGAGAAGCCTGATAAAATACGTTTGTTGCAGTGGAGAGGATGAGTACTTTCTAACCTCTGCTTGTAAGCCTGTCTAGATATTCAGCTTTGCCTCTTGATACTGTGCCAGTAAAAGCAGAGGAAAACCCTTCCTCATGGATGTGTATCCACTCCCTGTCTTCAGCTGCACTTTTCTCATTGGAGCTTACGGTACTGAAGGCCTGAAGGGTGAAGTGCAAGCAGAATATTTTCTTGCTTTTTTAAGGAGTAACTGATTACAGGACAGATACCCTCAGTGTCTCCTCCCCCAATATGGATGTATTAAAAGATGCACAGTGATTTATTTCTCTCCAGACATGTGTGCTCTTTCCCAACTGTGGCCATTAATTGCTGTAGAAGATTCTTGAAAAGGGATTTTTTACAAGGGCGTGTAGTGACACGACAAGGGCTAATGGCTTCAAATTGGCAAAAAGTAGGTTTAGATTGCATATTAGGAAGCAATTCTTCCCTGTGATGGTGGTGAGGTCCTGGCATAGGTTGCCCAGAGAAGCTGTGGTTGCCCCATCCCTGGAAGTGTTCAAGGCCACAGCAGGGTTGTGGAACCAGCTGGTCTTTAAGGTCCCTTCCAACCCAAACCATTCCATGATTCTTCTGTCTGGAGGAATTTTTTTCTTATTTGTTTCCTTTCTATGACCTGTCTACAGATTACTTGGTAAAATAACCCCCAGAAGCTTGTATGAGTTATTTATAAACATGATTATGTGGCTTAATAAATGTAATTGTTTAGTTGTTGGTTGTCTAAGGCCTTGTGGTTTCATTTTGGAAGACCAGAAGACAATGCATTTTGTATTGGTGAGGCTGGAAAGAATAGCCAAGAGGAGTCTTAAGCACTCATTAGCAGCTATTTCTTGCTCCTAAGTTCATTTGCTACTGTCCGAGTTACTGTTATACCTCATCTTTTCTCTTTTGTATGCCTGACCTTTTAGCAGCAATTCCGTGTGTCGTTTGATGACTGAGTCTTGCATAGATGCTATTTTTTTAAATAAATCTAAGGAAATTTAGATTAATTTGTTTAGAAGGAAATTATGTAGGGCACGGGTCCACTCTGCAGTATTCTGACATGAACTGATTCTGATCCACTGCCGAAGACAAACATCTATCAATACACCTGGGAAGGAGTGGGGTGAATGGCCAGAGCTGGCTGCTGATAGATGAGGTGAAATATGTGAAACTAATGAACTGCAGTAATCAGGTCACACATAATAGGACTGTTTTTCCCTCAGCATGGTTTTATTATGGACGGGGATATTTATTAAGATCAGTTTCTGCAGTTTTGTCTGAGTAGCTCTAGCAGGTTAGCTTTAGTCATTATCCACTAACTATAAAGCCCCAACAGCTAGAATTAATTTAGCAATGTTGTAGTATAAAAGTCATTCTGCATTTCCTTTGCAGTACCTTTTACAGGCATGGGAAACCTGAGGCCAACTTCCCTAGAGAATGAGACCTGGTCGGTGCTTCCCTTTGCTCCAAGCGGTTTGTCAGTGTCATCTGGAATATGTCAGAGCCAGGAACTGTATTTCAGTCTCCCAGTCATAGCAGTGTCTCAGCCACGAGGTCCTTTGCCTGCTCAGAGCGCAAAACACATCTGGCAGCAATTTTTCAGTACCAGATATCTTCCGTTGGGATTAGCTGAACACATGATTCATGTGTGGTGTTTGAGGGAGAGATGCTGGTGCAGAGAACAGATCTGAAAATACCTTTCTCCTTAAAGGAAGTGGCAGTAGCTATAATTTTGGTATATTTTGGTTGACTGATATGCTATTAGTTTTGGGGTGTATTAATGTTTAGAGTTGAGATGCATAGACTGTGATCTTCCTTTCCTTCATGTTATTGCCTTGATATTACTTGCATTCTGTTCTTCTGAGTGTTTAACCTGATCTTCTCACATTTACTTGTATGCCTTTGGGTAGAATTGTGTGTGTGACGTAGTGGTGAGGTAAGGGAGACTTTGGAAATTCATTCAGTCTTGGGTATTTGAAACGATAACCTGTATTTAATAGGATAGATTGTAGATGGGAAGTAAGAATGGCTCTTGAATGTTGCAGTTCAGATGGGAAAGCATAATGGCTTCTCATGGCCTAATCAAAAGAATAAAAGGTTTTAGGCTGATATGGGGGGAGAGTAGTATTGCTAAGGAGCTACAGGTGTTAAATGACCTTTACCAAGTAAATGTTCCCCCCCACCCCACCTTGATCATCTGACATAAATGCTCTGAAAGAGCAGTGATAGAATACTCTGAACACCTGCAGATCCTCATGGGACTTCATACAGAAAAGTGTTCAGACAGGTGAAACTTCACAATATCAAGAAAATTTTAAGGGGGAGAAAAGCAGAAATGATAGTTTACTGTGGGTTGGCTTTCTGGCACTGGTTTAGAAATGGAAGACTGCAGAATAGCAGGTGTAAAAGAATGTGTGGTTTTAACTGTTCAAGCCTAATTGTTACCTGGAGGCAGACAACAGTGGATCTTTCCTTGAAAATTTGGGTCAGCTTCCGATGGGGGAAGTCACAAGACACCACATTTTTCACGACAGTGTCCTGACAAGGCTCTGGACTTGGCTTGCTTAATTATGTTCAGCTTGTCACTTGCCAAGATAAACATGTGCTGTCCTGCATGTGTGACTACCTGGTGGGTTTTACAACAGTGGTCTGTCAGGGCTAAAATAAGAGCTGCTCGCCAAGTGCTTGGCTGTGGGGCGGTTGATAGCGAGTACAGTTCATAACTTGTGCTGGAAAATGGACTTTTCTTTTGCCTTTCAGATCCTGTGTGGGTGACTGTGTCGGCACGGAGTGCCCCGTGTGCCATGTGCCAGCCTGGCTGCAGGATGCCCAGATCAACCGGCAGCTGGACTCCATGATCCAGCTGTGCAGCAAACTGCGGGAGCTCCTGGGCACGGACACCCCTGGTAAGGGTCATGCGGCAGAGCCGCAGAGTCCCGGCTGCTCCCTCCCATTTCCCAGGCTTTGGGGGAACCAGCAGTGCAGCCCTGCTTAGCATTCTGAAGGGCTGTTCCGAACCATGTTTGGAAAATTTGATTTGAAGGGAACTGTCTGTATGGATTGCTCGTTCTTTGAATCTGTTTTACTAAGAAATCCGCATGAGCGGGTTAGTCCATAATTCATTAGAACCTGTCTTCCAAAATTAGATGGAAGTGGGAGAGATTGCCAAGTCACATGATGCAAACCAGGGGCCCCAGTTGTCATATCCTGTGCTCTTAGGTGAGCCCCAGTGTGTAATGTTTTGCATTGTTTGAGGGGGACCTTGTTAAAGAACCAATGCATATATTCTCTTGCCTCTTGTGTTTCTGTGCACTGGGGTGTGTGTGCTGTCCCAGTAATTTTCAGTTTAGGGTTTTTGCACATAGCAAAAATTATGCACATTCTTGCCTAAAAGGGGAAGGAAGCAAGTCTTAACTCATTTGTTTTCTGGTCCCCAACAATCTGCTGCAATGGAGTTTTGTCACTGCTGAGTGTGCTGGAAGATTGCAGGGAACATACTCTGGGAATTAATTTTTATCAGATTTCAGGCTGTTTGTGAAAGGAGTTAAAAATAAAGCGAAATAAGTGTAGGTGAGCGTATGTCTCTTTTGCAAGCCCAGAGAGGAGCATTTATGTAATACCAAGTTTTAGAAAACATTCATTTAGCTGTCAGATATAGAAAAGATATTTCTTCCTTCACTGTTGCTTCCTAATATGTTTGTCTAAATTAAAGATTTTTTTTTTATGTCTAATCCCATCAGCACCTTCATTCATTTATGGAGTAACTCTTTATTGACATCAAAATGCACTTAAGTGAGGAGGCTGGAAGCCTATGTCCAACTGTAAAGGAATACATTTTATATAGATATAAAATCCTATGGTGATTACATCTTCTGGAGCATAGAAAACATAGATGATGGCTTAAACAGGATTTCAGGGAAATATTTTAAGTGATGATGGCTTTTAAAAACACACTTGGAAGAGAATCTCTGAGAGGAGATATTTGTGATGCTGTAAATAAAGCATTTAAAATACAACATGGTAGTATTGATACTATTTAGATGCTTTGGAGGACTCTTACAGATGGATTAACTCTTAGAAGTGGTATGATGTTTAACTACTAGGAATTGAGTAATACATTTAATCCCATAGTTCTTAAAAAATAAAGTCTGCATGGTGTGGCTAAACTGCAGAACGAAATGAGGTTCTTTTTATCATCCCTTGTTCTGACTTAAAAGCAGACATGAAATTGAAGTTTACAAGAACGTTTATATTTGGAGCTAAAAATGATGTGGGTGAGGACTTTCTACCACTTGTAATCTTTGCAGTGTGCTAAGGATTAGTACAGTGGCTTTTTGCATGTTTCATACCAAGGTTAAGAGAAAAACGTCCTGAGTTGGTGATAGTTCACCGTCAGGAATGGTTTGGATACATCAGTAAATGAACACACCTCTAAGAACAACCAATCCTGTGCTGGGAAAAAAACCCATATTGTTGAAAATCACAGGATGTTGTAGCTTCAGAGGTTTTGAGAGCAAATCATTTGGGACGTGTTGTCCCTCATCTTGGGCAAATCCGTCACCTCCAATAGATGTATGCCTTGAACTTAATGTATCCAAAGTGAAATATGTTTGAGTTTGGAGAATCAGGGCCTCTCTTGTTAGGGACTTGCTTTCATGCTCTTACTCTTTCATGCTCAACTGTACTTCTGTCAACAATATTTTTTTCTCTTTTTTTTTTTTTTTTTTGTTAGAAGGTCAGAAATTGTACTTTATGTTCCAGTAAAGGAAATAGACCGAAAAATCAATCTTTCAGTGGAGGAAAGGAGAAGAAGCAGCTGAAACAAAGAATATTTCCATATATTTGTTTTATGTCTCTTTTGCGTATTTGCTTTATATGCCTTATTCTGAGACAGTTGTGGCTCACATCAAGGCTTCTCTTTGAGATCCTTGTTAACACTTAAAGTTCTAGTGCAAGTGCATCCTGCTACCCTTTTTTTTTAAGTCTATAACAGAGCTAGTGAATGCAGCAAGTTGTGTGTTTTTCTTTAAAAAAACCCAGAACTGCTGTGACTGAAAACGATAGGGTTAAGCTCACATATTGAATGTTTCAAGTACAAAAATCCCTGTACCCTGAGGTTCCACAGTAGATATGAGAGGAATCTCACTTTGTATTCCGTTGGGATAAGAATAGCTTTTGCCAAACAGCATGTGCATTGTAAGAAGCAGCAGCAAGTAATTCAGGAAAGGCTGCACAAAACAGCTAATATTTCCCTTCTAAATTAAAGGGAAACACAACAAATGACACTGCTGGGACAACTGAAGGAAGATTGACAAATGACACACCTGAAACTGGATAGAAAATGCAAATTAGAGGTAGAAAATTCAAACTAGAGGTAGCAAATGCTGAGTCTCAAAACTAATTCACTTGTTAGAGATGTTATTATATTCTTAGTCTGTGGCAAGGTGAGGAGAGCTGTCTGACCTTCTCATTGCCCAATGTTGTACCTTTAGAAGGGCAGTGGGAAGCTGAGTGGCTGCCAGGCTTCACAGGTGGGTGTCTGCACCTCACAGTCTTTGGCTCTGATCTTGCAGCATCCAGGGCATTGTGAGAACTGGCTCTGGGGGGGATGACGGGCTTTGTGGGTGGGTAATTAACAGGAACTTGTTGAATTATGGACATAGTGTATATAATACACCAGAGAGGAGCGAGGCTGATTTACAGTGATTTTGAAAGTGAATTCCTAAATACGTCAGCAGATTTTTTTTGTGTGATGCTCTATAAAGTGAAGAGGTGGTTGATGATTTTCAGAAGAATCGTTTGTAGATGATTTTACCTTATTCCGTGTAACATAACGTGCTTCACTCTAGCACAGTCAAACTAAGCCTTCCTCCCCTCTTCTCAGATAGAGCTAGACCTTGCAGGTGCTGGTCAAAGCTTCCTAAGCTTGTGCTGATGATGGTGGACTGTGGGAGAGATCAACTTTTGATCCGCCTTTATAGTATCATGACTTAGTTTCACGTTTGCTGATGTGCAGGGAAAGATGTTGAACTTTTGTTGTAACAGATTACATTGCATTTCATGTGTGCTGTGACATTTTTCATAATAGCTAAAGATGAGTTTTTGAATAGTTGGAATTTCTCCTTTTCCCCACCCTGTGTTGAATACTTAGCTTGCAAAATAATCATTCTTCAGTGAAGGCACTAATGTTGCACAGATGGTACCAAAGCTCTTCCCTTTGATTTTTAATAAGGGACTAGTTTGTCAAAGAGATTTCTCAACTTCTGTTCTGAAACCCGTAATAGAGAATAATTTGAAAGGCACACAGTGTGCATCATTATATTCCTTTGATGCAGATTAATGATAGCTAAACCACATTTTCTAATTGCTCCTTTTTTTTTTTCCTCCTCCTCTAGCCTGTTATTGCAGTGCAGCAGAACTTGGAGATGGAGCTCTAGTTGCAAGGCACTGCCTATCTCCTCATATTTTTGTGACTCAAGAAATTCAACTCTATTAAATGTCAGCATTAAGAAACTTGTGTTTATTATGTGCAAATAAGTCTAATTTAGAAAGAATTCAGTTAATGTATTGTGTGTATGAATGTTATGTTTAATAGGTAATGGAGAGTAAATTCACTGCATTTATTATAGGCTGATTCTAATACTGTTATTGTGGATGCTCTTTACACTATTGCACATGCTTAAAATCTAGGATTAGTAAGGCATGCTCTGCTGATTTACCTTGTCTCAATGCATCTCTAAAAAATGTTGGGAGGACACTTATGTATTAAAAAGATAATTAAATCTAAATCATATATAGTAATTTTTTTCATTCCATTTGAGATGCAAGCTCTGGCATCCAGCTTGGAGATGGCAAAGAATTCGTTGGGATTGATTTTTCTATGAGCAATTTTCCCTGAAGGTAGTTTAACTGAATGCACTTAGCTACTAGATAATACCCTCTTTATATAAATTAACATTTACGTATTAAACCATAAGAACTTCCTTTCATCTTCTTAGCACTGTGCCCCTTCTCTCTCTCTCCCTCTCACAGCTCTGGGTCCATCAAAAGATTCAATTTTCAGGGAGGGTAGATTGGCCATTCGACCAAATTACTTCTGCTCCCTCCGCTGTCCTCTTTGGAAATGGAGGAAAGGGTAGCGGAGTCTAAGAATTACCATTTTTTGCAGATGATACTGTTCAGACAAAGTTGGCATTAGCTCCAGAGTATTCCAGAGGATGGAGCTGTTGAAGAATGGCTGGGAGATAGCACACAGCCTGGCAGAAGTGCAGTTTCTCCCCCGGCAGGCTGTGGAGGTGCCCTGATGGGCTGGATCTCTCTGACAGCAGGTGTGCCCTTCTAATCATGTTGCTCAGGTGCCTCCCTGTTCTAAAGTGTGCAGTGTACTCTTTTACACCTGAACTAGTTGCATGTGAGGAAAAATAATTCTGGGAAATTATCTGGTGTATTGTTGTGTTTTCAGCAGGTTTTTAATAACCTGACTAATAAGGCCCTGCTGAGCAGCCAGTAATGGAACAGATTGGTTTGGGAACCCTTGTGATGGATTGTTCTCAGGCTTTCTTGTTGCCAGAAGTGGTATGTCCAGAGCTTCTAGTGTAAATTCTTCGCCATGTTACACTGCTTTAGATCCTATTTCTGAAGGGCAGTGCCTTTGATTGAATTTGTCACTTGGACTTTAAAGTCTTGCTATCCTATACACATCAAAAAGAATTCTGGCCATCACAAAATTGTTGCACAAATTACTTCTGCAGGCTGATTTTATTCTCTCTTTACTTGGGCATGACTGATGGTTCTAGCAAGGTAAATATTTTACAAGAAAATCTGCTAGTTGTGTAAACAGTGAAGGCATGACAAATAAATAGTAACTTGTGTTTTTTATTTTGCATCTGTTTGCAATCAAGCTCTTCCTTTTTTTAGATGTTATTGTCAGAAAAAGATTGGATACGATCTCAAGGATAGCTAGTTCTGAGATTTCAGTCTCAATTTCAGTCCCTTTCTTCCTGTTTGCACCAACTCCAGCCCTACAGGAAAACCAAATAGCTGCAGTTCTGTGCTTGATGATTGTCTTTAGATACCTAAATGATTGATTAGCTAGCCTCAAGCTGTATTCTTAAAGATGTTTTGTCTGATGGCTTTACATGTTCCTCTGGCTAAATCTAATATGTAACATATTTTAATTCAAGGGGTAAATAGGGTAATTGAAATCAAGACTGAGGAAACATTTAACTCTGAAATATTACTTTAAAAGAAAACTGCAAATGCCTATTTTAATGTTCAGTTACTAGCGATGCAGTTCTCTTTTAAGTGAAATTTCAAACATACATTTTTGGGGCTAAGGGATTGGGACTAGTTTGTTTGCTGTCTGTGAGTTTATCACGGCTTACTGTGGAAAATAGGCTATAGTTACTAACACCAAAAATAGGAGAAGGTGTGGAGAAAATAAATTACCCATTGAAAGTTAATGCACCAAGTGAAGGTGATAGATTGTTGCAGTGAATGTCTGTCACTTTTAATAATTGAGGCTTTGTATAGTTTATTTCAAGAACATTTAATCCCCCCTGATAATCTTGGTCTCAGTTCTGTTTAAAAAAAAAAAATAAATAACTTTCCTCACTAGGCAAAATTCATGTTGGTTTTGTGTTTGATTTGCTGTAAATCACCAAGACTTTTATGCATTGTAGTCCCTGAGGTTTGAGGCAACGGGAAGAGTGGCTTGTGCGTTTACTTTGAAGGACTTGTCCAAGTAGCCTAAAATAACTTGGGTTTCCATGAAGGAATTGGTAAAAAATATGTTCTAGTTCTTTTGCACCAAAAAAAGTTGTTGTCTAATTAAATTAGTGTCTAACTTAGAGGTCACTTTATGCTCCTTAATTTATTCTTAAGCCACTGAGGACAGTATTTATAGTCCTTGTCCTCAGCTCTTATTTGCTGGGAGTACAGGATATTCCTCTGTCATCTTGGTTATTGATTTGTAATGTGCTGTACATTGTGATTTATAAAATTGCTCCACTGCATATTTTTAAAGAAATGTTTGAGATCATCAAAATGTTCAGCTTCCTTGAAATTATTTACTACCAAGGGGTAAAGGATCAAATGACAGGACACAATTACTTACAGATTTTCTATGTATTCCTCTGATTCATCTGCTATATCTGGAATCAGTCAACATTTCTCAGGAATGTTCAACACTCTTCTAAGGATATTATTTTTGCTTGCTTGGAGCTATTCTTCTTTTTCATCTTCAGATGAACTGTAATATCTTAGAAAATTGTCTCTGTGCTCTTTTGTGTATGCACATACTTTTTCGTTAAACCTATTTCCAAGGAAAACTCAGGCAGAGAACCAACGTCTGTCCTTTCCTGAGCTGATCAGAAATCCTCTGTGCACGTGCTGAAGGAATTTCTCTACCAGGATGCTCACTTGCCCACTGGATCGCTTGAGCTGCACTAGGATCCCTGAACTCCAGAGGGGCAGGTGACCTTGACAGGGGTTTTAAAGCATTACCTGTGTCTTCTCAGAAGAAATGAAGGCACTCCTAGACTGTGTTTAGTAACAATTCAGCAGTTATTGCAGTTGTTGTTATGATCTCTCTTTGCTCTGTGATGTTCTGAAGAGCTCTGTAACTCTGTAATTATTTCTTCTCTTCCCTGATGCACTTAGATTCAGCAGAAGATGCATCCACACCAACTGACTTAGACTTGGGAAAAAACAAGAAGGAACAGATAAAAATGTGGTTCAGCCCAAGAAGTAGGAAGATTCGATGTGTCCTGAACAAGAGTCAGCCTGATACTAAAAGCAGTGGCCCTGGTGAGGACACATCAGTTTATGATTTCTTTCCTTCCCCTCCTCACGAAAAGCCCCCTGAGCCAGCAAAAAAACCAACCCAGAGGCAGATTAAGAGGATGAAGAAGAAACATCTGACAGACATTAACAAAGTGTGGGGCTTAGAGAAGCCTGGGCAGAAACGAGTTGAGGAGAAGACTCCCAAGGAAAAGTGTGTGACCATCTGCAGTCAGCCAGTGATTCTGTGCACTCCGGAACCGGAGAACCCTGAAGAGAGACCTCAGCTGGAGGCTGTGAAGGAAGATGACTCCAGCAAAAATACAGGAAATGTGGAAATGCCACCACAGGTAGAATCCCCAGAGAAGAAAGATAACAGTGAGGTTGTGTGCCCTGCACAAGACAGCAAAGAAAACAACTGTGCTCCAGAGACGCCACTGTCAGTAGAAAATGAAACTACGCCATTCAAACGTGGGAGAGAACAACCCGGGCTTCAGGTCACTCCTCAGCCTAAAAGACTGAGGAGATCTGAGAGGGGCCTTACTGGGAAGGCAGACAGGCAGGCAGATTGCTTGGAGGAGTTACCTCAGGGCTCCCCCATCTCCCCAGCAACTGAACATCAGACACCAGTTCAGATTCCTTCCTCTGCGTCAAAACTCACCGGCACTGTAAGGAAAACAAGAAACTCTTCAGTCCTTCAAGCAACAGATAGTCCTTCACTTTCAAAGTCTCCCTCTACCCCATCTACTCCTAAGACTTGCAGTCAAGTATCAGTACCATTCAGTCCTTCTGTGTTGAAATCCCCTGGTGGCAACACAATTTCCAGAAGAAATTACAAAGGAGAGACTTTGCTCCATGTTGCTTCCATCAAGGTAGGACCATCATCTTAACTTTTAACAGGCTTAAAAAGATAATGTCATTTTAAAAATATTCTGTAAACCAGTTACTTCAGAACATCCTGTGTCGGTGGGGGGGAAATCTCATTTTGTGATCTTTATCTTCTAGGTTTATTGGGAAGTTGCCAACCTTCTGGTTGATTCTCTGATTTTATAAAGAAATGACTATTGGAATGATCAAAGATGGTTATTCTTGGAAAGTCAGTGCGCTACAGTGTCAGTTATACTCCTGAGTTCTAGGAAGTGATAAGCATTTAGGTGTTTTGGCCTTGTGTGCCAGAAAACTGTCTCTGATTTGTCATAAGGAGCTTAGTAAGTATTTCAGACCTCACTGAGTGATCTTGATCAGTTTAACTTGAGCAGGGCAAGATCTGAATTACCTGCATAAAGATAACTCTATGAAACCTTAATTGGAGTTAATTCCATAATCTTTGAGGTCTGCCACCTGGTGCAAGTGTTGGCTCAAGATGAATGAGGTGCTGCACCCTGTGATTCCCATGTTGAGCCCTGTGCTCTGAAGGGAGGGGACAGAGTTGGGATGTTCTCAGTAGGCTTCAGTTTTATGTAGGATCAGTATTATTCTTGGAATGACAGCTGTCACTCATTTTGCTGTTATTTTCTTAGCCAGTTCCTGCTGTGGTAGAACTCCATGGCTTTGCTCTTTGCAAGGGCTGTCCTTGCCTGTTACTTTGTAGAAGCTGCAGGGAAGGTAAAACTTGTCCCACTCATCAGATGCACTCATGGCAGCTCCCTTTTGAGAGGTTGTTTCAAGGAGTTTGTAGTCTGGCAATTTAAATGTACTTTGTGCTAAATCATAATACACAAATACTGTGTGGTTAATAAACTGCCTCTGCTGGAAGAATTGATTCCTCTGTAAGCATCCTGACATTTATACAGCACTTCTGTGTGGTGAGACAGGCTGTTCTTGAGCAATAACTGTGCCCTCTTTCAAAGGCATTATAAGCCACTCCTGCTGCACGAGACCGAGACCTTTTTAAACAGAAGTGGCAGCTGAGTCTGGTTCAAATCTCGTACTTGATGCCATTAATATGGAGTTAAGGAGGAGAAAATGAAACATTGCCCTCACAGGACTCAAGAGCTTCGAAGGATAGATCTCTTGTTACCTCTCCTCATAAGTCCTATATATTCCTCTTTATTAAAACACTGTTTACAAATTACCCTTCCATGATTTACTGGGAATTTGCAATGAATACTGTCATGACTGACTGGCTCTAAAAAGACCCTGATGTACCTTGACAAGTTTTCACACAGATGTGGTTTCCAGCAATGTGTCTGACGCTTCTTTGGAACACAAGTATTTCATTTAAGAAAACAGCCCCTCTGCAGCTCATTGTGAGACTTGGAGTATTGGCATATTGGGGATATTGCCAGTAAGGTGGTTTTTCATAGCAAAGGATTTTGAGGATAAATAAGTAGAAATGAAACAGTTCATGCTGTAGACAAAGAGGATAAGCATGTTTTGATTATCCAGGTTCAGTGGTGTCGCTGGCACTGCTCGTTGGCATTGGCACAGCCCTCAGAGAAAGGACAGGGCTGCCTCAGGGGGCTGGAAAGCTCATCTCCAGCTGGACTGTGGGCAGTGGGGTGGGCTTTTCTCAGCCCTCAGTGTGAATTCCTTTCATTGTTGCCTTCTAACGTTTATAATTATTGAGCTAAAATGGGAAGTGCCTTCTGTTCCTCTTTAGTTCTGCTGTGGTTTTTTTATCCATCAGTTCCATATTCATTGAGGTGCTCATTAGCAAAGGCTTGTTTAGCTAGGTGGGGCTTCGGGGTGATCCCAAAGTTACTGCTGTCTTTAAATGGAACTAAAATAAGGCCAAGGAAGTGATCTTTTGGTTATGATCACAGTTTCCTTGTATGCATCTTTGTTTCCAGTTATTAAACTTCCAGTGCAACTCCGAGAAAGATGTTTTGCTGTCTCAGTTCCTCCTCTGTAAAGGAGGTTTTATACAGGTGACCTCCTTTCTTTTGCAGTGTTTTTTGTTCTTGTTATGTAGCTTAATCATGGGATTATCATGGCATTCCAAAGAAGCTGCTGCATCCCGTGGTAGCCAGGAAATGTAAGCACAGTCACTAGTCCATGTCAGAGCAGATGAAGTTCCTGGAGCTACCATGATGTGGGGACTTGGTCTTTCTAAAGAAGGATTGGCCATGGGGTTTGGGAACATCTTTGTGAAGCAGTGACCAAGAAATAGCAGGGATTGATTGCCGTGAATTAATGCCATTGCAAGAAAACATGGGGTTTTCAGCTTGCAAGTATCTTTTATAACCTGTATGTTTCTAGATCACTCTTCTAACTTGTGCAACCCTGCTATGGAACTGATAAGTGTTTCCTCAAAGAAACTAGTCTTGAAAACACCAGGCTTTATACTGTATGTATATTCTCATTGAGGGGTTTAGTTTGGGGTTGGGGTTTGTGGGGTTTTTTGTTTCTTTACTTGTTTGTTTTCTTTTCCAAAATAGAATGTAATTTTCCATTGTTCAAAATGTCATTTTTTTTCTGTTTCTGGAAGGAGTATTTCTCTTCCAGCTTTGTTTTATAGGCAATTTTTTTCTTGCTCTTTCCACAGCCGGTAATGTTTTTCCATGTGTATAATGGGCAGACTTGTAGCTGCCACCCTCCCCCCAAAGTGAAATAAAGTCTAATTCTCTGGGACTTCATTAATTATAAAAATAAATCTGTATTATTTTCCTTAGCTGTTAGGGTCTAATACCCAGAATTTAATTAAAGCTAATTGAATTCTCCCTTTTTTTCTTATTTAAAAGAGATCATAAACAACATTATCATGCATGAAAAGTAAATGTTGTGCTGTTTCAAATGATTCTGAGGGATTGTCCCCATTTACTAGTTATTACCTTACTGAAATCAAATTATTCTCAAGAAAGGTTCTGGTGTGGGTGAACTTAATGCTGAGCTAAACTAATAAATAAAAATAGAAGTTGCTCTTCCTGCAGCAAACAGCAGTCACATTTATCTTCATAGTCATTAAAGGTAAAAATTCCAATTAGTTAAAATACAAAATGTGACCTTTTTAACTCAGAATGTTCTAAACTAGTGGGAGATTGCCCAATCAATAGCCCTTCCACGAGGGAGTTTTTTTACAGCAGGACAACAAATTGTTCCCAGGACCAGCTCTTACTTACCTGGCAATCAAAATGCAGCACACCCCTGCTTGATGAGTTAGTGTGGGGAGAGAAACCCCCCACCATTTCTTGGTACAGTATTTCAGCTCTTTGTCGTGGTCAACATCAGAATACTTTGTGAATTCTGTTTTCAGGTGCCTGACCTGGTCAGCTGAGCAGGGCCTTTGGTGCCAGATATGTGTGTGCCATGGCTGAGTGTTGGGTCACACAGCATCTCCCCTCCCAGAGAAGTGAGGCCAAGGCAAAATATGAAATAGCATCGTGGTTTCAAATGCAGAAGTTTAGAATGTGAAAACTGGCCATGAGTCAAAGCAATCCATCTTCCCAAGTGCTGATTTGAAAGCTTGGAAACAAATTACCATTTCTTTTTCAATAATGCTTGGTTGTTACTTCTGTTTCTGAGGCAGCTTGAACTTCTTGCATGCATTCTCTTTAAAGGTTAAGCACAGCTACTTGTATGTTTATTATTAATAAATGGCCTGCTGGGTAGGGGATTGATTTGGAGAAATTTGAGGGAAAAAATTTGCTGGTTGCTGGAAAGAGTTGGTTGGAGCATTTGCAATTCCTATAAGCACTCTGTAATTCTTATTTGTCCTCTTTGACTATTTATGAGTTGTAAATAATCTGGTTCCCCCCGCCACTTAAACAAATGTCTTTGAGTTTGAAAGGGGTTTTTTTCTGTTCATTTGTTTGGCCTGAAGTTTGAAGTCACTTAGTTACATTTGGAAATAAAGGGAGAAGTTGTTTGGTAGAAGTAGTGTAAGTTTTTAGCTTCATGTACTGTCCTAATTCTTTGGATCTTTTGAACTGGTAGAATGTTTTCATTAACTTAAAAATTTAAACATGACTTCTGGGTGGAAAATATCTATGGTTAATGGAAATTGTAAAGGATACAATGGGAAAAAAAAAACCTGTAAAATAGGACTGAAAGGACACTTGCAGTTCTTAACCATATGTCTGTGTTAGAAACAGGACACATTTGACCTGAGAGAAAAGATAAAAAAACCCAACCAATAACCTCATGTGAGCCAAGTAAAGATGTTTTTCTGGGCTTATGCCATCTGTGGCTGCAGGAACTAGATTCTCCTTGGGAGGAAGTGTTAGTAAAGCTGTGCAAATACCCTTCTCTGCAAGCTACTGCCGGCTCCACGTCTGCCAACAGATGGCCCCAGTGCCTTTCCTGCTCGTGTGGTTTTCCTAGCTCCGGTAAACTCTGTCAGGGAGGAAGAGCAAACCCGTGGCTTTATTGTGTTGTCACTACACATGAGCTTTGTTATGAGCTTAAAACGTCCTTTGCTTTGTTTCTGCCGAACGGACAGTTCTGCATTCTGCAGTAGCTCTCTGCCTCCTCAGGACCTGGATGTAATCCTTCATTGATAATGAGGTTCCAAAATGAACACTTCCCAGTGAATTGGTATCGCTAGCATTTTTCTACCTGCTATCTGTCATGTTCTCTCTTTCCAAGCAAGGAGTGGTTCCATTTACCTTTCCACTCTGCTGTGCTACAGACTGCACAGATGCACCCCCAGGGCCCCTCCTTGCATCATCTGCTTGTGGCTCCCTGTTGGAGACTTGGGATTTCCTGCTGCCATTGCTGGATGAAGTAAACTCGAGGAACTAAATGGACTAACTTAATCCCAGTAATAGTCAAAGTGCAGCTTCATGCAACATGTTGGAATCAGTAATTCCATACTAGTAACTGTGGTCTCTTCTGCTTTCTTGTGGAGGAAAGACGTATGGGATAGACATATTTGGTACTGGGACTCACACCTACCAGGTCATTACTATTTGTTGTTTAGAATTTAGCAAAGCATTTATTGACTTTTAAATGTTAGTGATTACATCAACTTCGATAGAAGAGGTCAATGTAAAAAAAAAAACCCAAACAAAAACCCACCTTTTTCTACCCCCATCACTGAAAAAAAAAAACAAACCAAAAAAAACACCACACAACCAAAAAAACCCCAAAACAACTTCCAAAAAAACTGAACTGGCCAATGTAAAAAAAAAAAAAATTGCACTTTTTTTCTTTTCTCTTGGATGTTGTCAGCTCCGGTGTCCACCCCAGCAGCACTTCCTTAGATAGAACTGCAGTGCTGTCTCACAAATCAATGTTCAGAACTGATCTGAGAAGCTGTGGTGCTGCCTAGTGCCCACACAGATTATTAGCTGTGCTTCCTGCTTTAAAGGAGTACTCCTGAAATGTCAAACCCTTGCTGTACATGTTTGCAAACTGAACTTATCATTTAAAGTTCAGATCTCACTCATTATAGATAATTGTAGCTTCTCTCTGTTGGAAAAGATCTTAATGCTGAGCAGTGTCTTGGCTGCCTCTGAGTAACTCCTCAGATTTGATGCATGTCTCTTCTCTTGCAGCCATGAGGAATGTGCTGCTCTTAGAATTCTTTAATTGCTTTGAAAGGTAACATTTTGCTGGGACATCTAGATTGGGAATATAATGCATGGAGTTTATTTCTGATGTGTTAAGTTGCTTGATGGTTGTAAAGCCAGAGATTCTCAGCATTTTTTTGGTGAATTTTGAGTTTACAGTCATCGCCTACGGGATTTATTTCTGCTGAGCAGCCTGTCTTAATATGTTCTCTCACTAAAGAGTAAAGATTAAGGCTATTTTGTTTTTTCAAAGTGTTCCCTGGTAACAAAAAAAATTGGATTAAGTTTATTTTTATTTTATTTAAAGCTTAATTTAATATTCTCTCAGCTTTTCTTTCTAAGGCATGCTGTGAGTAACACTTAGAATTCCTTGACTTTCCACTACCACTGTCTCTTTGGGTTACTCTTTCCACCTCCCTTTAGGATGGCCTGCACTTAAGAGATTTCTGTGCCTCAGCTTCCACAGGAGCCTTCTCCTTACCTTTTTATAGCTGCACCTGGATGTGCTCCAGTCTTACTACCAACTTTCTCTCTTGTGCTTCACTTTTTGGAGTGTCAAAACCTCTGATTCAGAAATTCTGCTCTTTTGCTTCCTTTGCCTTGTCTCTGCTTAGCCTCTCCCCATAATCCAACCTTTTCTACATGCTATTTTGGTAAAATAACTGTCAGAGAAAGTATTGATGAGGTTCAACATGGGTAGTAATTGCAGCGTTAAATTTTTTCCTCTTGACTTGTGGAAAAACAATTTCTAGAAGCTTACCAGGCTTATTAATTTATTTCACCTATGCTTTCAGCCAGTTATTTAGATTAGCTTGAAAAAAAATCCAGTCTGAAGGATAAGGAAATTCTCAATAAATGTTCCTGTCTTTAATCCTTCCAGTTGACTCTAGTGGACAGATTGCAATCAGCACAAACTTTTCTCTTTATTTGGAGTTAAGTCTGTTCTATGCATTGTTTTTATCTAGGAATATATATTTGTGCAAAATGTGTTGGTGCTTCTAAATGAACAGTAACATTAAACTGTGATCTCCAAACCAGTTGAGCTTTTGTTGCCCTGACAATATCTATGTGGAAGGCTTATATCATTGCATTCTTATTGCAGCTGCATTTAGAGTTTGGCATCTCCTATATTTGTGTTGTCTTTGTGTATCTTCTTCATTAGTTTTTCACAACTGTGTTTTTTTTCCCCCTGTGTAGGGTGACTTAGCAGCTGTGGAACAGCTGCTGACAAATGGGGCAGACCCCAATGTCAAAGATAATGCTGGCTGGACACCACTGGTGAGTGCTGAAGTCCTTTTTTCTAATCAGATTTCATTTTATCCCTCCTTTCCTTGCCCATATTTTAGTTCCCTTTACACAAAGAGCTATGCAAAGTGAAGAAGTGATGATAAACAAGGTTAAAAGAATTCATTAGGAACTCCTGACCTGCACAAATCTCACTCTCCTCTGCTGGGGTGGGGGGCAGGCCACAAAACTGATCAGCCTGCAATTGTGCAAGTGCAGAAAATACCACCACAATAGCTAGAAAACGATCAATTGCAAACAATGTTTATATTTTATGAGTTCTTAATGTCCTCAGTGTTTTGGAAACATGTCAAGTAGTGGAATGAAAAAAATTGCTCACTGGAATTACAGAAAACAAACAAAAGGTTCTTTTCAACCATGACTTCTTCCTCTCCTGAAGAACACTCCTGACAGTCTGTAATCTGGAAGGCTTTGTTCCCTGCTGTCTAATTTGCACACGGCTGGCCTTTGTTCAGCTCCTCTGCTTTTTTTCAGTGCTGGGTTCCCAGGTTAGTTCCTGTCAGGAATGTCACGTGCTATCCTGGCATATCGTCTCCCCCGACCCTCTCCCGAGTGTTTGAAGGTGAATTAACTGTGTGGCAGAAGTTCTTGCTCCGAGCCCTGTGTCACCTGTTTACTCTCCTGGCTGTGCCCCCAGCATGAGGCGTGTAACCACGGGCATGGCGCGGTGGTGGAGCTGCTGCTGCGGCACCGGGCGCTGGTGAACACCACGGGCTACCAGAACGACTCCCCGCTCCACGATGCCACCAGGAACGGCCACGTGGCCATCGTGGAGCTTCTGCTCTCCCATGGCGCCTCCCGGGAAGCTGTGTAAGTACGTGGGAATGTCATGGGAACCTCAGCAGCAGCCACAGCCACAACTTCCAGAGCCACAACCACAACTTTAGAGTGCACGCTGAGTAAATGGGAAGCAAAGTCAGTAATAAATATGATTTGTTTAAAGTGAGGGGGTGGGTGTTAAATGTACTCTCTGCTATACTTGAATCCTCCTTTTCCAGGCAGGTGTTTCCTTTCTGCTTCCCTTTGTCCTAAGCTTTTCTGAGGAATCCTGAGTCACAGAGAGCTGGAGTACTGGAGACTGCACTAGGAAAGCAACAACATATGCTTACCCTAATCTTACACTTTCCTGTTGGCATCTTGTTATAGCAACTGTCAGCTTGAAGATGCTGAGCTAGATGAATTCTGAACTGCTACAGCTGGTTTTTGTCTCTCTACTTTTACTACACCATTTGCTAGCAGAAGGCATTTTGGTCCAATCTCTCCTCTTCTCACAAATGACATAGACACAGGCTGAGATTTGGGAAGTGTTTCTTTTTTTTTTTTTTTCATTCTGGATCAAAGCACTAATCCTTGGTACACTTTTTAATTAAAAAAAAAAAGTTTTTTTCAGTTGGCTCTTCTATACAGTTACGTCTCCTGAAGATTTTGGCATTTGTATATAGGAGGTGTTAAAGAATCTTTTAGTCTATGAATAACGCTGCAGCCTATTAGTATTTCAGACACTAAATGTAATTTTAGGTGGTGTATTTTGTTGTGCTAGGGCCTGTGTGTAAATTTGAGTCCAGTGCAAGTTGTCAATGGGTGTGTGTACTGACACAGCAGGATGAGGTCTTGCATGACACAAGTTTCCTTGGCAGCTGCATAAAGAAGCATAAATAAGTTCAGCTTAATCACTTCAACTCCTAATATTTGCTCTTGAAGCTTACAGAATTGAGGTGCTCTGTGGGAAAGCATAGGGTTTTCATAAAGTCCCAGTCTTGAAGATATTAGAGTTTAAGAAAAAACAAGGAAAAACCAAAACAGAGCAACAAACTCTCAAGACTTCAGCATGAAAAAGTAAAACAGGGGTCAATTGTTCATCTTTCCTTTGTTCTTGAACAACAAGGACCAGCACATTACACCTTGAAAAACTGACAGCTTCAGAGACTCATTTTCTAGACACTTTCAGTGTCAGGAACCGGTTGTGTCACACTTATCACTTGCCTGTCTGGCGTTTGAAAGACTGGCACAGCCACCAGCTGTGATGGAAGGTTTTGACAGGACCTGAGCCCTGGGAGGTTTGCACAGCTGAGACTCCAAATGCCAGCAGTGGGCTCTGCAGGTGTCTCATGAGCCTTGATCTCTGCTGCATGTGTTCACACAAACAGAGGTGAAGCTGAACCTGTTTCAGCTCATTCTACGTGAGCAAATATGGCTTTCTGTTGAAACGGAAGCTTTTTAATCAGGGAAAGGAGGGATTTATGTAAACTGTTAACTCTGCCTTAACTTTTTACTGAATGTAGATGATGTTCAGTTAAAGTACTTTTGAGAACAAATTTAGCTGCTGTTAATCTTTGTGTGATTTGTCTGAGAAAAGTGGCCGTGGGTTCTTTGAGAAAAACTCAGTCCTGTATGTCCCTCCTGGATTAATTGAGGCTTCTGGGACTTCTTTTCTGGCTGAAATGCTACTGTGTGTGTTGCTATTGCATTGATGTTGGAAAGGGATTGGGCTTTCCCCCCTCCCTGTTTGTACAGAAAGCATTAGAGCCACACAGTAAGGGATGCACAACAGAGTGTTCGGGCTTGAATAGTGAGACTCTGCTGACCTCTTCTAAACACTATCAAGAAACAGTAGAAACAAGAACAGTGTTTATGAGACTTCTAAGAACGTCTCGTGCCTCCCTTCCTTCCTGTACCCCACTAGCTTTCAGCAATGAAAAGTGCTGTGATCTTTCCCTGGATCATGACTTTGCAAATCTTGTTGGGTGTTTTTTTCTGCCACTGCCTCTGGCAGTTGTAGTCCTAAATGAGCAGTGGTTGCATCTGTCTGGGTAAGTGGATTTGAACCTTCTTTAATATAGGAGGTTTAATTTACTCTTTTTTTTCCCTAGTGGATATGGGTACCCTTAGAATGAAGTCACATCTGACAAGAAGTTTGTTTTTCTTCAGTGACTTTTTCCTGGATCCCTGAAACCTGCACACCAGAGTTTTAAAAACAGGCTGAGCACTCAAGATGGTGCAATTATAGTCCTTTTCATTATGACTAGTTATAGTTGGCCTCTTTGTACCTAATGCAGGATCTGCTCACCTTCCCATTGTTATTTTAGGATCCTTACAGTAGAAATTGAGGAGTAATGAGTAGAACTTGCATCTCTTCTCAAGGGTTTATTTCCTTGAGGAACATACCTGAAGAGTCCCTTAATTTTAGAGGTGTGCAGTGCATGAGCTAAGACTGCCAAGCCAGTTTTGCCAGATCAATAGATTTGTCTAATTTTAGTTTACTTTTTTCTTATTTTTTTTAGAGGATGAAACTCTTTCTGGTCCTTTTGTGGGGGGCTCTTCAGGCTCTCAATGAAGTACCTTTCAGCCCAGGAAAGGGCCCTCCTTCATGTGATGGGATAAAGTGATTCTTCATTACCTCACAGGAGAGCAGGGAGGAAAGTTTGATTAGTTCACTCTGGTTGCTTAAAAGTCTTTTCCTTCAGCAAAGCTCAGTAAAATGCGACCGTGATAAATGTGTTCAAATGTTACTGGGGACACTATGAAATATATGGCGTGAAACCTCGCAAAAGTGACTGATGTCTTGCTGCTGTTTTGACAGTAGAATTAACTCAGTTTTGTGTCTTAATGTCCCTTGTGTGTTGGAGAGTTAATCTACTGGAATAAAAACAGAGCTTGTGTTGAATAGCCTGCTTAGAGCAGTAGTTTTGAAATTTAGAATGACACTCAAGTGTGCCAGAGGAAATATGTTTTTAAAGATGTGCAGTGTTTACTGACTGCAGGCCCAAAGGCAGGTAAGACCCACTGGTCTGTGCAGGGATGCAGGATACATCTGGAAGCAAATACTGCTTCCTCAGGGACCTTGACTGGTGAGGTGCGCAGGTATAACCCTCTCCAGGGAGCTGAGACTTTGCAGTTTCAGATTTAGATCATCAGGTTCACAGACCCATCAAGCACATCTCATTCCAAGCACCTTTCAGGCTGTTTTTCTCCTTGCACATTGACACACAGTGCATTAAGAATCAACTGTATGTAATATGAAGCCACCACACACCTTTTTGGCCCAAGCAAGTACAGATGAGGGCTTCCTCTTCTGCCAGGAAGCAATCCTGGGATTTCTGTATTCCTTGGCAAAAAATTTTCTGTTGAAATCTCTAAGATTTAATAGTTGTGGCACTCCATTTGCCATTGAAATTTTCACTGACTGGGAAAGATATGAACTACAAATGAAAAATATTATATGGACCACTGGACCTATTAATTGTCCTACTGGTCTTGTTAATTTTTTTAAGTTAATCTCCTACACATAGCTAATTTTTATTTTTATGGCTTTTTTCAATGTGCTTGAATTCTGTCTTTTTTCCTTGCTTCACAGCAAGCCAAGTGATTTGAAAAATTAGATCTGTGCATTTGCAATTTCACAGCACTTCCTAAATGCTCTCCCTCAAATGGGCTGCCTTTCTAGCTCTTCATGCACAATAAGTTCAGCATTAGTAAAAATTGTGGCAATGTTCCATCTTTTTTTTTTTTTTAGGTGTTGGCTGTCTTTGAGTAGTTGTGAGTCTGATTCTGAACAAATCTCTGGGAATGCTTAGGGATAGACTGTGGTCCTCAATTGTGAATGAATGGCATAGGGGCAAGACCTATTCTAACCTGCAGTTAGTTCAGGAGGCATTAGGCCCATGACACTGACATCATTTTGTCTGCTTTTCCTAAGACAAGATAGTGCAGGTCTTTGCTGTCTAAGTGCAAGACAGTGTGTTTAACTTCCTGCTGACAGCAGGTTAATTAAAACCCTGGCTCTGTTTGGCTATCTCATATGGTTTTTCTGGCTGCACAGATTAAGTTTTCTTCCTTCTGTCAGGTTCAAAAAAAGATTTCTATTTACCATGTTCTCCAATCCACGTGCTGCCTGGAGAGCCCTGACCTAGTCCTGTTTCCAGGTGGGAGTTAGTGGTTACTGCACTGAGACCTGCTTGCTGCACTTCCATTCAATACTGAGCTCTTTTGTGGGCCTGGGGTAAAACTTCTCTTGTGCTCAGCTGTGGAACCAGAGGTAACTTCTGGTATCAAAATGGAGCAGCTTAAAACTCCCGATTACAAAGTATTACGTAGTTGTTGTTTGGTTACATCAGAAGCCGTGCAAGTTTGGGGCTTCGAAGCAATACAGGCACGTCTCCATATTTATCTTCTCTCCTCTGATGGCTTCTTTGCCTAAAGCTTAATGAAACATTTAGAAGGTAGCTGCAAAGTTTCTTTTTGGCTATAGCAGTAACCCCTGTTGTCTTCATACCTAATGCTTCAGCAGTGTTGTGCCATAAACTGAATCCTATTTCTAAAGCTTTTTATAAGAAGTTCTTTGATGTGTCAGTCCTTAAGATATCATCTGTCATCTTGTGTAAAGTCATACTCGGAAGATTACGTGGAGCTGCTCTTCACTGGGCTCATCTCTGTTCTCAGCACAGCCATCCTGCTCTTTGATTGGGATTTGTTCTAGCTGTGATAGCCCTCTACTGACTACTCAGTACCTTGATGACTGACTAATAGGAGGCTGCTTGCATCGGAGGGTACATCTGACTCTTGAATGTTTAAAACAACTTTCAAAAAGCCCACTTGCATTCTGGTAGAAAGAATGGTGCCTTAGAGACCTTGTATTCCAGCTTAAGCACCACAGACAATTACCTCTCCCTCACAGAAACAATTGTGTCTTCCCTCTGAGTGTGGAACTCCTCCAGTGCACTGGGCCCATCCCCCAACAAGCCCAGACCTGCAGTAGGAGCACTCATGGTTACTGGTATTTCTAAAAACACTGTTTGTGTGTTAGGGTGGACCTAATGGGCATGTCTCATTTTTGCTTTGCAAACTTGATAAAAATTAATTTTTTACTCCGAACTGGGTGGATGATTTCCCTTGTTCAGCTGGGCTGCGTGAAGACAGATGTGAGCACATTTTTGTCAAAAGTTTTTTTTCCCATTCCTGTGCCTTACTGGTGGTGTTGGGCTTGCATAGATCTGCATAGGTCCTTGATCCTGATCATAGGGTTAAAAATAGTATAAATTCCTCATATATTAAAAACAGTTCCTCAAGTTCCTGCCCTGGTAAGTGTGGCATAGGCTGGGCACAGGCTCTTTCTTACTGGGGATCACTGACTTTTTGGATGGTGAGTGGGTGCCTAACTGAATAGTACGAATATGGGTTTCATCCTTTCTCTTTGAAAAGGATGAATGTAAATGACAACAGTAACCTTCTTGAAGTCTGTTGTTAGGATGTGCTCCTCATCTTGGTTTTTATTTTGTAAACCCTATTTTCTCCTGTTTCAGCTACATTTTCTCTCCTTCCCTAAGCTCAACAATTGCTTTGTTGCAAATATTGAAAACTCTTAAGTCATCCCCTGTGCTGGTGTTTCTTTTTCAGACCTCAGCTCCCAGGTTTGTCACAATTTAGCTGTGCCACCTTACCATCCTGTAAATAGCCATTAATTCTTCAACACTGCATAATGATGGCATAGCATTTCACAACACTATTACAAATTCAGTAAGAAGCAACTGAAATGAGCTTAAGAGTGTAGGGAAAAAAAAATCAAGTGAATACAGAGGGAGGAGCTGGAGCTCTTTTTGTACGGTTTAATTGGCAAAAAATGTTCTATGTTTAACTGTGATGCTTTGTATATTTATCTATGGTAAACATTCCCAAAGTTTTTTCCCAGCAGTCAGGAATCTTATGTGCCTTTGGAGGGAAAAACCCTTCCAGACTTCTCCTACCTCTCCTACGCAGTGATTTCCTCCCTCTTGGTTCCCAGTGGAAGGTCACCCATCTAGTCGAAAGGTGATTTTTAGTGTATGTGATGATATATCTATTCCCACCCCCCCGCCCCCGCACGCTTTGTTCAAAAGAACTCTATCCTGCAGCAGGTTGAGTGGAATATGGCCCTTATTTAAGGAAAGGGCAAGAGCTACCCTGATGATGCATGACAAAGCAGGAACAGCATGACAATATTTAATGGGCTGCAACTCCCAGGACTGGGCAAAGATTTAACCAATTATCTTTTAGTCTGCAGAGCTGGTATTATGCCTGCACTCTGCTCATTAGAGGCACAGAAGAGCTTGGGTCTGGGAATATTGTAAAATACCATCCTGGACCCTTTTGTGGGGGATTCTGGTGGACTGTTGTTTTCCCAAGGGGCTGTGTTTGCGAGCACTGCTCTGTCAGGAGCATGGGGAGGTGCTGAGGTCGGACGCATCTGTCAGCTCTGTGCTGGCCAAAGCCCCCCAGTTAAGTCAGAGTGAAGACTTAATGATTTGAGCTTCTCTTTGGGCTGGTTTGGGTTATGGCCTTATGTGGAATTCTCTATACTGCTTCCTAGATTTCTGCTCTGCCACAAGAATGTGTGGCTGAGAGCAGCTCTTCAAAACTGCAGTGGTTTTTTGACCTCTTTAAATGTTTCATTGTCTGATGACTAAGCTTGCCGGGTTTCAGACACTGAGTCAGGGCTTTGTTCTCGGTGACAAGCTTCCCCTTCATAACGAGCTTTTATTATGCCTTTTGAGAGCAGAGCTGTGTGAGGTAGGGAGAAGAGGATCAGCTGGAATAGCCATTATTCCCACAAAGGGTGAAGCAAGCAGAGTATTTCCCCAGAGTGCTGGCAGAGGATCCTGTTTGCTAATGGCAGTTGTACTTGTTCTGCAGTTTCAGGTTTTCCCTCCCCGCTCTGCTGTCCTGCAACTGCAAAGTTGAGTGAAGAAGAAGAGAAGCCATGGCTGTGCTTGGGGTGTTTATAGCAAATCATGTCTGTCTGAGGAATGCTCAGAGAGGAAATGGCTCTTGAAGCACATCTAATAACTGTGAGGTGCCACATACGATCAATAGTTCTCAGCAAAATTGGCACACCCACTAAAATGAGAATGAATTGGCTGCAGTGTGTTCTGTGCAACAGCACACTGGGGGAAAATGAGATGCATACTCAAATCTTGGAAGGGCGAGGGAGCCTCGGTTCCCAATCAGGAAGCAGAGAGCTTTTCCCATAAAAGCACAACCACATCCAACTCCGATGTTTAATACAGTGCATGGAATCTTCTGACATGTCATTTATGGCAACTGGATAAGCCAAAAATACGTTCCTTGGTTATATGACTGCAATGAAAGATTAAAGCTGAAATTTCTGGGTCTTGCAAATGATATCAAAGTGCATCTTGGAAACAGTTTAAGAGGGACTGTGGTTTATTTAACCGTTCTGCTCTGAACATCCCTTACTTCTCAGCTGAATGCAACAGCTTGTAATTCAGTATCCATCTGTCTTGGATGCAATTCTTACTTGAAGCTTTGTGCTTTTAGCTGAAATTACATATTAATAAGAAAGTGGGAGGGAAAGCTACCCGGCTAATGCGCCCAGTTAGTTAAGAATCAAGTCACATTTTATTTACTTAAACCCATCTGTGCTTGTTTTGCCAGTAATATATTTGGTCTGCGGCCTGTGGACTATGCAGAAAGTGAAAAGCTGAAGTCTGTGCTAATGTTACCAGTGAAGAATGAATCACTTTCACTTACCCAACCCTCCGAGGTAAATATCTGTGTGGGTTTTCATTACTGTTGTTGTTATGCTTTTTCAAAAAAATCCCTGTAAGTTTAACCTGTAAATATTGAAGGAATGGACATAATTACAGTACATCACCTACTTTACAGGGAGATTTTAAAACTGGGAAACTAACCTGGACAGTATTTCTAGAATGTATGTGGAACATACATTCCTCAAGTATTGTTGCCTGAACTTGGCTATTGATGTTCTTTTTTCTGCATATTTAAATTTGTTCTACTTACCAAACTGTCTGAAAGCAGCAGCAGCTTTTGCTCCAGGTGCTTTTTGTGTGCATTTAAAAGGCTGCTTCAGTATCATCCTATGGAATCTGGGAGTATGTATAAAAATCCAGGAGCTGAAGTGTCACATCCTTGTCTGCATAAAACTTGAGCAAGCAGATCCTTTTATTTGTATTAGTAGTATCCACATAAAAAAAACCACTTAAGCACTCATTGCTTACAGGGCAAAGTATTAGGGACTTTTACTAGAAGGAAATGCAGATATTCATTATATAGATTACTCAATGGTGTATCTCTTGGTAATACCCTGTCCACTAAGCTTGCCATGAATTGTGTTTCGAAATGCTGATTCTTTTTAAATAAAGCTGTCCAGTAAGTCAGTTGCTTTATGTTCCCCAAACATTTTCTGTTTCCTGCAGGCACTGAGCCCCAACCAGCCTAGAAATGGCCCTCTTGGTTTACTGGGGAGCAGTCTTAGTGCAGAGCAGCAGAAGTTGCTGAACAAATTAGCAGCGGTTCTGAAGGCTCGCAGATGTACTGAATTTAACAGTGGAGGTACGTCAGTGTCTCTGTCCAAATATGAGTGACTACAGTTCTGCACCTTATCCTGCAATATGCTTCCTGCAACAGGGTTTTTTTTATTGTTACTGGTAAGAGCAGCTTCTGAAATCCCTGAATTGTAGCTGTGGTGTAACGATGCATGTAAACACATATAAAGCCTCTCTGGTTACCAAGGCAGGAGGCTTCAAGGGGAGCCACAGTTTGGCAGCGTCCTGTCTGTTATTTAAAATCCCCAAGTCTCCTCAGAGACCTCTTCTCTTTACACTTCCTTTACCAGCTGTAAGGTCTCTGGCCATATGAGACATCCTGTAAAGTTTGTGCCTTCCAGGAGCAAGTTGTGGACGGATGGTGCCTTTAGAAAGAGCGTTTCATTGCCTACGAGTTGGCACATGTCTTCTGACATGGCTTCAAGTTTTGCGCTTCGTTAAGATTGATGGAGCCAAATTATGGGGCCTGGGGAGGTTTTTTCCTCCCCCTTTGAGGAGGGGAACATTGCCTTAAACACTCCTATTAGATTTTCTTTGGAGTGCTGCTTGTGGACAAAATGCTAAGGCAATTTTCCCTTACCATCTTTCACATTCAGATTACTACTCCAAAATTTTGAGTGAGTTCTGTTAGCTTTGCGTTAAAGCAGTGAGATCCCATAGTAAGATTCCTGTCAGAGTTAAATATAACTTTAAAAGGATTGAGGAAAAAATACTGTCCTATAAACCAGAGCTTCATCTGAAGATTTTAGTGTTAGCTTGGAACTATAAAACCATGACTTCCCTTTTTCACAGCCAGTATATGTTGAAACCCACAAAATTTCTAATAGCTCTTCTACTAACTTGTATCATAGTCTCAAAAATCACATACTTGTGCTGGAAAGAGTGGTTGATAAATTATTATCGTCTGTTTATTCTTTAAATGGTGATTGATTGCTTTTCAGCCAGGCATGGCTCTGATTTTTATGTGCTTTTAGTTCTACTGATGTAATCTTTCTCCTAGTAACTCATCTTGTTATCCCTGATGTTCCAATGCCAAGTACTGTCAAATGCATGATGGCTGTTCTGAGTGGATGTTGGGTCCTCAAGTTTGAATGTAAGTATTAAATAGGTGGGATTCTTTGGGGGTTTTAACCAGAAATTTTAGATGGGATTCCAGAAAAAAAAATTTCTCTCAACAACTGCCCTAATATCAATGCTATCTTAACATAAAGTTTTAAAGCTCCTGAATGACAAGAAATTTTCTTGTTAAATGAGTGCATTTCATCGTTAGGTGTGTTGGGTAGGTCATGACCTAAGTATCAGAGGGGAGGGAATTTCTTGATTGCTGTATTAAAACGGGTTTGGAAGATTATGGAAAATATCCTGGAGGGGGGGTAGGATTTTATTGAATTCTAGGATTTCTTACCAGCAGTTGCCATTAGAATTGATAGGAAACTTGGGCTTGTTTGGGGTACAGCTCAAGGGCTGTTGGAAGAAAGCTTTTATTGACAAGAAAGCTGAGATCTGTTGAAAGTTTTAACTTCCAACCCAAGTTGCAAGTCGTTTTGATGTCATCTTTCATGCAATCTGTAATTAGTTTTTATACAGTGGATGCTTTTTTATACAGCTGTTCAGTGGACTTAGGCCCCAATTCTGCTTTTTATTCGTTCTGTCTGATGTATTTCTTAGTATCTGCTCTCACAGTAGTTGCAAAAGCCATCTTCTTCCCCTTGACCTTTATGGCTAAGTCCCTTTAGCTAATAAGTACACTACAAATGAGTTAATTATCCATGGAAAACTCACGGGCAAATTTCATTCCCCTCTTCTACTGTGTGACTAAACATCAGAATATCAGGACTCCTTAATGGTCTAAATTTTCCAGCCACTAATGTTTATGAAGGCACTGTTGTGCAAAGTCTCAGAAGCTGCATACTAGTTTTTGAACTAAAGCACTTCATCAGCTTGAACACTGGACTCAGAGTGTTTTTTAAAGGATCTGTTGAATTAGTGTCCCTTTGGATGCTTTCTGCAACACCTGCAGTGGCTTTTGTGGCCTTACAGGCATTTGCAGAAGGGAAACACCGCGTTGTCTCTGTGTTCTCACAATAAGGAATAGCCTCTTGTTGAACGTGTAGCACTGAGAAATACTGGTTATGTTCAGACAAGCAGATGGATTTCATAACCTTTTGTTGTTAAGCAGAAGGGAGGTGGTTTCCTGTTGGAATGTAGGGATGCAGCAGGAAGCTGGGAAAGCCTAGTTGTGGTGTTTGGGTCGTGTGATTGGAAAGGGTGTGTTCAGGTGCTCTGGACCAATAACCTGCTTATCTGAGACTGAATAACCTGTTTCTGTGGTGAGTCACTTAGCAGGTTCTTGACTTCATTCAGTTCAGAAGGTCTGCACACGTTCTATCATATATGCTGCAGTGGTTTTCCTTTATTTCATTTTATCTGCTTGCTAGTCAGATGCTTAGAAAACTTCTGAGTGGTAGAGGAAGATTTAATTAGTGAGACCTCAATTCAAGTCTTCGTGGAAGAACTTTTACACTTAAAAGTGATTTGAAAAGAAAAAAAAAGAAGTGAAATAGTCTGAGGGTTATTCAGGGAATATTTTTATGTTTTTTTTGTTCGCAGCTAAGTTTTATTTGATGTTGTTAGTACTGATTAGTACAATCCTGACTGCTAATGCTCCCAGCTTAGTAAGCAACATACTACTTAAAAGCGAGTGATTCTCCTCCCTAGTGGGGAATGTTAGTAATAACTCATGGGGTCTGATGCAGCTAAGTGCCTATAATTAACAGCATCACTCCATCTGTTCCCACCAGTCTGTTATCAGTCTTCTTCAGAGTCATTACAAGTTAAAGATTGTTATAACAAATAATGGGACTCCTGCCGATGGAACATTTGTCTAGGAGAAAGAGGTCTTTGCTTTTCTTTTCCGTGATTTCTCTCCTAATTTATTGTGGCTTTTTTGACTTCTGTTTGGATAGGTTTCCTTAAATGTGATGCAAATAAACTTCCAAAAGTATGTGCATATTCTGGTTATGTAATAAATTCAGGGAGCTGTTATGGTTCACTGTTCTAAAGTGAACTCATGTTGAAAAACTTCACTAAAATATTTGAGAAAACAAAGCTCAGTGATGCACTTAATGAAGTGCTGACTATGCATAAGTGAGTATCTGAAATTTTTTTACCACAAGGTAAGCTGCACTTGACTTTTATTTCTAAAGTTATATTTATAGCCTATACATTTTACCAGTTTCTGCTAAAAAAAAAATCACAAAACAGTATTGCAAAAACGGTATTTCATTTGAGAGTCTCTTCTGTTAACTCTTCTGTTAGAGGAGGCTAAACTCTGTTCCTCTAATAAAAGGTAATATCCTTCTCTTGAATGATTCTCTGGTGCTTCTGTTTACACATGTCCCTACACACAGCCACAGCATCCACTTCTATTGGCAGAGAGGTAATGTGGAATTTTCCAGCAGGGTTTGCGCCAAGTGTAAGGCCTCTAAGTATTAAAGAGCCAGGATTTGAGTACGTATCTTCAGGTTTGGTGTTCCCTTTTGTCTTCAGGTGGAAGATTAGGATGAAAGGATGTCACCGCTGAGCAATATTAGATCTTCACAGAAGAAAAATTTCCCCTTTCCAGTTGCAGTTCCAAATTTTCCGTATCTAATACACTGTCAGCAGTATATCCACTTCCAAGCAGCACAGAATTCAATTGAGACAGCGTTGTCACTGTGCTCCTTGCCCTTGGCCATATCTTTCACTGGTTTCATTATTTTATTGCCTTCATTATTTCTGGGATGGTAATAGGGCACGAAGTGGCATATCATTATCCTTCTGCAAGTAGGCTGAGACAAAGATTCAAGTATCACTGTATTTCCTCTGTGCTTTATGGAGAACACAGAAGAGTGTAATTAAAACCAGCAGAAGTCTTTAATAGCTTTTCAGCTTGTTTTTTTCCTTAAACTTATAGTCATCTGTTAAAGCAGGGAATGAAAAATGATCTCAGTAACGATATGCATTGAAACAAGCTTGTGTCAGTCTTTGCAGCCAAGTGTGTCTGGCAGAATTCTAAACATCTGATTGCTCATTCCTTCCTCTGCTTTGCTTACCTGGAGCAGCAGCAACGATTCAGCTCTGATCATTATAAGAATGTAAAAAAACCTGCTTTTCCTGTAAGGACTCTGAACAAAAGGGAGTTGACTGGAAGGGCTGAGGGACTGCATGACTGACATTTCAAGGTGAAAACATCCTTCTGAATTTCTTGGAGCAATATGCCCATCCTTGTTCAGGCTCTCAGACCAGAGAAGTGCAAAGCTGCCTGAGCTGACTCCTTCTCAGGCCTGACTGTCTCCCTTCCTGGCATAAACATCTTTTAGATAACAGGCTGATCCTCAGCAAAGTCCTCCCTCCTTAAAAAAGCTCAAAACTTTTGATCACTGGAGTTTCATGCCCCTTTTGCCCTCAGAAACTCACTTCAGCTGTCTCCTACAAAGGGACTCCCAGCTCTGAGAGGCATTAGAACTCTCTATAGTGCAGATCAGGTTCTAGTTGTACTGGTGTGCAGATGAGGGGAACGTTTCACACCAGCAGGGTCTGAACTTCTGCTCTCCCACAGCGTCTGCACCTTCTGGGAAGGAGGAGGGAAACAGTTGTACTTCCAAATATAGACTGTGAACTGCTGGGGTTTGCAGAAGAGAAAATGGGAGTGAGAATGTCTTAAATGCGGTGTCTGCCTTTGTCTGCAGAGCTTGGAAGTGGGCTGGTTTGAAATAAGGTCTAGAGGAAAAGGAAACCATGTTTCCACTGCTCCTCTTGTTCTGTGTCATCCAGATACTCAGCTTTTCATATTTAGAGAGTCTTTGTTCTAGTTCACTTTTGTTTTGAAGGAAAGATTACTTTTAGGGAGCACTTTGTAAGGAAGATGACAGAAAGTACTAGCTTGTTCATTTAAAAGCATGTGATGAGATCCAGAGGATGAGCACTCCCTGTGGAATTTACCCTGACCTTAGCAATGGCTACCTCCAGTCACTTTGATCAGTCTAGAAGGCAGCTGTTGGAAATAGTGTTTTTTCCAAAGAAGATGGGACACCTGGGGCTTCAAGTGAGGGAATGATTTTCATATCACATGCTCCTAGCTTTTGGGAATTGATGTTTCAGGTATCCCTAAGCATCTGCTCCATCAGGTTTAATAAATATCATCTGGATTAACTTGTTAACTACTACTCTTAGGCAGATTCCCTTCAGTCTCTGCAGCATCCTCTCATTTCCATGTGATGAGAAAACAGACTGCTCTTGTCTCACCAGTGAGTTCTGTACCCCCATGAAAATCTGGGAGTCTAAAGTTACTTTATAGGTATAGAAGAGACAATATAAACATTCTTTCCTGTGCTCTAGCAGAGGCCAGTAATGCTATTTATGAAAGCAAATTGAGGCTAGCCGTGCCAAATTCCCCTAAGGCTTTCTCTCAGTCCAGAATTCTTCCTTTTCTAGGAAAAAAATTCCAGAAAGTTTTACTTGATCTGCCTGCAAGTTTTAAAACCCAGACTGAGCTAAGGATATTCCAGTTGCAGTCCCTACTAGATCTTGGATGTGTAGTATTTTATCTGTTTTGTTGCTGTCATGTATTTCTAAATTACTTTCAGCCTTTCTAAGAGATTTTTGGGACTAACCTCTGCTCTTTGCTTTATTAATGCAAATCCAGCAAAACTCCACTAAGGCTAATTGAGTTACTGAGAGCTACTCCTGGGTATCTGTGGGTGATTACAACTTGTTCTTGGCAACCAGTTTTTTTTGTACTTCCTTCTCCTTAAATTGTTTTTGCTGATGCAGTTAGTTTCATTATAAACCAATAAGACTTACATGAATACGGATTATAGGGCTCTGATCTTAAATTTTGCAAATAATGATTTCTTTTATTTCCAGTAGCAGTGGCTGTAGTTGTATCAAAGGTCAATTAATGATACCATTAGAGTGGACACCCTATTAACCTGCTTGCTCCTGAGATGCTCAGAGGTGAGGAGGTAGGGGTAGCTGCTCAGTGAGATAATAAGGATCAGTGTAAGTAGTGATGCTTTACTGATCTTCCTAATGAGGAGGCAAAAAATGAGCAGTGCTCTCCTTGCTGGGTCTGGTGGCACCAAGCTGAACACAGACGGATTAAGCTACAGCCTTTTCCTGCAGTGTTTTTTAGGGGCTTTAATGAGGGTTTGGGTTTTGCTAGGATTTGGTGTAAATGACCTTGTTTATCCCTAAAAATTGCAAGTGTGAAATTGTCTATTTAAGAGGCATTTAAACTTGCCACGCTCTGTGTTTCTGGGGAAGAACTCTGCATGACCCCTCTGCGCATGTGATCTTGCCCCAGACTGGCCTTCTGTCAGGCAAGCTTTATCCATGAGTGCTTGCACACTGGAACTGGGCACTGCACACAGCCCTGCTCCGTGTTTGAAATGCCACTTGCCTGGATACAAGTCTTGCCTTTTTGCGGGTGATTGCCCCAGCTACCGATTAAACTACAGGGCCATTAGCACGCAGTTGCAATAATCACCCTCTTTTATTTAGGGAAGAGAACCTGGTAGATTAATCAACTTGATCAACCTCAAACTTAAAAAGTCCCCAGTTCTTACTGCCAATTTTATCAAGGAATAAATCAGAACTGGCTGAGACCCTGGGCAAGTTGAATGGTCTTATTTTATTTCTTATCAGAACAGGCTAGCTTTTTAGTCAGGCTTGCCAGTAAAGAATGCGCAGACTGCAAATCCGTGGAGGAAAACAACAGAACCATGGTCTCTACCCCCTCCTAAAATTACAGGTGTCTTCTCAATCGTAAGTTTGTGTTCCCTTCCATTTTCAGAGACTTCCTTTAAGGCTACCCTTGTCCTTCCAAGGTTCAGCTCCTGTTCTGAAAACTTTTGTGCGTAAGTGCTTAAATGTCCATCTCAGTTTTGGAAGGGAGGTGGCACAGTATTGATGAGTCCTGACCACTGTTTAATTTGGATGCTAGCAGTTCTTTTTTTCAGTCCATTCCTTTGACCAGTGTCTTGGTATTGGGTTCTCACTGGTGGCTTTTCAGTACAGTGCTGAACAAATGAGAGGATAATCTCTGGAATTTTGGGAATCAGTTTAACATGGCTCCTGTTTGAAGTCAAAGGGCACCATACTTTTTGTGTAAGGTCAAAAGAGCTTCTGGAAACGTCCCTCTCAAGGTAGCAGAATGATACAGCTGTGAATAAAGCATGGAGTTTTATTTCCTTTTATATGTCCCTTTTATCAAGATGCCACTCAGTCAGATGAAGAGACTATTAAAAGGGAACTATCCTGTTATCCAGCCACTTATGCACGTTAGCAGCTTTAAAATTAATAATGCCTACTCAAAGATCTGGGCTATACTGAATGGACTCAGCTTAGCACTAAGTTTTCACAGAAAATAAAATCCCTAACTGTAAAGAAAAATAAATATTGAAACAGGCTGCAGCATGCTCTAATCTCCTGTTTGTATCCCTACTCCTTAGTGTGAAATTGAGATGTTATTGTTGTTAGCACAAGATCACCTTGTGGTGGCTGTGCTATCTCTTGGAAGAATGATAAAGCTGGTACATTCCTGGTGCTTCCAAATGACACCGTAACACAACCAAAGCTGATTGTGCCCTCTTTGAGAACCCCACTTGGGCTATTGCATCCAGTTGGAGTCACTGTATCTGAAAATGGTAATGCAGAATAAGTGATTTAGAAGCAAATGACTTGACAAATTCTGTGTGGAAAGGGGGGGAAAGAACAGGAAAATAAGAACCTTTTGTTTAGACAAATGCATACTGAATTAGATAGAAACACAGCTTGAGCCCTATGTCGTTTTATCTCAAATATGACAACAGGGGCATATTTCCCTTTTGTTTCTTTTTTTCTTACAATATTTGACTCCTTTAATTCTTTAATACAAATTCTGTGTTGTGCAGGAGTCGCTGAAGAGAAATGAGCCACTTCGGAAGAAATCAGTCTGAACAACATTTGCACTTAAAGGACATATGCTGGTCTCTGTCACTGAAATAATTTTGGTTTCCTTCCTCTAGTTAGGAATCCTTCCTCCATGAGCAGATATTCCTTGACTGGTGTAAGCACCTTCCTCAAACACCGGTGTTCTGAGCATACAGGTAGATGTGGTTCTGATGACACGACGTGGTGTTTGCCTCATTTCCTTGTGTCCCAAAGGCCCTCCTTTCCTGTTGCCGTGTTCGTGTCGGCTTGGCTCTTTCCAAGAGATTATCTTATTTCAGATGGCCTGGTCTGTTGGTGGTAGGATTGCCGTGAAGGGTGTTGAAGCCTGAAACACTAGCTCTTCTGAGCTTGAGGATTCCAGTGACTTCCTTTACTCTTTTCTCAACTTTGTGCAGACAAAGCGTTAGAGAAGATGGCTTGAAAGGCCTCTGATCACAACAGTTCGAAAAGGCAGCTCATCTTACCTATCAAATGTGACCAGATCTGTGTGTCAGAGCAAGTTCTGCATCTTGCATGAAAAACATGTGCAGTAATTGAAAATTTCCGTCACCAAAAAAACATCTGGAGCCTGTTGCTCCACAAAGGGGTGGGTGTGCATGCCTAGCAGCGTTGCCTCTTAACACTTATGGTAAAGGAAAACACCTGGGCATTGAAAACTCAATGTTCATGGCTTTTTATCCTATCTGGACTACATAGCTTTTGTGCCACAGATCTGTAAAGGCACAGATCTAACCTGTTTCTAGCTCGTAAGGACAAGTTAAAATTCAGGAGAATGCTGATCATGCAGACACTGGAAACATGTCAACAGCCCATTCCTAGCCAGTTTTTTGTCAGTCTGCTGGTTCTTGTAGACACAGTGAAAACAAGACACGGGTAGATGAGTCTTTCTTGCTCTCTTGGAGGATTGTCGTTACGTGTGACAAGGAACTTTGAGGATTCAGATCCCTTGGAGGGCCTGGCAGTGTGAAGTGGGTGGACGTGTGTGTGCAAAACAGATATCACTGGTTCTGCATTCTCTAACAGCGACATTCCACTAACACCAGTCGCTTCTCTGACAATTTATTTTCTTTCAGGCAAGTAGCAGTACAAAAAGACATTGTAGTCTTTTGTATTCATTCAGTCTTTTATTACTTTTGTATCACATTTGCTTCATTTACTGTGGCTGGCTCTGGATGCTCAATTTGTGATGTACTTATTGTATAAAAACCTCATCTCTGTAGTGAAAGTCCTTGAAATCGAGCTTTTGATGGCAGATTGAAATAAAACATGTTCTTAATGAATGGACAGTTCTGTTCTTAAGACTAGATGAGACTGTTTTTCCTTTATTGTAACTGGCACGCATTAATAACTGTATTTTCTGGGAAGGAAAGAATAACAGTGTAAGTTAGAGGCACATTGACAGAAGAAGTCTCGTTGAATTGTGGTGATTTAAAATAAATAAATAAAATGTGAAATAGCTTTTAGATTTATTTTTGAGTTACGAGTACTTGAAATTAAGTTATCAGTATTCATTGCTGTTATCAATAATGAATACGGAAGTTGCCTTTCCAGAAAATACATGACTAGGTTTGCCCTTCTAGTTCATGGTAATTTTCCTTGAAGGAATGAACAAGTGCAGATAATCAATCTGATAGTTGTACACAGAGGGAGGTATTTGCTGTAGGATTCAACCAGTTGTGGGTTTCTGTAGGGGGTTTTTTTGATGCAAGTACAGTGGAGGACTTGTACTGAAATGTGAATTCCCATTGCATTCTGTGAGTTGGTGTGAACTGGCCAGCAAATTACTCAGACTTTTCTTTCAACATCTCTCTGGATTAGATAATCCTGTCTATTGGCCTCTTACTGCCACGGCATCCAAGTACCTTTGTCAGTGAGACTTCTCTCATAGCCTTGGGATTTCTTCCTTTTTAGGATCAACCCCCCACATTTCACTTCTGATTTGGTTCAGTTTGTATTTTTTAGGTACCACGGGTTTCATATTTGCCCAGTGCAGATAAGTTGCCTGAATTAGAAATGCTGTGCGAGCAGTGAGGTGCTATAAAAGTTACAGCCTTGTCCACATTGTAAATCCTCACGGAACCGTTTCCAAAATCAGCTTTGCAAACTTTTTCTTGGGTGATTTTTATTAATGGGTGCAATGTACATTCAGGCAAAATGTTCCACCCTTGAGTGGGTGACCACTGCAATTCCTGCCTCCGGAGTGAGGTCAGGTAGTGAGTTTAAGGGACATTAGAGATACATTAACATCAGCCCATTTTTGGGAAAAATAACTGGCCTTAAAACAAGGTGAAAACATGTTGACTCTAAAAGACAATCTCATTATGCAGCAGTGGTAACAGGAATGAATGACACTGTTAAACCCCAGCATAAATCTCTGGTTCGTGCTGATCTTGGAGACCTTGAAATCCCATCTGATTTGTTATTTGAGGCAGCTTTGTGCTGGCTTTGTAATTGGTCTTTATCAGACAATTGCCTCCATTCCATAACTGCAGCCTTAGTTCTGCACGCTGGCTTCAAGCTTCCAAATGATCAGCAGTTTGACATTTGACATTAAGTGGTTGACCTTTTAGTGGGTAAGAGGAAGAGCTAATAATTCCTAGTGTTTATAGCGCTGATTTTAGTGTGATATTACTTCTCTCCCTCTCACTTGCGTCTTCAGCCGCTGTTGTAAATTTTTTTGAGTTTAGAAGCAAATTGCTGAAGCACACAGGCTTTTTGATGCTTATGTGGATGGAATTGTGTGTGATGATTTTATGTTGCACAACTCCTTAGTCCCTAAAATGGAGTACAAGTCTCTCTTAAAACCTGGGCTCTCTAATTTTTGCCTTCTTTATTGTTTTTTTTTTTTGTAGGGGTCCGAGCCTGTCTGCAAACCTCAGCTCGAGAACAAGAAGAGAAGTATGAAATCCAAGGTGGCCCCCAAAGAGGGCGGCTCAACAGAGAGCAGCTGGTGGGTTTTATTGCTCCAGCCAGCCCATATTAATGACCTTTGGTTCGTGCAGTTCTGCCCTTTGCCACATGCGAAAGTGCAGAAGATGTAAAATTTTAATATGGTCTTGAACGGAAATTTGATTAAGTGCAAGGTGATCCAAAGAACTGAACACCCATAAAGCTGTCAGTTTTCTGTGTTAGGGGAGATGTTGCTGTAACCTTGTCAGGGGAACACTGTATTACACTCATGGAAGAAGCGGATGGGACAGGGAGTGATGCTGCTTTGGCCTTCTCTGCTCAGCTTTAGAACCTAGAACTTCTGCAAGTTGAAAGAAAAATGTTTTTATTACTATTTGTTTCCATTTAGGGCCTTTTTTATATTTAACTGGGTTCGTTTCTGGTTACTTGCTGGATTACACTGGAGAATTCATTAACTGCATTGTAACAGCAGCTGTAAATATTCCTAACTCATAGTTCAAACCCTGTTGTGCTGGAAAGTAAACAGAAGCAAGAATTCACCATGTAAGCAAGCTTTTCTTGACTGCATTCTTACACTGAGAACCTTGCATGTTAAGTTACTGCTCTGGTTTCCAGTGTTGGTTATTTTAAATCGTTGTTTTTTTTCCTCTCTGCTCCATTGCAAAGTCCTGTATTTATTCTTCTTTTCTTTTTTTTATTTTGTTTTTGTTTTCCCCCACATAGCTTCCTAAGTTGTTTGATGGATGCTACTTCTATTTTTTGGGCTCTTTCAAACGTCACCAGAAGAGTGATCTCACAGAGCTGGTCAGAGCAGCGGGAGGACAGATTCTGGTGAGGCAGCCAAAACCGGACAGTGACGTGACGCAGACGATCAACACGGTGTCGTACCACGCAGAGCCCTGCTCCGACCAGAGGTTCTGCACTCAGTACGTCATCTATGACGCGGCCTCCAAGTTCAAACCGGAGAAAATTCGGCAGGGCAAGGTGTGGATGGCCCCCTCCAGCTGGCTCATAGACTGTGTGATGTCATTTCAGCTCCTGCCCGTCACATGAGCGTCGGCGTCTCGTGAGCAAGGCTTTAAAATGGGGGGAATCCTGAGCTGGTAAACTGGTCTGAAGCTGTGACCTGTGGTTTGGATTCAGGAGAGCTGTGGGCATTTAAGTGAGTTACTAAGATAGGCTGGGATAAATGAACATGCAGTGGAGGAGAGAACTGAAAAACGTGCCTTGCCTTATTTAGTGTGCTTTATATTTGCATTGAACTTAGTAAATGCTTAATAAGTAATCACTGACATTTTGTAACTAAGATTTTGCAAAATGAAATCTTTTGCTTTCTTGATTTGTAGGTGACAGACCCCATTTATGTTGTGTTTAATATCCATTGACAAGGATCTACTGTATGTGTCACAATTTCTCAGGCCAGAATTTGTACTTTTTAAAAAGAGGACTCTATGAATTTGAACCTGTGTAGTCATCTCATGTCAGGTGACGGGTGATGTTTATTACAACTTCTTACAACTGAAATTTTTTGCTGGAAATTCTTAGCCTGGGATAAGTCTTGTGGAGATCAGAGTTAAACAAATGGCTTGAATTCATTTGGAAGCAGACAATTGTGACAACTCTATACTTAAAAGCCCTGGTCTAGAATTTCCTTATTTGTGGGAAGATAAATGATTTTCTCACTTCTGTCCTCGTTCATGCTTGTAAATGTCTAACTTGAGTTTGATTCTATTTTCCTAAGGTTTTGAAGCTTCGGCTTCTGTATTAAATTATTATAATAAATATTTCTGTAAGTGTGGATGGTTGCTATCATGGTTACTTTGAGGAAAAAACCTTAATGATCACAAAAGAATCATGTCTTACTTGGCACGTTGTACCTAAGCAGCTGGCTATGCTGGAGCAATATTTGATTCTTTCATATTTGTTACAATATTTCATGTAATTGGTCATAAGTTATTGTCGGGATCTTGAACCCTCACTCTGTGCTCTCACCTAATGTCTTGTATTTTTTGTGAATTTTTAATTGAAAAATGGTGACTTGTAATAATATACAATGATAGTTGGGGGATAAACCAAAGTTTTTTGTGTTTGCTTTGTATTGCTCCTATCAATGAAACTTTGTGTGTGCACTAAGTTTGGAGTATCTTATTGCATGAACTTGGCTGCAGAATGAGTACATGTCCCGTACGTGTCTCAACAGGTAAAGGAAAATACTTTTCTGTGAGCTTGGAGAGCTGTGAAGATCACTTATCACGCTGAAGAGCTGCTTTTGCAGATGAAGAGAGCTGTGTTCTGTAACCATTGTCCCTGGAGATCCTATGCCAGTTCTCAGTATGCTCTGTACAACTCTTAGTACTCTCCAGGTAGGACAGGTACAGTTTTCACCCCGAGTAGCTGGAGTATCTTGATCTATCCCTTATGCCAGACTGAGCCATTGCCCTTCACTGGATGCAGGGCTCATTATCAAATGGAGCACCCCATGGGATAAGTGCGGTGTGAGGTTTTTGAGCGGATAAACTCTGGTGGCAAATGAGGGACCGAGTCGATACCACGTGAGTTTGGTCGTTTGTTTTAACAATTGTGGCATGTTTTAACTTGGCATTTCGTGCCACATCAATATCCCTCATGCAGTGTTCTTTGCAAAAGTAGCAGATTCTTTGCAAAAGAATCTCTGCAAAATTCTGAAGAATGGAGCTTTTCTGCTCTGTACCGGGAAGAAATTTGGCCCATCAGTAATCCTGTTCTCTCTCCTAAAGGAGAGGCAGCACATTTACAGATTTTAAGAGCCATTTTTCCTTGGCAGATGAAAAGAAACTCCATTAGAAAATTGCCATTAATGTTTGTTGGGTTTTTTTAAGCCCCACTCTGAACCTCTTCAATATTCTTTTGAACCAAGTTGTGTTATCAAGCAGAGTTTCTATCAAATCACGTTAAGAATCCCTCCATATCATACCAAGGGGAGATCCTTACCCAGGATTAACTCTGGCCCACCTCCTTCAGGTCTCTGCAGGGATTCAGTTTATGTAGATGTAGACGTGAAGAGCCTCACAGTAGGTTTGATGCCAGAGTTACAGCAGGTGCCAGTCATCACTGAAGCAATGTGTAAGTACACAAAAATTAGAGGTCAGTGACACAAACCCTTCTTAATTTGCTCCTGCTAATTGTTGGAAGCAGAGGGATAGCACCCTGTATAAAAAGGGCTTATCCTTAGTAAGGATAGATCAAGTTCCTTAATCCATTGCATGGATTTTGGCTCCTGAAAACAAGTTTGTAAAATCATGAGGCATGTGGATCATTTCTTTCTGTCTCTTCTAGCCCAAAACCAAGGGTGCATTAACTGAAGGTAGGAGGAGGCAAGCTCAAAATAACGAGGTATTTCAGGCAGTGTGAGAGACCTGTGGCACTGGTGCCCACAGTAGCCTGGCATAGTCCCAGGCAGGGAGGCGGATGAGTTTATTGAAGACAATCTGTTAAAGGTTAATAAAGAACCTTAGCTGTAACATGAATTTATATTAGCATTCTCCTGCTAGCCTGCATGTGCTTGATGTGTACTGATGATTGGAGCATCTCATAGAAACATAGAATGGTTTGGGTTGGAAGGGACTTTAAGATCATCTATTGATCATTACCTCATGGGAAGAGATAGAAGTACAAGACTTGCATTCCGGATTGTAGGTATTTTTATTGATCAAAAATACTGTGAATCACTGAATGGTTTGGGCTGGAGGGGTGTTCATCTTGTTCCAACCCCTGTGGACAGGGACACCTTCCCCTAGACCAGGTTGCTCCAAGCCCTGTCCAACCTGGCCTTGAACACTTCCAACCACAGCTTCTCTGGGAAACATGTGCCAGGGCCTCACCTCCCTCACAGGGAAGAATTCCTTCCTCAGGCTAATGATTTTCAGGCATCTTCCATCGAAAATTACCTGTTTCTCATAATGAATTAGTTCATCTGGGACACTTGACAACACCTTGAATAGCCATGCCTGGGGCTCAGTGACATCAGTTTAACAACTCTAATAGTTAATAGAAGATAGTATTTTTTAATCTTTTTGAGTGATGTTGCAGTATTTCTGCAAGTGTTTTAGGGAAACGGCGGGCAACCAAGTAGTACAATGCAGTAGCTGCTTTTGCTCTCCCATCAGAACTGGCATGCCTGGGAGGTGCTGTGGCTCTGTTGTCTTGCAGTCCTCTCCTGCATCATAGCAAGCATGGGAGGGGCCAAAGACTTGTATCTGTCTAGTAACTAAGATGTCAGCAAGTGCTTCACCAGCTGGCACCTACCCAGCCTTTGTGGGGCTTGAACTAAAGCCCCTCTCTTCTGCTCCATCCCAAGCTCTGAGCTGAGGTTGGACCTGATGGGCTCTGTGGGACCCAGCATGGTTATCCCTGCTCAGCCTGGGCAAGGCTCATGGAAGGAGTGAGTGACTGAGGGGAGTAATTCAAGGAAAGGAATAATCCTAGGCAGGGGATTGAAGCTGTTTGTGTTCCCTGCCTAGTTCATGTGACTTGTTTAAGACCAAACTTACTCTGGAGCAGTTATTTTGTGCTGCAGTCTCCCAGCAGATCTGCATTTTGGCTCATGAAGCTCCTGCAAACATTCTGCTCGGGACAAAGCTGTCTGCATGGAAGCCACAGCCTGTTGTAAAACTACTCACGGGTGTGGGTTATTTGGGGAAAATGTATAAACAGAGGGATCATCTGGTCCCCCTGCCTGTGCTTGATGTGCTGCTTCCAGTTCCTGTGGGCTGGCTTTGCTGCCAGGGTGGGAGAGGGAAGGGGGAAAGTCCGTTTACAGCTGCCAGCCCTGCAGTGCTGACAGAGCTGCTGGGCAGGAGCTGTTCTGGCCTGTCCTCTGGATCAGCTGCACTGCCAGTGAAGTCTGGGTAGAAGCATCTTGGCATGTTGTTGAGGACAGGTCCCTGAAACAGCAGAACAAAGCTTTTCTTTTTTCCTACTTGAGCTATTTTGTACTTCAGTGCTGGAGCATCACCTGGAAATGGGGTGGATGTGATGTCACATTGATTGCTATTAATCAGTTTGGCCCTATGTGCTGGTTTTTTGCCTTTCTCTCACACTGTGCAAGAAAAAGCAGTTTGATGGGAAGGTTTGAATCTCTCTCTCTGATAACTAAGTGGGCTGCATTGTGTTGCAAAAGCCAACAAAGCAGGCTTAAATACCAGCTCAAAAACTACAGCAAGAGGTCTTTGGACAGCCAGATACTATTGGCTTGGAAATGGGCAGCAGTGTCTGGATGGAACAAATGAAGATTCAGCTGTTTTTAATAACAGTGCAGCATGTTCTATCTTTCCAGACTTGTTTGATTTAAATTAATGGTAGTTTAACTAGTGTTAAATTGCCCTTAAAAGCAGAAGAACATTTTCTGTGTAATCAGAGGAGAGAAGGGGAGGAAGTTTCCCACCTTTATTTATTTTTTTTATTTCCCATGGAGAAGATGCATTTTGTGTGCTTCAATTTAACTGCTGGCAGGAGGCCTGGTCTGATGAAGTAGCAGAGAGCCATCAGCTCCCACCGTGTGTTTGAGGCCCTGCTGTCACTCCCTGTTCCGAGGTGCTGAGGCAGTGACAGGCACTGGGCTGGCTGGTCCCCAGAGTTGATTTTCCAGCAGGGGCTGGGATGTCCTGCTCCAGGGGGCGCTGGAAGTGCTCTGCACTGCAGCTGGGAGGAGTTTCCTGTGCAGCACCACTGGTGGCTGCCTTTCAACACCTGCCCTGGATGTCAACTGTGCTCTGGAAGCAGAGGTTCCCCTCCCATGGGCACGTCTGCAAAGCACAGCAGCCCCTCCCCAGGCGTGAGCTCAGCCTGAGGCTGTGCCTGTTCAGTGACAGTGCTGCAGAACAGTGCTGACCTTCAGAGGCCCCTCAGCTAAACATATCCCGTGAGAACAGGGTTAAAACAGCTGTTAAGACAGTGGAGGGTGAAGCAGCAGCAAACCTGGCTGTCCTGCTCAGCTTGCTGAACTGATAGAAATTTACGTATTTCTTCAGCTCATGTGAGGCTGGGATAATTTCCTGCTATTTTATCGAACTACTAATTCACAGAAGAGCCAAACTCTTTGGGGGCAGAGCAGGTGTGAGGCCGCCTCTTCTGGGGTCTCAGTTTGGACAGGAAGGCCTCTGAACTGAGGTGTTCCAATTGCCATACACACCTGTGCACTCCACGTTCCCCTGAGTGGGGTCCCCATCTCTCTGCAGGGTTTGTACTGGGTGCCAGGCACAGCCTGACCAGGGAAGTGGTTTGCTGCTCTGCTGGAAGGGTCAGTTTTGAACAGCTGGTGCCAGGGAAAACCCAAATCATCTATAGTTAGGGTCTATCTGGAATTCATGGTCTAGCAAAATTTAATTCTTCAGCATAAAGGATCTGAAAGAACATTTAAAAAAAAGTGGGCCTTTTAATTGAATTAAATATTAATATGGATAATGCAATCAATGCTTTATTGATTGTGTTAGCCACAATAATGTTTAATTCAATAAGTCTGCAGTGCTGGATCTTTTTCTTCCCCTGTGTTTGTTTTATGCTGTGCAGCAATGTAATGCCATATGCTCTGCCTGGCTGTGTCCCCCAGGCTTGTTCTGCAAGAGCAGGAGATGATAGGATGGGGAGAGGGCAGAGGAGCCAGACTGTGCTTCGGGTTGAACCCCTTCACGTGCCTTCAGGTTGGCTGTATAAAGTCAGGGTCACCTGCATGGCTGATGTACCCTGGGTTCATGCCAGCTTCTCTTAGAGGCATGTGTCATTTTTAAAGCCCTCACACAAGCAATATTGTTATTAATGTAAATGTTGCCCATGACCCCCTTGTGCTTTGGGTCTGGAGCAGCCTGGGCCCGGTCCTTCGGTCCTGCTCTCAGCAGTTGGGCCCCAGCAGCTCTGTCTGTCGGAATGGGGAGATTTTCTACCCTAAGCTCACTGATGTGCTTCTGAAGAGGTGCCAGGTTCTGGTTTTAAACTCAGCCAAGCTTGAATGATTTTATCTGTGGTTGTAGGCAGAAGGTTTTTATTAAATTAAAAGTCACGGTTTTGTTTAACTGAAAAATTGGAGGCAGATGTTCCTCCCAGCTCAGCCCCCTCACAGCACAAGGTTTCTGGTCTCTGGCTCCTTGCTTGCTGTGTACCTTCTGCACAAGCTGTGGTAAAAACATCCGGGGACAAGCATTTGTTCTTTTCCAGTGATGGCTTTTTGTGGCCTCTTTCAAGAGTGCTTGGCAAAATCCACCTTGGCTCCATTACGAGAGAAGAACAAACTGCCTCCATGGAATCAGCAGTTCCTGTGCTGTGTGTGGCACCTTGTACCTGGGGCTTGGAAGGGGGCTGTCCCTTGCTACCTTGAGGCTGGTGAGCCTCAGACTTGCTCTCCCACCCATGGCAGGACACCAGACTTGCCCAGGGAATGGGTGGGTGTTTGGGCCTCTCCTGCACTGTCGGCCAGCGTGGGACACACCCAGTCTCCCTGGCCACTGAGAATGCTCCCAACAGGCAGAGGAAGTGGGGTGAGGAGAGGGACCAGGATTTGATCTGGTCTTGTTGCACTTTGTCTGCATTTGTCAAATCCAAGGAAAAGCTCATAATCTTGCCTTTATTTCCTCCTTCCAGGGCCGGTGAATTTCAGCAGGAAGCCTTGATAGCGTGGAGGGAGTCGGGGTGTAGAAAGGAGGAGCACAGTGAGCCCAGCTGTAGTCAGCTATCCATTGGAACCAGGCTTGGACAGAGAGAACCTGAGTCAGGTATTTAAACAGGATTTGGCCTGCAAAGACAGGCTATGAATGCAAAATGGGGATCCAGGCTTTGCAACTGGACTCCTAAATTCACACATAAATGATAACTGATCAGATGCAGCAGCTCCTGGTTGTGGCACAGGCCCTTCACAGACATAAGATCCAGCAGTCAGAAGGAACCACAGTTCCTACTGAAGGTCGGGCAAGGTAGTCCTGGCTCTGGATCAATCTCCACAATGATCTGTTACGTTGGAGATGGCACTTGCACTGCAGGCATAAGCAATAATATTGGCCCATGGTAGGTGAACATGCCTGAGTGCAGCAGGGACAGAGGCTGTAACCAGGCTTTGGGATGTGCTGCATAGCTCCACACATTTAGTGCACATTGAAGTAACTATTTAAACTGTGTTTATGTATTAAAGGATAATATTCACTTCTGCTCTCGTTCTTTCCCCTTGCTCTTCACACCCCTGAAAGAAAAGCACTTAAATCTTGCAATTTCAAAGCAGAGCACCCAGCAAGTGAGGAAATCCTTCATTTGAGGCTGTTTTGTCTCTTCAATGCCATTCATTCAATGCCCCACCTCTTCTGTTCCTGCTTCACGATGTCCAGGCTGCTCCTGTTATTTCTTTCATCTTCAAAAAGATGATCTGAAAAAAGATAATTTTGTACCTGCTGGAGGATGGAGATCCCGGTTTTGGTGCTGCCCAGGCCAGCACAAGGACTTGGGAAGGAGCTCATGTGCACGGCGAGTGGTGTTGCACTGCCCATCAGCACTGGTGTGGCAAGGGAGGAGGTTTCATGCAGGGGCTTCAAAGCTCTGCCCTTGGGGTGAGCAACAAAATTCTCCTGCTGAGGGGGCAGCTGCAAAGCTCAGTTTCCACATCTTCACCTCTTGCTGATTTTTTTGCAGGGTTTCTGTGCCCAAATAGATCAGAAGGCTCCCTTTAATCTTCTTGCACTTGCAAGCAGGGTCTCTGTCCCTGCCGTGTCCACTTCAGAATTTCAGACTTCTCGCAGCATTCCAGCAGTTACACACTCCGGTTCCCAGACATTTCCCTCTTATGGATTTTGCATTAGTAGCTGGTATCGGGAAATCTAGTACCAAAAGGTTAATGTACATCCATTAGTCCTTTCCCCCCCTTCTTCAGTGCTAGTAGAAGACAACCAATTTCATTAAATACATTAGGTCTGGAAAAGGGTCTGGAATCACTTGAAATTCTGTATGTGCAGAGCTATGGGGCTGTTAATAATGTCCTGTCTAAGCACTGCGGGTAAAGTGGGATTTGCAGATGTTGAATGATACCTTTCAGGTGTTTTTCAGCCTCCACAATCTTTCTTTTCCTCATCAGAGGAGTTGGGGTTTTGGAGACCTGCTCCTTCCATCGATTAGGTTACTCGCTCGGCACCTCCTACATCCCAAAGGAAGCTGTGTGCTCCCAGCTGCAGGCAGGGTAAAGGAGGAACAATGTCAGTGCACTTGGGGCTGTTGTGTGGGCAGCTGAGGCAGCTGGGACAGTCAGACTGTTCGTCTACCTGCAGCAAGTGGTTTTGTCCCTCCTCCCCCTGAAGCAAGCTCGACAATCCCTGTCCCGCTAATTGGAGTGAAGCTGAATCCTGGGAGTATCTCATTGCAGTCTGTGACCGGCACTTCAGACAAGGTCAAGCTTTTTCACTGCAAAAAATCTATTACTGGAATGATCGCAAGTGGCGAGCGGGAGGGGTGGAGGGGGGCTGGCTGTTTGTTTTGCCTCCTGATGTGTTTATGAGTTGAGGAGCTTGCCACTTTCTTTAAGTGAAACATTATGTTTTAGCACAGCAGACTTTTGCAAGTTAGTAATTTGGGTCATGGTACTCTCATGCTGTCCATCTCAGTCAGGTGGGGGTTTGCACAGCAAGGTAGCAGGGGAAGCTGCTAGAAGCTTCCCCCATGTCCTATAGCAAGGAGCAGCAGAGACAACCTGTGCTGAACTTACTGCAGCCCTCATTTCCTGTCCCACTCTGCCACGGGGGGAGAGGAGGTAGAGAAAAAAAATCCCTGTCCTGAAGGTTCACTGATTTGAAGATATTAAGGTGAAATGGGGGTAGACAAAGCTGGGTGCATGAGTAGCTTAAAATGTTGCAGAGTCATGGCCAAAAGAAAAGAAAAAAATCCCATGGGCTTTAATTTCACTTAATGAGAAACCATTCACAGCATTCCATTTCTGATCCATATCTTTCCATTTCTATTCTAATGGTAATTACTGTAGCAGTTTATTAACAAAGAAATCATTTGATAGCTTTCACATGTTCCCATACTTCAAGTATCTAACAACCTATTGATTCGATAGCTTGGCAGCCTTCCTGATTGAGGAGCTGGAGTTTGATTTTTTTTCTTTAAGCACTTTGATCATTTCACATGCAAAGGATAATTATTTCTCTGGTTGAAACAAGGGATGGATTGCAGAACGATGGAGTCTACAGGGTCTTCTTGTGTGTGATCCCTGCTGCATCCAGTTGAGCAAGCAGTGTCCGTGCTGTTACAGAAGGACCTTGAAAAATTGTCTTTGGGTTGGACTTCTGATCCTTGAGTTCCTGCAATCAGCACTGAACAGGTATGCAGCACACCTGCAGAGAGGTTATGTCAGTATTTGACACTACTGAGTGTAACTGTGTTGCCCAGAGAAACTGTGGCTGCCCCAACCCTGGCAGTGTCCCAGGCCAGGTTGGACGGGGCTTGGAGTGACCTGGGATAGTGGAAGGTGTCCCTGCCCATGGCAGGGGATGGCATGAACTGAGCTTTAAGGTCCCTCCCACCCCAAACCATTCTGTGACGATTCTGTGCTATCTCTGTGGAAGGGGTTGTGTTTGCACCCATATGTCCTGCTCTCAGCTGGGCCCCTGCGAGGTGCTGCGTGGAGCAGGTGTCGCAGTGGCAACGTGTTTTCACAGCCCTCACTCAGCTGCAGGCTCAGCACGCTGCTGGTTGATTCACTGGCCCTGCCCTCACTTTCTGGACGGTTCCTCACTTTTTCAAGGTGACTGGAGAGATGTTCCTGGACAGCAGCTCACACTGGTAGAGAAGACTGTAGGGCATTCAGGAGCTCCTGGAGGGCTGTGCAATGCATGGTGAGTGAGTCTGCCAGGGCACACAAGCCAGAACCAAGGGCCAGCCCTGGGCCAGCCCCTCAGAGCCAGCCAGCAGCCAGCCTGCCACTGTGCTGCAGTGGCTGGTGTGGGTGAGGTGTGGCAGTGGCTCACAGGAGTGAACAATAAAGTGGTGTTTCTGGGAGCAGTGCGTGGCATAGGCTGCTTGAGCATGTTGCTGTCGTGCTTTTTGGGGACTTCTAGCAAATTGCTCCTAATTATATTGGAGGCCTACATGGGAAGAACTGTATTTCTGCTGTTAGATAGCAGGGAATCTTGCCTAGAAAGAGGCCCAGGTACTTCAGTCAATACACTTGTATCAAATGCCTTTGGTCACATCGTGAGTCCTTCTAGCAGGAATAAGGGGAAGAAAATGGTTGGAAGCAGTTCGCTGTAAGTTTTCTCATGCAGGTTTGGAAAGGACAGAAACATCTGACCTCTATGAGGAGAAGCTGCTACCTGTGTCCTCTCAGGGCTTTCCATGCACGTGACCCTAATGGGCCCCTGAACTGGTGAGTAATTCATTCGTCCCTGGAACAGCATTAGATTGATCATGCAATGCCCAGGTGACCCTACAACCTGTCGGGAATAAGGTACTGGAAGAACTTGAATTACAGGTCGGGCATTTTCCCATCTAATATATCACAGGCTGAAAGCTTTATGACTTCAGAGCTTACTGTATTAATTTTATGCATGAGTGCTTTATTTTTGCCATATGAGATATATCACTGGCTTACTAGAGCAAAATATCATTAGACCTAGAAAGGGATTTGGTCACTTACACTTTGTCACCAAGGATCATTGCACATAGATTATGTAGGGCTGTACTGTGCCATTTCTCATGTGTTTATTAAGTGATTATAAATATCGAGCAGCGTGCCTTCAGGGGACACTTGAGATCTGTTATTGTAGTAACATTTCATTGAGAAAGATGGCACACACACAGTGATTTGTGCCTTGGGAGGGTCCATCAAAGGGTTTGCCTGAGGAGAAGACAGAGGTCTGTTCTGCCTTGAAGGAGCCCTCCTTCACTGGTTTTAGTCTTAGCTATCCCCATCCCTGGAGGTGTTTAAGGAAAAACTGGATGTGACACTCAGTGCTCTGGTCTAGTTGAAATGATGGTGATGGGCCACAGGTTGGACTCGATAATCTCAGAAGTCTTTTCCAACCTATATGATCCTGTGATTCTGTTATTATTGTGTATCTTCTCTCATCCTGGTGGCTGCCATCGAGGGCAGGATCCCGAGACACACAGGCTCCAGCCTCTGCTTGTGCCAGAGCCCTGGAGTTAATCAGATCAAAGCACTTTGGGTACTTTGGTTTCCCCCATCTCAGTTCAGGATGTCAATCTTGAAAACAACACAGACTTGGCTTTTCAGAAGTGCTGAGCCCACAGTGTTTATTGTTTCAATGGCAATGAATGGAAATTTTATATGAACCCATAAAATCCATCTGTTCACTGTGAACATCCACCCTACTTCTGCTCAAGCCATTTAGTGGCATGAGGTGACAGGACAAGGGTGATGGCTTCAAACTGACAGAGGGCAGGTTTAGATTAGATATTAGAAAGAAATTCTTCACTGCTGAGGCACAGGTTGCCCAGAGAAGCTGTTGCTGCCCCATCCCTGGAAGTGTCCAAGGCCAGGTTGGACAGGGCTTGGAGCAACCTGGGCTAGTGGAAGGTACCCCTGCCCATCGCAGAGGAGTGGAACAAGAAGGTCTTTGAGGTCCCTTCCAACCCAAACCACTCTATGACTTCCCACAACCCGAAACGGTGCAAGAGTCCACCTGAGAGCTCTTCACTCCTCAGTCACCGAGGCCAAAGATCAGCCCCCAGCTCCAGACTTCCCTTTCCATTTTCTGCCAAGACCGACAATGACCTGATGTCGAGTTTTCCCAGGAATTCTGTTCCTTTTTTTGTCACTGCAGTGGGTTTAATTTTGCCACAGAAGAGTAATTTGTAAAGCAGGACAGTTGGCAAAGGCTGGGCTTCTTCTAGAAACTGATGCTTCTTTAGATCCCTTCTTTTCCTTTAAAATCTTATATTGAAATGTTCCCTGCTGGGTATGTAAAGCACAACCTGAAAATGTGGCTGCTCTCCATTTCTAGATTTCCACTTATAACTGAACAGCTCAGGGCCACCTTTGATTAAGTGATCCACAGAAGAAAAAACAAACCTGCTATCTGCCTCTTAAAAGTTAATTGATGCTTCCGTAATTCACTAATCAAAAAGACCGAGATGAGATGTAGGTGAGCAGTTAAAGAGCTGCATAAATCCACCAACAAGAGCGATAGAAGCCTGCAATTGTGTCCTGAGCCTGAGAACAAGAGGAAATGGGGTTAAAATGATTTGTGACCAGGAGAAGGAAAAATTTCCTTCTGTTACATGACTGCATGTAACTTTTATTAGTTTGATGATGTACAGTGGGACTATTTCTCTTGGAAATGGCTTTTTGGTTAACTTTTCATTTTCCTTCCCAAAGTTAACTCTCCCTCACAGTGGCATGAAGCACAGCTCCCTGAGATTTGCTGGCCCCCAACTTTATTAGTACCACTTGTTGTGGTTGTAAATGATCTGTTTCAGAGCAGGCAATAAAGCCCTTGTTTTGCAGGTAGGTGAGCCCTCGCCCTTTACTGTGCAGCATTTCCACAGCAGGGCAGGGATGAAACGTTTGCTGGCAAAAAATAGTAAGAATAAAACTCATAAGGCGTTGCATTGACAGTTATATCACTTTTACACCATCTTCTCTTCAGGACTTAGAGGCTCTGTGCTAATTTAATATCAGTAACCTGGCCCTGGTTTTGGGGTGATCTATCCTCCTGATACTGCATTTCCAGCCATTGTCACTTCAGTATGACCTGGTGCATCCAAATAACACCTGAAAAAGTACCAAGTTCACTTCTACCTGTGAAAGGCACAAGTTCCCAGGGTCAGAGAGGTGGTGCAGATTAACATACATTTATCACCACATAGATATGAGAAAAGCAGGTGGAGGGGCCTCTTGCTTATACCCATGGGAGTAATTTCCTGTGAAGATCCACTGGGAATGGGGAGAGACTCCTGGTGTTGCTGCTGCTGGATGCAGCATCCTCTCATGGGGCCAGGTTTTACCCCTGCATCTTCTCCAGGGGCAGGTTCTGATCCAAATTTCTGTTTGTTTGAAGGGAATGTGACTCAATTGTTCTTACGTTTTCTAAACCTGCTTGGTCCCTCTTTTCCCTTCAAAGGTAACGGAAAGGCTGGGACACTCAAGGCTTCCCTTGGACAAGGCTTCCCTTGGACAAGGCTCCAGCACCGTTGCCCACTGGTGGCCCCTGCACAAGGAGGCAGCAGAATCTTTGCTATGATGTGTTATGTTCCTACAGGTGTTTTTATTCCCAAAATGGTGTCTTCAGAGTGAAAAATTCAGGCCAAATGCCCCTGTCTGGGTAATGGTGGTTGAAGAGTGGACCTGACAAAATGAGAGAACAAATCTGTGGGTTTCTCAAAACCTCTCCACCCTGCTCAGGGTTAGAGGTGCAACAGGCCAAGCCCGGCCAGTGACAGTTCCCTTGCTGTGGTAACTCCTAAGGATGTGTGTGTGCTTCCCTGGTCAGGAATTCAGGCATGCACCCACATGAATTTCTATTTCTACACTGACCTACCCCTCGAGCTCTTGTCTTCTACTCATCAACTTCTTATTTCTGCTCTTGACAGGGTTTCACAGAAGAAATTTCCTGTATTTCTGCTACAAGGCATCACAACCACTGGTAGCACACAAACATCGGGGACTTTGGCCTAGGAAATGATGGCTTTGGTTTGCCATCCACTTTCTCAAATCCAGGAGGATGGAGCCCAGGTTGCCACTGTTTTGGTGAGAAGTGGGACTGCAAATGATGCATCGATCCCCAAGCTCCAGCTGGAGACCAGCCTTGGATCTTCTAGAAGAACCCAAGAGGAGCAGGCAGGTAAACCCCATCATCTCATGGCACTTGTGGTATTTCCACCTCACAGGCCTTATGGGGTCTTCACTTTTCCCATGCTGTCCCCTCCCACAGGGAGACTCTTTCACCATCACAGAAATTTTAAGGGTTGTCTTTCCCTAAGTGCCCCTGCTCCTTTGCCCGAGGCCCCTGTGCCTCCTCCCATTTCTTGTTTTCCACTCTGCCGACAAAAGCAGTGGGATTTAGGATGTTTTAAGTAAAACCACGAGGGCTAAAACATCCCATGGAGCTTCCCAGCATGACAACAAACAGGCTCTGTTACCCAGGCACGTCTCCATGTGCTTTCCCTTCATGCTGGTGGGGCGAGGAGGGGCACTGCCACTGTTTGTTTGGAAATGCAATTAGCCCAAGTGTGCAGGCCTGCGGCAAGCCAGGAGGATAACCTTGAATCCAGGGAAAGTTAGGGGGAATTTAAAGCCATCTGCAGTTCCAATGGGTCCCCACGCACCCCTTTCGCTCGCAGTTTCTATTCATGCCAGTAAAGTGCCAGAAGATGCGCAATACAATGGGAAATTGCTTCTTTGGGTATCATTGCATCTTGACTTAGAAGTGCTTTAACCTTGGCCTCATGCTTCCTGCGGGGCCTGTTGTCTTTGCTGCAGAAGTGCCGACACCAGCCAGGAGTGTGGAGGATTTTCCATCTGAGTAAAATTAAAGCCCGAAACCTTTACCATCCTCTCGATGCCAGACATGCTCTACCTGCATTAACTTGAGCTTAATGGACTGCAAAACGAGCCTTTCTGCGTGTATGGGAGTGGATTATTTGCAGCAGAGCAAGTTCCTCACATTTTTATCTCTTCCCTTTCTCAAAGAGTTTGTCCTTTGAAAAAAAAAGGGAAATGGCAACGACAGCCAAATTATAGGAACAGAGCAGGGCCTAGGAAGTCCGGAAACCTGTTTGAGTAAGGCAGAGCATGCATCCACCGAGCCAGGTAACTTACGAAAACAGCAAAGACCACTGGTCCCTGTCTGCTAAACCAAAATGATGTTTATTAACCAAGTACTTGGTGGGCAGAGTGGTGAGACTCTGGCACAGGTTGCCCAGAGAAGCTGTGGCTGCCCCATCCCTGGAAGTGTCCAAGGCCAGGCTGGACAGGGCTTGGAGCAATCTGGGATAGTGGAAGGTGTCCCTGCCCGTGGCAGGAGGGTGGAATGAGAAGGACTTTTAAAGGTTCCTTCCAACCCAAATTATTCTATGATTATGTGCTCATTATACATAATTTGTAAGGACAATGTAAAGCCTGTTGAGCCCCATTTTTCACCTGCTTCCTTGGAGTTTTGCCTTTGAGATTCATAGGATTTTTTCCAAAACTCCCTAGGCATGGATTTGGCTGTTTCTCCAAACAAAGAGCCAAGCCAATGCTGCAATACCTGCAGAGATAATCCACATGGGTAACGGGATAATCCCCGTGTATAAGAGCGTGGGAGAGCAGGCTGGTGGTTTCTTTTCAAGCTTTCCTGGGTTATCACTACCAGGAGAACAGCACATGGAACATTGTGTGTGTTTAATGGCCACAAGTACCTTCGCTGTGTCCTTTCCAGTGCCAGATGCCTTAGAATCTAAATGAGGATCTTTAATGGTGGCATTAATTATTATTGAAATCCTACTTTGTCCCACTGAAACAAGTCTAAATAGCTCTTGCTCTTTCTCTCTCTCCCTCCTTTCCCCAGATGCCCATCTCCTGTATCTGAGAGCAACATCAGAAAGTCACATGGCAAAGGCTCCTTTCACCTGACTGGCTGGGCACCGAAATGGGGCAAAGTGCAGAAAGGGTCAGGCACAGGTACCCACAGCAGGGATGCAGCAAGAGCCGAGGATCAGAGAGGCTGAGTCGGGAAGGGTGCTCTGAAACTGTCAGGTAATATGCCCTGGTGCTATACATAAACTATACCCACCCTCTTGCCTTCTTCTATGGGAAGCCCAGTGGCAAGAAAGTATCAACTGACAGCTCCCAGGGATGCAGACAACTAATTAAAATAATTATTAATTAAATGGAGGTAACTCTTCCCTGTGAGGGTCGTGAGGTCCTGGCACAGGTTGCCCAGAGAAGCTGTGGCTGCCCCATCCCTGGAAGTGTCCAAGGCCAGGTTGGACGGGGCTTGGAGCAAACTGGGATACTGGAAGGTGTCCCTGCCCATGGCAGAGAGTGGAACAAGAAGGTCTTTGAGATCCCTTCAACCCAAACCATTCTGTGGTTCTATTCTCCCAGGGCCCAGTGTGGTGAGAGGACATGAACTCTGCGAGACAGGAGAGGTTTTGTCTGTCTCACGTTGAACAGCCATCAATGCCCAGAAGGTGAGGCCCCGTCTGCAGGTGGGTACAACCATCACCTGCCCTCAGCCTCGGCAGGGAGGAGACCAGGAGTGCTGGGGGGGCACCATCTAGTTCTCTGCCAGCCTGACGTAGCTTTCCTGTTGTGCTTTGTCTTTCCTTCCAATTTCCTAGTGCATAACTATCCCTTTGTCTGTGTGTGGCTGAGTGGGGGCATGAACTGGCATCTTCTGAGAGCAGACCTCTTTTAGGTACTGAAGTTAGTCATGATGAAAAGATACACTTAAAAAAAAACCCCTCTGAAAATGTAGGAAGTATATCTGCAAAGACAAATAAATACAATATGGTATATTAAACTGACCTTAAAAAGTCCCTTCCAACCCAAACCATTCCATGGTCCTAAATAAATAAATACAGTCACTTACTTCCTTTCCATATGTTCTATCCCCTGTGTTTTAAAAGCTGAGCTTCCACACTACAAGGAAGGTGGATGGGCCCTCTTTCCCCTTTAGCAGCCACCAAAGACAAACACTTCATGGCTGCTGCTGTGTTGGAATCTGAGGATTTGCTCTTTGCCTTTAGCTTTAGCAGAGCTGTGGCCGTGGGGGTTGCTGCAGCAGATCCAGCATCTGAGCCAGGGGATGGTCACCAGGGCTCATGATGTGCCACTGAAGCCCTTCCATGCTGCTGACTCAAGGAGCACTGGGAGGATGGAGAGTACCCAGAGTGCAGGATTTTCCCAGCCTTAGCCTGGTTTTGAGTGTGCCTTGCTGGCCCTGGGGGAGAACGACATCATCCCGCTGATGCTCCGCAGGTGATCCGGAGCTGAATCAGCCCCTCCCCGGGGTGTGCAGGAAATAATCCACTAATTATAAAACAATCTTGAGTAATGGCATATTAATGAGGACAGGGAAAGGTGATGCTCTCAGGGTGGGCTTTCCCACTGCTGGGAGGAGGAGGAAGCTGAACACAGCTGCTGCACTTGGGGGGCCAAAAAATGGCATCACATGAAAGGAGTAAGGCTTGGGCATAACCAACCCTGGGGGAAGGAGCAGTTTTCTGGCTGTGGGACTGTTTCCTCTGCAAAATTCACTGCTAGTGCTGCTGAAGGTGTTGCCCCCAAGCTCTCTGCTCTCTGACCTGCTCTTCTGCTCCAATTCAAGACCTTTTGGTTCCCTTTTCTAGTCACATCTCCTAGGCTGTACCGTTCCTGTCTTCCCTCATCTCCTCTCTTTATCCCTCATTTTTCCAACCCATCAACTCTCCCTTCCCCTACTTTCTGCCCTACCAAGCCGCCTGCCCTTCTCTACCTCTCAGCATCTTCTCTCACCTTCATCCACCTTCTTTTCTCCAGCTCTCACAAACAGCTGTTGTATTTTGAAAAGTGTCAGCCCGGGGGACGGGAAGGACAGTGCCCATGGAGGAGGTTGTGCTCCCCTATCTAATAACATATGTATCAGGCACCTTTCCCTTCAGCTGGCAGCCTCGGGAAGCCCAAGACGAACCTTTCAACAAGATTAAAGAGATGGTATTAATTGCTATCGATCACAGGTCAACAAATTAAATTGCATCTGCAACTGCATCTCTGAAAGGTCTAAATGAGAAGAGTAGTTAATGGGTCTGGCTGGCCCAGAGCTGTGATTAATTAAAGGCAGAAATGAACTACAACGTTAAAAAAAAAAAAAAAAAGGCAGAAAGGAAGGAGATTGGGATGAGGCTGAAACTCTGTGGTGTCTCTGGAGAACTCTTGATGGGATTTCAGTTCTGGATCCACCCTGGCCTGATATGGGCTGAGAGGAAGCAGAGACAGAGGCAATGATTTTTGGGGCTACTGCTCCAAGCACACCAGTGCTGTGGAAACACTGCTCACTTGTGATTGGCAACTCTTCCAACATGAAGAGTGGAAGCTTTCCCACAAAATCTGATCTGTGCCTACTGCTTCTGCCTGTGATCCCAGACCTCGCTCCGCTGCCGCTGTCGTGCATGGGGAGAGCTGTGGAATCCCTCAGCAGGACTGTGTGTCTGACACCACTGGATTTGGGGGAATCAGATCCCTTCTGTGGTCCCAGCAAGCACCTCATGGAGACCGTGCAGCCACCTCTGTGATGGGAGCTGCAGGGCTTTCCTTCATGTCACCCACCCGCACATTCCAGCTCCCTGTGCGTGGTGCATGGCATGTGCCCTGCCATCAGCTTTTTATTCTCCATTTGTTTGAGACACAGTGCCCTGAAAGGGTGAAGGGGAAAAAAACAAGCATTCCCATGTTGCTTAGCAATCCCAGTGCTCGTCCCATGCTGGTCCGCCGCAGCATCCTGATGGCAGCTGGGAGAAGAGCACTCCTGGGTGGGAATAAGGGCGCTACAGTGACTCCTTGGGAAATAATGAAGTAGCACAGCACGGAATGGAGATGGTGCTTAATTAATAATGAAGAAAATAATAATATGTGGCATGTATAGAGCTGTACTTGTTCCAAGCACTGTACAAACATTAACTACAGTAATTAAGCTGTAATTAATTGGAGTAACTACTAATCAGTGTAAATAATGATGCATCTGGAGGTACCAAATGGAGTTTGTGAACTGAAAGCAAATTTCCATGTTCAGGAAATGGCATCAAAATATAAAAATGGCACCAGAAAAAGGCAAAACCAGATGGAGGTTAAAGCGAGAGCCCGGGAGCCATGTCAGTCCACGGCAGCTCCCCAAAAGGGAATCCCAGTTTGGCAAAGCAAAGCTGCTTTACTGAGTTATGGCTGAGATGCTCCCTGGGCAACGCATCCTGTCCATGGGACTCTTGTGGCTATTTCCAGGCTCCAAGCCCACTCCTCCCACTCCAGCAATGCTCACCAGCACTGTGGAGAGCCAGCAGCTGGAGCAAGGGATGAGATGGGGAATTGGGAGCTTGAGGGGCTGATGATCACCAGAGTAAAATACACCACAAGTATATAATTTTGGGGTTTTTTTTTTTGCTGGTTCACACACTTTATACTTAACAAAATAATTTTTTAATAATATAGTCTTTTACACATCAAATATTGTTTCTAGGACACCTCCTACTCCCACCCCCATTTTTACAGATTGGTTTTTTCCTCACTAGTTTCAGGCACGCTGTTGTTTGAAACTTTTGAAACCGGACAGTCATCGGCAGGCAACAGCTCACATGGGAATGTGGCAACAGCACCTCTGATGCTCAGCCTGCAGGAAGCCAGTGCTCAGCTGCACTACAGCCGTCACTGTGCTCATGCTCATCCCGCCCCTGCCCTCCACAAAACACCAAAATGGGGAAGAAATAAAAATGTAAAGGCAACAGTGTGTAGGAACCGAGCCCGATGCGCTGATCCGCTGGTGGAAGGTGCTGTAGGGGGGCTCTGTCCCAGCCGCTGCTGAGAGCAGGTGCTGGACTGAAGTCTGAACTCTGAACAAAATAAGCACCATCACCCTCATGGCCACGACCAAACAAAGCAGGGAACCAAGTGTGGACAGTGATGGGAAAGGCTCCTGCACTCACCTGGGCAGGCAGAGCAGGGAAATGACACTAGTGGCTTTTTTTTCACAGCACCACTTGGAAGCTGCAGCCTGAGAAAGCAGGAGGTGCCAGTGCTGAAAAGCCCGACGGGCCCCTCAGCTGTAAGTGGGGACCATGGGCACCTCTCCTCCTGGCAGGCAGGCACGGAGCTGCTCCTAGAGACACCCCTCACCAGGAGCCAATTCCCATGATGTGGCCAGCCCAGCCCCATCCCCCCGTGCAGTATGGACATTCCCAGGGAGAGCCAGGGCAGCTCCCTCCTGCTGCAGCAAAGGCTCTGCCTGCCAGCTGAGCCAGGTTAGTGCCATGGGACATTCCTGGAAACCTCCCTGTGTGGGGGGATCAGGTACATGTGACCTGCTGCTGCTGAAGGCAATGAAACGCTGCCCTTGGCTCCAGCAAGGCAGCCTTGGCACCAAGGGACGGGACAAGGCAGGTGGGCACACACTCCGCTGGAAAACTGGGAACAGGCAGGACCCTCATCCCTCACCACGATGCCCAGCCAGGCCTCACACAGAGACCACCCAGGTAAGATGTTGCTTTCTCAATGCCTCTTCCAGCCCTTCCTGCCTGGCTGCCCTGGCCTGCCCTGCTCATGCAGCCAGGGTGGGCTCCTGCTCCCATCAAGGTCACGGTGACTGTGTAAGTGTCTTCAACTTTATTGTCCCCACTCAGTGGAGAAAGTGTAACACAGATACAGCTTTGTGTCTTGGCTGTCTGGTCCATACCTGTGCATCTACCTCGGTCCTGCTGCAGGTTACATTCCAGTTGGGTTTTTTTCTAACACCCTGCTCCCCTTTTAATTTCTACCTCCCTCCTGTCCTCAGTGCCACTCCCGCTTACAGACACAATAAAAATGCTCCATCCATCGCTTCACTCACAGCTGTATTGTCCCGATGATCCCAGCTTAGGAAGAGGCTTTAAAAAAAAAATGACAATAGCAAAAAACCCTTAAATAAATAAATGTGAAAAACCCCACGATCCACACCGTAGAAAGTGAGAGCGGTGAATCGATCGTCGGCTCGAAGGCATCACCAGTCCAGAAACTTGCGTGGGCTGTTCTTCTGTTTCCTCCCCAAACCTGACCACTGCATCCCTCCCAAGCACTGGTAATTACAAAAGCAGAGGAGATACCTAGACACCAGATACATAGTGTGCAAAGCCAGAGAAGAGCAGGAGGGGGCACAGGGAGACCCTTCCCCGTGGGTACAAATCTCTGCTCGTGTGGAACGCTCGCAGGTTTTGCTGGTGACCCTGTTGCAGTGGCGGGAGGTCGGACGCGGGGGCAGCATCGAGGCCGTTCCTTCCTCATCGTCCCCAGCGGGTTGTTTGGCGCTGGCGGCGGTCGGTCCCACTACAGAGCCTGCTTGCCCTGGCATTCCCGCTTGGAGCACTGCGCCGGCTTCCACCAGTCCCCGTTGTGGCAGTGGCAGATATTGCAGTCGTCCACCTTCACCTCGATGCCGGCAGGAATGATCGTGGTTCCCGCAAAGCAGTTCGGACCTGCAAAAACACACGGGGGCAACAGAAATAAATACATCTTGGGGTCTGAACGGGGTGCAGCAGCTCTGCTCCAGCCCTGGGAGCAGTGAGGTGCTCAGCCCCCACCCCTCACTGTGCTCCGGCCACAGCACTGCCAAAATCCCAGAAATGCTCCTTCCAGCTGCTCAGTGCCGAGCCTTTGCCCCACACCCATCACTTGTCTCACTTTTTTTGATGCCTTCGGACACTAAAAAAAAAAAAAAAAAGGCCTCAGAACTTTCCTTCTCTGTTTCTGTACCCAACCCCTGCAATAAATGGCATCGGATGCCCCACTGATGCACTCAGCTTGTTTTTACTTTAGACCTCTAATTTTTCTCCTTAATTTTGCCTGCAAGATGCACAAGACCATGAGGACAAGCATCAGGACACAGCTCAGCCTTTGCTGCTCCAGCCTGGTGAGCCTGCACTGAGCTGCAGGGACCAAATCCACCCCCCACAGCAGCCGTGCTGCAACACCACGCACCCCATGGACCCCCCCACACCAGTTGGGACTTTTTACCATGAATGAGCTGTAGCATCAAATTAGCAAAATAATTCACCTCTCAAATAAGCTTTCTAATGAAATCTATTTTTTTTTTCTCAAGGGTAATTCCCTTAATCTGCTCATTATTGTTTTGGAAGGGTTTTTTTGGCTTCTTTATTACACAGTATATCAAAGCTGAGCAGCAGGTCAGCAAGAATCTTATTTCCCAGTCACAGAATGGTTGGGGCTGGAAGGGACCTTAAAGCCCTTTCTCCCCTCTGTAAAAGCCCCAAAAACACCCACTGCCCAGCTGTCCCCCTGCAAGCCCTCCCTTCCTCCCCTGTCCCTCCTGCATCATTTGGTGCCAGGAATTACTGTCACAGCCAGCAGCACACACACAATCCGAGGCAGTAGCATTCACAGCACTGGGGAAGCACAAAGACATTTGACAAGTGTCTTGTGGCTCAAGTGCTGCTCCGAAATGTCACCCCTCGGCTGCCACTGGTTCTAATCCGTGCCTCCAGTGCACAAGGTGCATTCTAAAGACGAGAGAGTGTACAGACATGAAATTATGGGCAATTCTTGCTTTAGTCTTGGGCATAAGGCTGTTTGAAAGGGAAAAAAGGATCCCTCTGTGGCTAGACACCGGCTGAGCTGTAACCAACCCAGTGCTGGGGTCTCATGTTCAACAGTCTCAGAGATGTACTCACTTCATTTATTAGTGCCCTGACTTTATTAAGATGCTCCTCAGGACCCTTGTTCAACAGGCCATGAGTTTGACAGGGCTGGGCTTAACCAGACCATTCAGGGTGCCTGAGTGGTATTTGTGTTTAAGCAACCTCCCGACTTCAAAGGCCTCTTCAAATGCAGAGCAGCTCCTACAGCAACATTTCACATCCATCTTCAGGAAGCCTCAATGGAAGGGCCTGAGAAAGCTGCCTCTGATGGCTCCTGTACTAGAATCTGGGGTGACAGGGTGCTCCCCAGGACTGCTGCTTCCCTCCATGAGTAGCACCTGGGAAGGCAGGCTGTGGCACCGTGAAGGTCCATGTGCTCCATGATGCCTCTCCCTTTGCCTAGCCAGCATGTGAATCCATCAGGATGCCAGGAAGAAGCAGGCTTTTGCTCCAGACAGAGATCCAATTCCACTTGTTGAGCCAGAGTTCAGGTGACACAGGTCTGCTGGTAGTGGAGGAACAGTGCTCTGGGAGTGGGGATGTTATAAGTCTGCTTGAGCTGGGCTTTGGGCTGGACAAGCTCCAAAGGGCCCCTCCAACCTCAGTCATTCCACACTGCAAAGAACTTCAAAGCCAGGAGTTACCAGCCAAGGATACACAGGGATACAGAACAGCCCAACTCTACATGTGCACCCATGGTATCTGTGTTTTCCTTTGCAGGCCTGTGGTTATAAAAGTCATGGTCCATTCCGGTCAGGAGCTGAGGATTTCCTAAGCTGACATCTCTCCTGAAGACACAGTCACACAGAATCACA